>JAHLSL010000006.1:1769590-1825217 GCA_025920805.1 Petroica traversi | reverse complement strand
TCCTTCCTTCCTTCCTTCCTTCCTTCCTTCCTTCCTTCCTTCCTTCCAGAATTCCTTCCAGAATTCCTTCCAGAATTCCTTCCAGAATTCCTTCCAGAATTCCTTCCTTCCTTCCAGAATTCCTTCCTTCCAGAATTCCTTCCAGAATTCCTTCCTTCCAGAATTCCTTCCTTCCAGAATTCCTTCCTTCCTTCCAGAATTCCTTCCTTCCTTCCAGAATTCCTCCCAGAATTCCTCCCAGAATTCCTTCCTTCCAGAATTCCTTCCTTCCTTCCACTCTCTTTAGGCCATCTGTTCACAGGAGGATGGGATTGTTGCTAGTCTTCTCAGTGAATGCCAGCTGATGTTCTCTTTGGTGGAAGAACATCATCACCCTTGAGAATAAGACTACAGCCAATATCCTTAGCAGTGGGAACACAGTGGCAGGGAGGCTGCACTAAACTGCACTGTTTAAGGCTCTAACTTTGTGCTTTCACTTTAACAGCACAAAAATCCTGGGAGGCGGGGGGGGGGGGGGGGGGGGGGAGGGAGAAGAAACGAAAATAAATGCGTACAAAATTTTCCTGAACTTTTACTTCAAGGAAAGATAGAAGTGATGTTTTTTACCAAGCTTTTCCAGGAGAAAAATAGCAAATTTTAACACCTCCAGCCTTCATTCAGAGAATTCCCTCCCTCTCCCCTACCTCCTCCATGCAAGTTGTGTGAATCTTTGTGAACTGAGTAGAAATTAAAGCAGAATTTGACTCTGTGTAAAGAAATCTTTTTCCTCAAAAAAGCCTGTCACGTTACAAATGCAAACTCTTTCTAGCAAATTTTCCTTTCATTTTATTTCTTTCCTGTGCTTTTTCCTCCCCCCACCCCTTTTTTTCTCTCTCTCTTTCTCTCTTAAACAGAATGAAAAGAGTTCTTTAACCAAACAAATGTAAATACGTAAATGGTAGGGATTTTTTTAAAAGTATGTTTTTCAGTTCATCTAACAAAGACATATCTGTCTGCTCGAATGATTCCTTACTGAATATGAATGAGAAGCCCTTTAATGAGGTACGGTAATTAAGCTCTGGCAAGCCCCCCTAGCCCCCTGTCAGCAGCTTCCCAGGCAAACAGCCATTGAATCCAGTGATTGACAAACCAGACGCTGGACATGTACTGTAGCTGATGGGGAACAATGGGCTGGGGGGCCGTGGTATCTGACATACCCGGCTGTTCCAGCTCCATCAAAGGGCCGGGCTCCTGGGGTGTCCATCTTGCCCATCTTGCTGTCCTGAGGGTCTGGAGCTGAAGGTTTACCTGCTGGACTGGCCTGACTCTTCTCAAGCTGCCCATCCCAGCTGGGTGTGCCCTGTGCCTGCTCCACGTGGGGCTGCATAGGTGCAGGTTCTCTCCTCTGAAACTTCTGTGTCACAGTGCTCAGATCATAAATATTTTTAGTTGTTAAAAGTCTTTAACTATAGAATAGGATTCATTATCCATTGTGTTTGCCAAAATGCTATTTAATAAGTTGCTTGTTTTATTAACCCTGACAGAGAAGAAAACAGGGTTCTTTATCTCCAGCTGTTGGAGACAGATATGGGATTTCTCTGAACAATTTTGCTTAATACATTGCAAAATGAGTGTTTAACAGGTGAGGATTGACTGGCCTACAGCTGAATTGCACACCTTTTCCTGCTCTCCCATACCCTGGATAAACAGTACCCATGTTTGCAGAAACTTCCATGTGAAGGAGGAAGAAAAAAGACACCAAGGAGTAAGCACAACACAAAAAAATTAGATGTCCTGGTTTCTACCACCCTGTAACTGGTGCTACATGATCATTCAGCAGCCCAGATGAGAAGGATTCATCTTTGTTTTAATTGATTGTAGCCATATGGATTGGCATTGTGAGGGAGTGCTTGATTTCCAGGCCAAGAGGTTAATTTCCTTCCTGTATGTCATCAATTCTATAACACATGCACATGCATTACACTGTCCTCATGGTCATTTGGAAACACAGGTAGTGAAGGCCTGGCTGCAGGCTTTGTAGAACAAACTGAAAAATTATTTGAAACATATGAGCCAACTTGCATTTTGAAAGCATATGCAGGGAGGAGAAATGCACTTTTCAGGAAAGAAAATGAATAATTTAAACATTTCCTATCTCCTAAATAACACCAAAAATATGTGCAAATATGTATATAAGCAAACATTATCTGAATAAGCTGTTAGAGTAATTTGTCAAAATTGGCAAGCTCCTCTTATCAAAATTGAAAGCTCAACACTCTTCCTTCCTTCCTGGACTTTTTTTCTTCAAAAAGCAGAGATAAATCCCAGTCGTACAATTAAAACACCAGCTAAATATTACTTCGTTGGGCTTAACGATAGATTACAATGTGTGCATAATGACCCAGTTCTAGTAATATCATCTGATTTAGTAAGGAAATCAGAGTTTGCCATATGTTCACCAATAAGGTCTTAGAAATTCTTCTTCTTGTTCTTGATGTCTCAGCCAACTGCTGGTGAGGATGCTGTTTGGTCCTGAAATCATCTTGGTTTTGAGCACCAAGCACATTAAAGTCATAAGCATGTGGCTCGTTTTATCATGCCATCTCTAGGAATGAGCAGGGGGCTATTTAACAACCTGCCACCTGCCTGCCGTGAATACCTTTATGTGTGAAAGTGTTCCAGTTGCAGGCCTGTCTGAAAATGGATTTCCCCTTAACAGCCCTAGAAAGGTATACACTGTGACTTTAGGGATATTTTAAAAGATGAAAATTAATCTTGACATTTCCCCTAAATATATTAGCACCCAACTGGCAAGATTACTTAGCCCATATGACAAACCAGAGGGCAACATCAAAACACAGGACAGGAAAAAATCAAAACAGTGGGTAAAGCCGCCCTCTACTGTGCCATTTAGCTGTGTATTTGCTACCTCTGTTACATATTTATTATTTGTAGACTCATGAACTGTGGTTCATTAATGAGCAGTGTGTCTGCTGTGTATGAGCCAAGTCCAAACAGTGACTGAGGACTTGCTGCGTACCTATAGCTACCAAGGATCATAATGTGAGCTGCAGATGTTCCATATTACTCAAACTTTGATTGTCATCTCCTTTACACAATGCCTTTTTCCTTAATATCTCCCCAATAAATGTTTTCATACCGATGTGCAGCTTAGAATCTGTTTTACCTTTTCAGGCAGACTGGATTTTGAGCTGCCACTTATTAAATGTCTGTCCCACCCACCCTGGGCTCTCATTTTGAGCCAGTGGGAATGTGGCAGTTAGCATTGTTCCAGGTTAGCAATGAAGTAATCACATTGGAATATGAACTGTTGATCAATGTGTTTTTTGACACCTAACACTGATAACATACATATCGAACCAGTATTTTCACTGTTCCATCAATATTCTGGCAAGTAGAAGATTATTTTTTTACTTGTATTTCATATGATTCATTGATTTACAATATTTTTAACAATTATTTCAGGGGGTTAATTTGACATATTTTAAAAATATATGTTGAAATTCTCTTCTTCCAGTTACTCCCTTTTTCTTGTATTTCTTAATTCACAGAGCCAAGAAATATTTTTTGGCAAATCCTAGAATAATCCCATAGATAATAGTGGAGTTTTAGTAACTTATTCCAACACTGAGTGTGTCCAGTATTTGCATATGTAAATATCTTTATATATGTGTAACACTCCACAAAAAAATTATAGATCTGAACTTTTATCTAAAATGTTTAATCTAGTATTTGTTGTAATTTAACAGTGCAAATGCCATGCTTAATTTGCTTCTAGATGTAGAAATCTAAGCTGAAAGATGGTAGTTTTAGATTGGCTTTAAATAACAAATTCTTCATGATGAGAATGGTGAGATACTGGAAGAAGTTTCTCAGAGAAGAGGATGCCTTATCCCTTGGAGTATTCAAGGTGAGACTGGATGAAGCTTTGAATAACCTGCTCTAATGAAAGATGTCCTTTCTATGGGATAGGTGTGGACTAGATGACCATTGAAATGTCCCTTCCAACCAAAACCATTATGTGATTTATTCTGTGATTCAATGAGAAGTATAGACACTAAGTAGTATGCAGTAATAAAATTTTGTATTTATCCAAAGTATGTCCTTATTTAAGTACTAGAGGAAAAGAAAGCTGGAAGGACCAAAGACACCTTGAAAATACTTTCATCTGAACTTTTCAGTTTTTTCCAGTTTGAAATTGCATCACTCATTCCAGAGCTATCAACATAATTTTTTCCAAAGTTATCAGCAAGCAAGGAGAGTATCCTCTGGTTATTTCAGGTCATTCCCCATCAAGATAGTAATCTAAAATGCTTAGCTAATTTTTCACAGATCTTTCTAACAGGTTGCAGACAAGATGAAGTTTCCAGTTATAATTGAAGTAGACCTGGCTGCTACAGCTGTTGGAGTCCCAACATTTTTCATGTCAGTGTCTGCTGAATGCAGTAACATCATGTTGGGTGGACAGTTATTGCAGATAATCTCTTTGTAAACCCTACTTCTTGGGCTTCCTGAACATCCATGATTGATAAACAGTAGAGGCATGATATTTTAGATTGGGAATACAGTCAGTGTCTTTGTATGTTCCTTGAACTCTTACGATAAACTTAACCAGTCCAAATACACTGATTTAGCATTATAAAACCAAAATGCTTCTATTGAAAACTCATAAAAACCAATCACTTCAAGAGGCATCCTTAATGTGTTTTTTTATGCCATGAGCATCTTAAACAAAATAAGTTAATTTATTGATATTAAAAAATGCAAACTGATTACTTTATATATGCTTTTTGTTAAAAAGGAAAAAGAAAATTGAACTCTAAAATTGCTGATCTTTAACACAATACACAGGGAAGTGCTTTTTTTAAAAAAAAGATGACAATGATGATAATAATAATATAATACCATTTAAAATATTTTATAGTCAGATACAGGGAAAAAGTTAAAATTAAGTCTGCCAAATCCAATCCTTCCAGTAACTTGAACCTTCATTTCATGCCAGGCTATAGGAATTTTTTGCATGTCTTTACAGTTCCATAAATCTAGACATTGTCTAATTTTATTGTATAAATTTATTAATGAATTTTTAATTATTAATTAATGTTACAACAGTCTAATGTTTTACTGAGCTCTTCTTTCTCACATCTCTGCATTTTTGATCCAAATATCAGGACCTTTTCCTATTGGTCATCATTCTATCTCCTTTCCTATTTCTGATTACAAGGTTTATTTCAAAGGCCATGAGTTAGATTAAAAAGCTTTATTGTTAGATTAACACTCTTATCTTTAGACCTGTGGTCAGCTATCAGGACTCAATCATGAAGCCATGAAAATGAAAAGACCATCATTTCTTTGAAGATCTTGATGAATAAACCATATAGTGAAGGAAACTATATATTTCAGGATGAGGATAAATGTCCTAAAATTGTGCCAGGAGCAATTTAGATTATTAGGAAAACTTTGTTTACCGAAAGTGTGGTCATTGGAACAGGCATTCCAGAGACACAGTGGAATCAGTATTCCTGCAAGTGTTCATAAAGTATGTGGATGTGGCTCTGAGGGATATGGCTTAAGGGTGAACACAATTGTGTTGAGTAGATGGTTGGACTGGATTATCTTAGACACCTTTTTCGACTTTAATGATTCTGTGATTCTATGAAGACAAAAGGAGCAAAGTAATGAGGATTTTTTTATTATGATGATGGTGATTTTGCATTATTGTCCATGTTTTGTAAGAGGAGGGGTTTGACTGAAGAACCTATTGCATGTGGGACTGTCTTTCACCATAAGCAGCAGCATAATGCCTGTGGCACAACACATCACGCTAGATCCCTGAATTGAGGCAGGCATGTGGTACAGAGGCACTGCCACAGACCTAAGGTGCCCTGCAGAGTGAAATGAAGTAGAAGTTTCTGCTATAAAACTTAGACCAATTTTTTTAGTTCTCAAAGTTGCTTGATTTGTACAGCCCAATAAAACTGGTACTTAGGCAATTTCTTTGCCCTTAAGGAAAGTGTGACTGCAATGTAGTGTAAAGATAACCATGCTAGCTTTAAACTGGCTAGACAAGACATTGCTAGCAGCCTAATGAGGAATCAACATGGGCCAATTCATTGCGTATTTACCTTCCTTTAGATGCAGATGTGGCACAGCTGCATGCTGTTGCCACCCTGATTACTTTAATGATAAAAGCTGACTATAGCAGGAACACAGGCCGATAACTCAAAGAAATTCTGGCTGTTGGGATATTTAGAGCAGAAACAAAGGAAATCTGCCAGGACCCACTTGCTAACTTTCCATGGAGGCATTGGTACATTGAATACTTCCCATGAAGAAAAGCTGAAAGCCTTGGTACCTCCCCTTCCACTAATTCTATCCCTACCTCAACCACAAGCTGTCCTTTTCTTCTGTCAGCATTCTGGCCTCAGCAACAGCCCAGAACACATTTTCCCCCATCATTTTAAGAGAGGCTCAAAGCTTGAGAACTGCTATAAAATTTGTTTTCCCTTGTAGTGATTACTAGGGAGCAGCTGGTTTTCCAAGTTGCCAAGCTATTTTCTTTAGAACTTGCATTTCTTGCTTGAGTTGACCCATACCATATCACAACACTGTGTGTGCATTGACTGATAGGAAATTTCTATGATGGAAAATCTTAATAGCCCAGATAAAAATCACTTCTTTTTCAGTTTCTTATTTTATGAGTCCTCTATGTTGAAATGCTTCAAAAAGGCTTTTCTTCTCTTGTGATTCACTGAAGTTGCATTCTTGAAGGAAGATTATGATAAAAATTATAATCAAAAGGTTGGTAATTGCTTTTTGTTGTACAGGGACAGCACTGATTTAATCTTCATCTGGCAGTGAAGTATTATTATAAGTTCTTTGATTTCATTTTTTATTGCATTTTTTAAAATTTCAGTAAATCTTCAATCAAATAGTTTTCTTTTTGCTGAAACTAGCATCTCACCAAACTCACTAAGGAAAAGCCTGAAGGTGGATGTGCTTTTTAAATTTGTTCACTACTGTGCCACAGTTTTTATTGGTTTTTGGAGAATTGACTGGTGTCAGAGGGTAGGTCCTCATTTTAAAACCTTGAAATCCTTTGCACAGACAGCTGTTTTAGCTAATGTAAATTGATAGACAAATGTAAATTCCTCATGGGAGGCTTGGCGCAGCCTTGTCAGTAGCAACCAGATAATCAGATTGCAAATCCACTGCATGCAGGGAGCAGAAAAATTCTCTTCAGACCAAACCATTTGTTTGCTCTTTCAAGGTATGTGTTCTGAGATCTTTGAGAGGATGTGCACAGTCTCTGCTTTTTGCTCAAGTGGAGCTTTACAGTGTGGGTGATGAAGAGTGTTATAAAAAAGACATTGAGAATGGGGCAGAGAATCTGGTAGAACTGTTGAAAATTTTCTCAACTTTCTTGGAAAGTAATTCAGAAGTTAAACTTCATGTCCATCTGCCCTGAGTTTCTCGCTTATTGTTATATTTCTGATGTTTTACAAAATATGTGTCCAGTTCTATAGGAGTTGCTTCTCTCTCTCCCTCTCCCTTTCTTTTTTACTTCTAAGTCAGTAAACTATGATGTATGTGTCTCTCCCTGAATAACGTTATTATATGATGCTGCTGGAGCCTTGAATAGCTTGGCTGTGGACTGCTGAACCCTTTGAATGTAATTGTTTTAACACCATGAAATGAAGTAATGCATAAAATTGATAATAAACGGATATCTCTCTGCCTCTGCATGCAAATGAGCACTTAGCACCAGGGCACAGATGCCACCATTGTTTCCCCCCTTGAAAATGACAAAGTAAGTGAAAATATCTACCAAGAGCTTAGAAAGTACGGTAGCTGCATTTTCATTATATTTTAGAATTTCACATAGTTGGGAAAGCAAACTCTCCTGCCAACATTCAGAAAGGGGCTGGATAATGCCTGCCTGTAGTACACTGGAACATACAGCGAAGCAAGGTTTTGCTGATTTTTTTGGGAAGATAAAGAATATTGTTATTAGTGATTCTCTTCCACTTTCTTGGTTTTAATTTTGCAATCTCGTTTTTGTTTTTGAAACAAAGACTGTATTTTTTATCTCAGTTTCTTGCCTTTTCCTCCGCCTCCTCTAAAAATTACAGCTAGAATCAATGTGTTATACCCATTAATCTGCAATGCATATTAAACAGGCAGATTTAGAATACCTCGGGTCTGGCTGCAGCTTTGGTCTTAACCTTTGTTTGTTTTCTAATTTATACTTTTAGTTAATAAATATATCCAGCAAATAAAATGATTACTTTGTTTAAGAAATGTTGTACAGGCTTTGCATTTTTTTCTCCTCCTGTTTTAACAAAAAGGTAGAAATCTGTAAAAGAGGGGTATTATTTTATGGATTAATCCTTCCATTTTCAAGCATTAGCTGTATTGCTGTTCATTTCATAAAGGGATCTTGCTTAGAGAAAGGAGTCTAAATTAACTTGTCACATTTTTTACCTTTGCCCCTAAGTTAACAGTTTCAAGTTCCTTATTATATGACTCAAACATGTTCACAAGGCTTAAATAGTAATAAATTAATATTTGAAGCCATAATCATTTTCGCAGAGGTTTCCTAAGAGTGCTAAATTAACTTTGCACTTACTTTCTATCTCTATGAAAAAAATTTATCACTTGAGTCAGAGTTGAAAGATTTGTTGAAGTCCAGACATATGACATTTGTTGATTCTGCCTTGTCTAATTCTATCTGTCATTAATAGAGGCAGTGCCTCATCTTTCCTTTTGTTTTGGTTTTTTTTTTTTGCTTTGGTTTGAGGTTGGTTTTTTTGGGGGTTTTTTGACACATTGCTTGGTTCCTTGCTCCAATACTTTGTAATTCCATGTTTATCACTTCCTTCCCTGTGTCATCTACTCCTCTTGGATCCCAGAAGCTCTCTACAGGTTGGAGCCTCATCTTTCATCAGTATGTTCTCAGGTTACTCTACAATCTGAATGGAGAGTATTTCCACCTCTTTCTGGGGTGTCCAAGGATGGCTTGTTTTAAACATAGTTGATTTGAAAAGTCAAAATTAAATAAAAGTTTAATTTTGTGTTAATTTAAACCAACAGTTCCAGCACCTGGCCCTTATCCCTATCTGAATGTCCAAACTGTACCTCCTGTTTTAGATCTGGCAATTGTATGGTAAGCCAGAACACTGTTTATCTGTCAGAACTTCCCTTTTACTTTTGCATTTGGCATATTAGAGTTTTTGTGTCTGGTCGCGAGCTGACCTGACTCACTGGAAGTGTCACCCTTCCCAGACCTCATGCAAGAGAAGTGACAGAAAAATGTAATCAGGCCTGGGGGAGGAAGGGGCCACTCTTGTCCGCAGTACCCAGCCTTTTCATCAGGGTGAGTAATGTCATGTTGTGCCTTAATTTCTCATTAGGTTGTGCTTTCTCTGTTTCAGTCTGCAGACTCTTTGCTGATGCTATCAAACTTTTTAGTAGTCTGTTCTTTCAGTTTGCTTCTTTCCTATATTTCAAATCAATGAAGTTTTATCTAAGGTGGTGGGGTTTTGTGTTTTCTGTAATTCCTTTCCACTCTTATACTTGGCACTGATATGATTGTGTTCATTTATAAACTCTTCAAGTTTTTTGACTGACATTCTTAAACATCATAGTTTTTATTATATGTATATCTGTTCTTCACTTTCTAGTAATCACAGAGACAATTTCATGCTCTACTACCTATTTCACCTTTCTTCTTCGTATATGCAACAATTTCCCACCATTTAGAATCATCATTAAAAAATCTTCCCCTCCAAATGCTTTATTTTTATGAATCAACAAAATTATCATCAACAGAAAAAAACCTGTCTTTTCCATTAACTTCTTTCCTGAAAGATGCATGGGTATTTGAAATGCCATCCTTCCACTGAAGCCAAAGTCTTGGATTCCTCTGGTTGATATTCAGAAAAAGCTTTGTCCAGTGATCTGTGTTGTATTCCTTGTTCCAGCAGCATGATTCTTCTCCTTTGTAGTCATTGTCATCAGATTTTCAGCAACTCTCCCTGTCCACATTAGGGATCCTTTTTCCTTACTTTATCCTTCCTGACTTATAGCCTTCCATATTTACAGGTTTGCCATGAGAATAAAAAACAATGATCCATATTACTAACATTTTGATCGTCCCATTTATATCCATTATTCTTGTATTAGTGTACAGGCATGTGCTCAGTGGGAATCTCCATGCCCCCACATTTTTGTCACCTCTATTATGATTAAGCTTGTCCTTGTGTTATTTAAGGCTTCTCAAGTGACCTTTTTACTTCAGCATTTTGCACACATCCACAGTTGGATCCTCCTTTGCGTTTTTCACCTGGTTAGCAAGTGATAATAATACACGTAATAAACTTTGATGAAAAGTTTAAAAATATCATTAAAGTGTTTACCAGAAGTGCATATTTTCACTAAAAGATTATCAATAATCTGAAATATGTTTATCTAGCAATGAAGGGATAGATGACATTATTTTCCATTCAGAAGTCTAAAAAAGTATTTAGTTAAATTGAGCTTGTTTGAAGGACTTGGTTGATTTTCACATTAAATTTCTTTTAGTTTTGCCATATAATAAGCATTTCTGTATATTCATGTATGTCAATTCAGAGTGAGAAATTTGTCTCATAAGAAACCTACGGAGAATCATAGTTCTGGATCTAAAATTAGATCAGGCTTCTGCATCCTTTCACCAAGAATCACTGATCAAAGGAAAAAGAGACAACATATTAATAAGCTGTTTTCAGTGTAGTACTATTAATGGAAACCAGGATCAAGCAAGAATAAGTGGCAACAAACATTGTCTGATGGGAGCTCTTTCAATATCCCAACTTATGCTTAAATACCAGTGTTAGGAGAAAAAGAGAAAGCCAATATTTTCCAATAAGGAATTCAGAATATATACACAGTAAACAGATACTAAAGTCATTTGATGAAGTGTTTCAGTAATATACAAGTAACAAATCCCTGAGCTATACAAATCTCATATCCTATAGTGTTCAGTGTGGTTATGAGTCAACTTAGCTGTCTTATGATGTGTCATAAAAAGCATGAGATGCTTTATGCATGACTGATACAGAACTCAATGAAATGCGATACTTCTTCTTTGAAATTTTGTTGCTTTCTCAAACTTGACTCTCAGTGTAAAGCTTTGGAACATAATAAAATCACCTGTGCTAAAACAGAGAAAAATGTTTACATATACATATTCTGGTCCTTCCCATCCCACCCACCTGCTTGGAAAATATATTGTACCATGAAAGTGAAACTATCATAAGATAAGCCAATCTGGACAGCTTCTCAAATAATGGTCTAGGAGTCTATCCAAACACCAGATTAAATCAGGAGGCTGTTTCTCTTCTTTCTCAGTACCACAGTTGAGGATTTTACTTGAGAATCTTCTCACATTATTGTGATCAGTCTTGGTTTTAACCTAGAAAGAGTATAACCAGTTCTGATAAAATAAGAACAGAATGATTTCAAGGTCAAATCACAACTGAAGAGTCATTGAGGTAAAAAAAAAGGACTTTGTTGGTCTGTATGTTGTTTTTCAAGTATACTCTTCTTCAAGCCCTATTTTGCAAAGTGGCACCAAATTGTCTGAATTAAAGCTGTTGCAACAATATATTTGTCAATATAGAAGTAAAGAACACTATACATTTGACAAAGTTCAAGTTTTACAATTTTTCATGGAGTATTTACGTAACAGTCAATGGTGTGAGCTTTGCTTCAAAATGAACTTCAGAGCAAGGTACATCCTTCTTTTTATCTTCTCACTGGAATCGTTCAACTCTTCCTTACAGATTATATTTGAGAAGCAAATACTGTTGGCAGCCAATGTACTTGTACGTCATCAGTGACAGCAGTCCTTCCATTGTCCAACCTGGGTGGATGTTTATAAGCTCTTTAGGTTCTCTTTTACTTTGTGTGCACACAATACCAAGCATAAGCGGCTTCAAACTCTGTAAAACTATAAACTAAGAACTCATTCTCAGACATTTCATGTTGTAAAAAGTAGCTCAGTTTTAAGGAATTATGGTTTCTTTCAATGACAGAATCTTGGATTCAGATATGTTGAAGTGGTTTGATGTATTCTCAGGCATACACAGTCCCATGCTCAACTTTTAAGTTTGTAGATTGAAGGGCTCAAAAGCTGAGGTGTGTTATGAAATCTGCTGGCACTTACTGCTATACTTCAGAATAAAGTAGAAGGCTGAAAAATAATGTGCTCAGTCTTTATTCCCTATAAGCTCTTGACTTATAAGCCTAATGAAACTTATATATTCACAAAGAGTAAACAATTGAGACAAAAAATGTAGCCAAGAACAAGAAAAAATTAAACTTAGGAATAGTGTCTTTCCTAGTCTTAGGTTCTGTGGATCTGGCTGCAGAATGGGAATAATTAGAATACAAAGAGTAACTCTTTTTCTTCGTGTACATATTGTCTCTCTTATGGGTTATGCCTTTGTATATTCACTGTATGCCAGCACCTGTCCTCTCTAGGTTTTTAAAAGCTGTAGAGATAATCACAAAATCTGTTAATAATACTGACAAAAAGGTAGGGGGGATTTTCAAAGAAACTTAAAGGAGTTGGTTTCCAAACTCTCCTGAGAATAGTTTCAGACCATATTACTTTAAATCCATGTTACTTCAGATTATATTCAGGAGCTTAAAATGTAGGTATTGTCTACTCTATCAGTGATCTAGAAGGTGTCAGTTCAGCTACTACTATTAATTAGCTAAAAAACATGTTGCTGTTTATAAGAACAGATTCTGCTCTTTTTTAAGATTAATGTTTAATAGCTGCAAGGGCAATGACATGTTTTAGTCTTCTCCAGGGTGCTGTGTATTATGCCTTGACAACTAACTCTGGATTAATCCTAGTTGAAAGTACACATTTAACTGAGGCACCAGGGAAAGGAGGCAAGTTCCCTTAACCTATAACCATATAGAGAGATTCACACTGCATAACAGTTATTCAGAAAAAATAAGATCTGTGTTGCCCATGAAAATATAGAGCTCTCTTGCTATAGACTTGCAGAAGTCTGGGGCAAATGGATTGTCCATTTGGACACCTAATTCAAGTGATACAGAGTTAGGGTTTACTTAAGCCACAGAGCCCAGGTGTTTCACTCCTATTGTCTCTATTCAATTTTGGCAATCATTGTGTGTGGCAATCACCTGTACCTGGTCAAAGAGCATGGACTCTCAAAGTTGATTGTCTTGCTTCTGGATGATGAGCCCAAACAACTGATACTCCCTTCTCATTACCAAAATTCTTTTTATTGCCTGTTTTATCTAATGCATTACCTTGCATTTTATCTAATGCAAACTAATTGAACCTTACCTTTGGTTCAATTCAATTTTGTTTAAATTACTCTTTACTGAAGTAGTAATTCAGACAGGTTTTTTCCTTGGCCTCACTCCTCCACTACTGACATCACTAGAGAAGCAGCATTAGGTGAGTGCTTATCACTCTTCATAGGTTTTCATGGCCAAAAATCTTCATTGTGATCATCTCCTCTGACTTGCTGAATAATAGTGGGATCTCACTAAGTAAAATGTGTGGAGAAGTTTCTACGCTGTTACAGTCAATAGGTGTTTTGACATTCCATTTAAAGAAAGTATGTTCAAAAGTAATTTTGAATTTTGATGAATTCTGAGTTTTAAGAATTTGAATGACAAATAAGCTCTCAACCCTTTGGCAGAGCTAGTTTACTTGCTTCTGGAAATGCTACTACAGAAATCTAGCTTAAACAACAATTTTAGCCTGAAAACTCAAGATAAATTAAGCTCACATGAAAACACTTTATGGTCATGTGAATTCAGTTTATCACATCAAACCTTTATTTAAATTCCAGGAGTTATATCACAATATGCACATTAATATTTTCTTAGTTAAGGGGTTTTGATTGGGCCATCTTGAAAGAGAAATAAGTTCACAGTGTTAAGAATACATAGTCTCTTTTGGTTATAGTACCAGCGGTCTTTACAGCCACAACAGACTATAAAAAGCAGTGTTATCTTTTGTTACTTAGAATATAATATGTAGTTGAAAAAGAAGGTGCCAGGTGCAGAAGCTGAGTCCTTAGACCTGGTAATTTGCAAATGTTTATAATTTCAAACTGCTTTAGCTGGCCAGTTCCTCTGAGAAACAAAACGTCTCAGATGATAGGATTTTACCCATATCCTGGATATATAAAAAAAAAAAACCAAAAAACAAAAACAAAGAACCAAAGCAAAACAAACAAAAAATAGTCATAGTAGCAATGCTTCTGACTCCTATAGTCATTTATACTGCGATTCCATTTACTGGATCTCAACAATCTTGTATACAGAGACATGGGTATTGCAGTCAAAATTTTCCCTTAGAATAATAAAGACCCTGAATGTGTGCTGGACAGTGACTTTTTCTGGTTTTTTGAGACCAGAATGAAGTATTCTTTGGAGGAAAAGAAACACTGTACTTTCATTTCTCTTCATTTCCTTCACACAGATATTTCAGAGGAGTCCCGTTTAAAGTATTGCGTTTGGGAAGAAAAACTCACAGAAAACTACAGAGTTTTTTGTTCAGATCTTCAGTTTGGAGCTGAATGAATTGATTACATAGTTTCAGGTTGAAATGAACTTCAGACTCCTGGTTTATTAGCTTGCTTAGTGTCGGGGTACCATCCTCTCTGGTCCAGCAACTACCTTGGCAAGTTCATGGAGGACCTAGGAGAGCTCTTCTGGGCCCCTGTCTCTGCCTACAGTGTCCGATTCTACAGAAAATTGCCAAAATTGTGAAGGCTTGAGGATTTATTCTTCTCAGTCTTCTCTGTTGGCATCAATTCAGTTTGTCCAAATAATCAGGCATTTGTAGCAACATTATTTGGACAGTCAACTTCCAGCTGACTTTCAGAAGAGGGAATTCTGTTTATCTCAAACTCAAGGCAAAGTTTAAATCCAGCTCACCTAGTTTTTGTTCAAATTTCTCTGTGAACAAAGCAGGCAGCCGAAATTAATTAGGTTCTCCATCTACAGTGCCTACTCATCACACTAGAAGATCTTCATAGAGTGGGTTGCTATTTTTGGCTGGAATAGAGTTAATTAAAATTTGTTATACAATTCTTCTAATATCATTAAATAAGGGTAGGGAAGAAAGGGGTGTGCCGGGCCTGGTAGTAGGACGTTCTGTTGTGAAAAGCGCCTCACCTGGCTTCCTCAACTGATTGCTTTATTTCTACAGCTTAAATAGCTTCAACAAGCAAAACTGAGAACTTTCTCCCTGCCTTGCCCTCCTTGCATATTCAACTCAGTCATGGATAGTGAGGATTCTAGGCAGGAGCAGGGAACGTGGTTTGCGGGTCCATTGGGAGAGAATGAAATGGGGATAGATTTCCTGCAATGCTGGTGATGGGTAAATAGTAGAATTCCTCTCAGGGAGGGAAAAAAGTGAAGCCAAAATGTAATGTGTGGTTTGTTTTTATTAGCCAAAATCAGGCATCCACTAATGCCCTGGTCTTACTCCTAAGTCTACAGTGAACTGACTGTGTGCATCCTTTCTCTCACTACATGAAACCTCTCAGACTACTTGCTTTCTCTGAAGATTTAACAATAAACCTGTTAATAGAATCAGGGTTCCTTTCTTGTCTAGACTCTTAATTTTTATCACTGTAATAAGTAATCTTGTTTAAAATAAATAAACCTGTTTTCCCCTTCTATTTTTCCTATGCAAAATGAAATAGTTTCAGGCTATAACCTGTATGTGTTTAAGCATACTTTAAGCTGCTGTGACTTTTGAATTTTGTTATTAAATGAAATTGTGATTGATTACCTGCGGCCATTCTTACCTGATTTCTAGAACTCTCATAGAAATTAAAGCTTTCATCTCAACAAGAATTACCCATCAAAATAATTTGTAATAAGCAACACTTTCCCCTTATGTATATTCTGTAATTCTGAGAGAAGGACATTATATTGAATGCATTTGATGCATTGTAATGGAAAAAAGGAAGGCACAGCCAACTAAATTTTCAGCTCTGGGAGGAGATGGAATCAGTCCCATGTATGTTGTTTATTATACAATTCATTTCATTCAGTGTAATAACCAAAATGTTCTTTTTCCAGTGAGAATTATTTTCTTGTTGACCTCAAGAAGAGAGTAGACTTCCCTGGTTCATTAAAAATAAATGTCAAAGCAAGATTATGTATATATGTGTTTATAGCTGATTACTTCATTTTCTCATAAAATCATATGTAGATTTTCAAACCACCTATGTCATCAGTGACATGTATAATCACAATTCTAATGACATATGACAGACTTTCCCTCTTTCCCCCCCCCCTCTTGGCCCCACTCAAGAAGTATTGATGAATTCTTACTGCTATGAAGGGAAGAAAATGGGGGAGGTATTTGCAAATAGGGGCAAACTTTGACAGCTGCACTACAAGGACATCTTTAGGGAAGACAGAGCGTTTAGTCCAGTTTCCCTAAGCCCTCTTTATAGCCATTGCAAGCACTGAGAAGAATTTCACCTTTTATTATTTAAAAAAATAAACATGTCAATCCCTTTGGCAGTATTCTTATAAATGGATGTGAGACCTAAACTTAAAAAATAACTTTCTTATATATTAAACAGTACAAGAAAATAAACCCCATATTTAGCTGGTGCCTCCAGCCGGGGGGGGGACCTGTGTTCTGTCGTGACTCCTGACCCTGTAGTGTTCAAATAGGACATGGAGCCCTTTGAAAATCTGACTCCGGAATTGTGCAAGGAGATTCTGAATATCTGGATCATTCTTAAGCTAAGCAATGTGCTTACACTCCTGACTGGAACAAGCAAGGTTGTTCCCATCACATTCAGTCTTGCTCTATGCTGAAGTCACGGTTTCTTGATCAACAAGATGCCTCTCAAATGACCAGAGTTCCTGAATTAGTGTTTTGGCTCATGTACCAATAACCGGAGTTAAAGGTCCATAATTTTCACAGTGTTTTAGAAAAAAGGGATAGTAACTAAGCAGTTAATTTTGCCTTTCTTTCCCAACTCTCCACTCCACTCCTTTTTGCTAGATCCTCATAGGTGCATACCCTGCACTGGTATTTCAAACTAATGCCTGCTTTGCTGGTGATTTCCTCAAACTGCATGCTTTGAGTGGTAAGGTAAGACCTTTTCCCTATAAAGCCGTGTTAAAACTTTGCTTCTGAGCCATGTCTTTGTTTTGTTTTGCTTTATGTTGTTTACAGACTTTTGCATTTACTCTAACTGGTACAAGACTGTGAGGGTAAACAAAACTACAGTATATACTTTTTTAAATCTTTCTCCATTTAAGGAGAATTTCTGTTTACATATATTTCTTTCCTATGAGAAGTTTTTAAAATGTTTTAACTTATACTAATCTAGGCAAGGTGGGGTTCTTCCATAGGTAAGAGTTCTTGAAGCACCACGGTACTGACTTAACCCAAGCCTTAACACAGACATGCAGTAATTCCAATTATGTATCAAAATAAGATTGGAAGAGCATCGTGTTTATGAAGCTGAGTAAAATCAGTGCTATGGCGTTCTTCCTCTCCAAACTCTGTTTCAAAGGAGCTGGGCATGGAGGTCCAAAGAGGAGACAAAGAATACACTTCTTATGATGCATTGTCTAGCCAGTACATCTAGACTGGATTTAGAGAACTCATAATTTCCTGCTCATATAGGTTGACTTTTTTGGTCTCTTGCACAACAGGGATGAACAGGAAGTCATGGATTTCATGGACTGCTCCATAGTTTGATCATTTGGTGTACTTTCAAAAAAGGAGGCACCCTCAAACAAAAAAGCTGCTCAAAACAGATAAGTATTGTGGAATTCACCTTCAAAATTACTTTGTGTCTCTGTATAGATTTTTTCAGGATGCGTGACTCCGTGTCATGGGACAAAGAACACAAGAAAAGGGGGATGTGTATTGATCTGAGCTGTTTGGTTCCATCCCCCTCCCTCAGATGGGGTACAGTGGAGTCAAAACAGCCTGTACACTGTACAGCAGAAAACACTGAGTGTCTGCATACGTGGAGATGTGATAAGCATCTCTAAAAAGGAATAAAAATAGTCTAGACATGGTAGTATGTAAGAGAAATACAAAGTGAAAGAAGAAGGAAAGTCGTTCCCATACCTCAGGAAGGAAGTGAAAATGCCAGGCCTAATCTTACTTTTAGACAATTCTGCTGATCCTCAGTGCCAGGGCACACTCAAAAAAATCTAACAGCTTCTGAAGGTTATTTTAAATTACAGACACCAACTTGTCTTGACTCATGTTTTTTGTTGTTTTACTGTGCTTTATCTTTGAAATACTGGTTTGTTTCTCTCTGTGCAACTTCATGTCTTTCAGAAAGGAAGATATTTGAGTTACCACTATGCAATTAAAAAAACAAGGCATGAAGAGGGGAGGATTACCTATGACAGGGCCTTTTTTTTAAACTTTGGGCAGCAAGGGTAATTTCATGGTGAGTTTTGGTTAGAAAAGTTACTTTGGAAAAAGCAATTTTTTAATTCAGTAAATCCATTTATTTACAAAAAGAAAAAAAAAAAGAGAATTATTTAAGGGAAGAATGGAGCATGAGAAACTAGTTCATCTGGTTTCACCTCTTGTTTAGAGTAAAATCTACCTTGTGTTTGGTTATAACTATCACAGCATCCAGACTTGATTTGAAGCAATCAGGAGATGGATAATCCACCATTTCCTTTGGTAGTTTGTTCCAACAGTTAATCATTCTCACTGTGGCTTATTTCCAATTGGAATTTGTCTGGCTTTTAGCCATTGGTTTTTGTTATTCCTTTCTGTATTAGATTAAAGAGGCCTTTACTACCTTGTATTTTCTTCCTGTGAAGGCACTTATGTACTGTAATCAAACCACCTCTCAATTTTCTTTTTGATAAGGTAAGTGGATGGAGCTCTGTAAGTCTTCCACTGAAAAACAGCTCCTTCAGGCCTCAAAAAAGTTTTGTGGCTTTTTATCTCACCCTCTCCCATTCTTCAATATGGTTTTTAGAAAGTGAGCACAAGCTGTGTGGAATATCTCTGTCTTGTTCTCTAGAGACCTGGTCCTAGTTGCCTTCATGTCTCTTCTGTTTATTCACTCAACAATTAGATTAACTTTTTTCCATTAAATCAAAACAGAAGCCCATTGAGTTGTGTGCTCACCATGCCATCTGCACCTCTTTCAGAATAACTCCTGAAGAAAAACAGTGTCCCACATCTCTGTTTTGCTACATACCTCACTTTGAATTGGCTGTATTGCACGCTGGACCCAGAATTCCAGTGGATTCAGGCCATTCAACAGGCCAGTCAGACTCTTCCTCACATCCAGTTTTAGCACACTTTCTGCTATCTCTGAATTTTAAACGCAAAAGTATTTCCATAGTATGCTACTCTTCAAAGCACTGCAAGGACCAGGCACTTGGCTGTTTCCTCATGCTCTCATGTACTTTGATTAATGTGTTTGGCCAAATGCTACATTAGAGTTTTTCAGAGTAAAACGTTAGATTCCATACAAAAACTAACATACACTAAATATAATTTATTTAGTTAGTCAATTTTGCTAGCTAGCTGGACACATTAGATGTCTTTCAGTTTCCCAAAATCTTTCAGTATTTTGTATTAGGTTGCTTTGAATTCTTGCATATGATTAAGTCCATGAGCTTAGAAACTTCTTTGTGTGGGAATTACTAAAGTAGTACTTCCTAATGCATTCTTGATTACAACAATAATGATTGATCACAACATTATCTTAATATTTACACAAACAGCATCAATATTAATTTTTAAAATTCTAAATTGTGTCACTACAAACTAATGATAACATCCCTTCTCTGCTAGGACTCCTTTCTGGTAGACTTTTAAGGATTCCTTCTCACTGGTTTTCATTTGTTCATTGTTTTATACAAGCCTTAGTTCCCAGCATCCTTATTTTCTATTCTGAAGTCCATTTTCTACTAATATTTTACACTGAGGTTTTCATGTGTTTCCTCTATTTTAACACTGTTAGTGCCCTGTTGTAATAGGTGCATTCAGCTGGCCATTGAAACAAATAGCTCTTTCCTTTACTCATGGTCAAGGAATCTTGGAGATGTTTTGCCTTCTGATAAAACCCGTTCTTGAAATTTTGTTCCTACTTTTCTATCTATATTCCAAATCCCCCTTTTTTCCTGGTAATCTCAATTTAGCTCTAGAAGAGACACCACACATCACAATGCAGTGCACTAACTTCTCACTAGCATATTAAAATGCAAGTTTATTATTACTAGAATAAATTAGTTGAAAAATATTGTAAGTATCATTTTAGATTTTTATCCTTGTTCATGACTCTGCATGCATGATGCAGATGGCTTTGCTCAAAACATTTTGTAATCACAGTCAATGTGTTGACCAAATGGATTGGACCACTTGATTCTGCCAGGTTTTTTATTCATATATCTCTGAGTGACAGAATCCATCTTTTTTCAAATGGTCTTTGTTGACTTGTCATGTGGCCAGTAATGTCATCCTTTTCTCCATCCTACAAAGAGGTATGGAGGTTTCTACAAATTTATTTTTACTAGAACTAATTTTTTGGTTTAGAAGAAAGCATACTCATTCACACTTGATGGGTGGTGACTCTTGGTTTGCCCACTGCAATTCCCTGTCAGGCAGGTATACATGCTTTTTTATCTGAACACTTGAAAATTTATTCTCAAATTTGCAAAAGCTTTTACTGATTTTATTCTCCAAAGGTCCATTTTCAGAAATTCTCATAGCAGTACCAGTGCAAGTCAGTTGTATTTAGGTGTGTTGGTAATCAGCTCACATTGGGGATAGCTTTCATACCTTTATATATTTACCATCCTGAAAGATTCGCGGACTTTTGCTAACTGAGAACCCACTCCATGTCCAACTGCCTCTTTTATACCTGAAACCTTCCACTTGTGTTTGTATCTATTGAAAGATTAAGATACTTCTTTTTTTCTGATGCAAGAAGTGAGGCTTTACAAAAGTCCTCTTGGATTTTCAGTGTCCATTGATGAAAAGCATCACCTTTGGATGTAAGGACTTTCAGTCCACTAGGAATGTGTGTTTTCAGAAGGAAACAGGGTAGAATCCCAACCAAAGTGGTGTTTGCTGGAGCAGACACATAAACTGTCAAATTTGTCATTTTTGTGATGGTGGTACTGGCTCAGACTGAAATGTCAAAGGGCAAGTGTTGGGAATAATTTATTTATTCTTTCGTTTCTGAAGGGAGTTGATAACATGTTCCACAACTGTCTTTGCATTTCCAAATAAACCTGAAAAATCACTGTATCACAAATATTCAGTTAAATAGAAATAATTACAGCCCATGCAATTACATATGTCACACAGGCTTATGTTTGGCCTAGCTAGTGCAAAAATTCTATGCTCAGAAATGTGAACCATATGGAGTATGATACTTTTGTCTCTTCAAAAATTAGTTCTGACGTTTAACACGGGTTTATTTTCTAAATCTAACCAGCCTGAACATCCCAGTTAAATGTTGCATATGATTTAGTTTATAGAAACCCAGTAATATAATTAGAAATGGGCTCAAATAAAAATGATAATTTTAATATTACAATACTGCAAACCTGGTGGAAGTTTGGTTCTGGGTTTCAATTTTTCAACCTTGGGCCCAACTCTCACTAAACTGAAGTATGTCTGACTTCATTTTATGGGTACAAATTTGCCCTTGTAAAACTTGCACCCTCATTCTGTCACATACTTAATTTACAGTGGAAATCTGATCACAGTCACCTCTAATTATCTGATATGCAGCACTACTTATTGCACACAACTTATTTGTAGCACAGCCTGCTACTAAAAGGCAAAAATAGGCTGTAAACCTTACAAATGCAAAATACATATAGCAACATTCAGAAATATGGTAGGATTTGGGCTTTAGAAAAGTCTCAGACTAGTCTGGAGTTTCACACAGCTTGTTCAATGCTGAAACCTTTTTTTTGTTTTTTCCCCCTTAATTTAAAACAACACTTTCTTTAAGGCAGACTTAAATGAAATGTTTATTTTTTTTCACTGTAGGAAATGCCTAGTATGGAACCAAGTATGGAACTCTCTGCAGAAAATGGACAGGCACAGGTAGCTGGTTTTTGGACAGGAAGATAGGTCCAATGTTTGTTGTGTTTTGATCTCAGTCTTCTCAACATTGCAGAATTTCTGCAGTTACTTTGTTCAATTATTTTTTTCAGTGTCCTTGTTTTGAGTGCAGCATTTGACCATGTGTGTGCCAGATGCAAATAGGGACAGAGTAAGTTAGAGTAAGTTTAACTGTTTTGTTCATACTGAGAAGCTCTCTGGTCATCCCTCCACCCATCTGCTTTTTTCTTACCTCTCTCCCCCTCGCTCTTTCCCACATTTGAATTTCTCTGTGCTCAGCCTTTTCTTTATTGTTGCTTTGTATTGTGACTGGATTTTCCCCCCCCTTCTCTTCAGTTTCATTTAACTGGAACATTAAGTAATCCTGAAGTTCTGCTATGAATTCTGAGCCACTCCAGGTTTTAAGTTAATTCAAGAATGAAAGAAACAAGTTTGTTCTCACACAGGGACTGTGATGTTTTTAAAACAGTTTTTCAGGAGTATATAGTGTCGTCTCACCAATTTGAAGATATCACATTTGACTACCTTTTTATCTCATAACTTCCCACTAAAAGCACTAAACAAACACATGCTGAACTTCTGCAAGTTCAGTGGTCCTATGCTAAAGCTGGATTTTAAAATTAGAAGAAATTAAATGCCTAATTCTCTTGAATGTAGAAATGTAGAAAAAATCAGGCTTTGTACCAGTTTAGACAACTTTTGAGACCCTGAAGAAATGAAAAAAATATGAATCCCATAGAGGACCAAAAAAGGACAGGGATTCTTTCTTTCTTTTTTTCTTTTTCCTTTTTTTTTTCTTTTTTTTTCTTTTTTTTTTTTTTTTTACCACTGTGGTGAATGCATGTGTGTTCTTGTGATAAAGCTGTGAAGTTTTTGGCTGCCCTTTTCTGGCTTCTGTTGTTTTCTAGGGGCTCAGTGGGATAGATAGTTTGTGCTGTGACAGGACATGCCAACAAATTGCATCACTTCTGCCTCGGTGGCCGAGGACAATGACATGCCATATGCCCATGGCAAGAAATGAATGGGGCTCATTTACACTGGCACTGGGTGCCTTCAGCCCTGTCAGTCTTCAGAGGCTATCCATGGCAAATTGGAAAGTAGCACTGGAGTAGCAGCAGCATGAAGAGATGCAGCCTGAAAAGCTCCCAACATTCATAACTTTATGAACAACATGCAGCTTTGAAAGGCAAAAACATCCATGTGACACCATGGATGCACTTATCCCATCCCTTTGCAATTTAACCTTTTGTTTCCAGAAAGAAACAGAATCACCAGTCCTTTCCTCCTGTGTATTTTTCACATGCCACTAAAAAATAGAAAATTAAAAAAAAATCTTTGAGTAAATTCCAGCTGTAAGAAGAAAACAAAAACACAGTGGGTGTCATGCTCCACACATTCAAAGCAGTTTCTCTGCTCAAACAGACTGCTGCAAAGATTTGCCCCAAAGTTGACCCCACTGCCTCCAGTTTGCACTCCAGCAACAACAAAACTCATATTTGGCCTCTGACCTTCTTGGCAGCACATCATTTGTTTCCATGTGTTGAAGCAAAGGATGATGGGCGATGATTAAAGAGCAATGGGTCTGTTGGCCTGAGACACTAATGAGGATGAAATGAGAAGGTCAGCGATCATCCTCACATGGCAAACTAGGACATGGAGCTAATCTGTTGTTAATTGTCCTTTACATTTGTTTTAAGGACAGTGGCAGGGATAGGTGGCAGTCATATGTCTCCCTTCTTTATAATCTCTGTAATTAGCATGAAAAATAGAGCTAGGCTTGCCTGAAGAAGCCTGAAATGTGCTTTACAAGTGGATTTTTAAATTTTATTTTATTTTATTTTATTTTATTTTATTTTATTTTATTTTATTTTATTTTATATATTTTATATATTTTAATTTAGTTTAGTTTAGTTTATTTTTTATTTTATTTTATTTTATTTTATTTTATTTTATTTTATTTTTATTTGCAGCTTATACAAATCCAGAGTTGGCCAGAAGTGACCAACTGGCTAGTGTAGACACAAATTTGTCCTTGCTGTCCCTTTCATACAGGTGACAGTCTATAACATGTGTAGTGTACAGTTCCTTCTCTTGTTCTTCCCACTGGTAGATTTCTCCTTAAATTTTCTGGGGATGCTGGTAGGCTGCTTGGATTTCTGTGCATCTTCTCTTCTTCACCTCTGTCATGAGCTAGCTGGCCCAGTACTGTTTATGTCAAAGGTATCTAGGTCTGAAGCAGAAGCATCTGGTCTTCCAGCACAAACTGTCCTGTAACTTGTCTGCCACACTGGCCTCAGCTGACATTAAACTGAGAAAGCAGCGGAGAATACCCTGCTCCCTGAACCCACCACCACTAATGCACAAGCCCCTCTTGTAAAATCTCAGCAGACACAAGTTAACAGGGATTACCTAATTAAATAAGGTATTGCTGATTTCAAAACAAATACGTCTTCAAGCTGCTGGTATTTTTCACAAAACTGGAGCTATAAGATGTTGGATACAAACACTTTTCCATTAAAAATCCATTTGATACATTCCACTGAAAAAGGGAAGCTAGTGGTTCCTGTCCCCAGTTTTGCTGCTTCTTTCAGAGGAAGAGAAGAGGGGCCTTAAAGTATATGGTTTATGTTTCTTGATGCTCAGTACACAATTCCTCCTCCACTTCCCCGGCTGCTAACTGCTCCTGATACACAGCAGCCCTATGTGTTATAACTTGTTTTGTCAGCTCTGCTGAGAGAACTGGTATTCCCATGTTCATGATGGTTCCGTTTTGGTAGAATTCGTAATTTTTATTTTTTAGCCATAAACGCCCCTTCTCAACTAAAGGTTGTGTTTATCTTCTCAGAGAGAAACAAATCTGCTAGCCAAATGGCAATCAGCTGGTGAGCTAAAGCCTGAGAGCTTTAAAGTATTTGTCTAGTGAAGAGTTTACTGCAGTGCTAATCATAACACACTCATTAATTACTCATTTGGATTAAGCAGAAGGGTCAGAGGAGCCATCTTGACAATCCATGCCTATCAGTGCCCTTTTCCTGCCAATTAGGACAGAGAGAATTTCAATGGCTGCAGCCTCTGCTTTTACACCTCCAACACCACCTGCCTTTGCCCTTTATCTTGCATTGCACATTAGCCATGACTGACAGCCAGCACATGGCCTTCCGTGTCAGCACAGCACCTTGTCAGGTGTGAGCAAAAAATGGATTACAAGCTAGAAAAGAATCTGGGCTAGGAAGCAGGGAAATGTTCATCTCCACCTCCATCTCTGGGGCTTCTGAAAGGGAGTCTTGAAGTGAATCTGTTTTTTGGTCGTCCTTTGGCCATTGTAATGCTGTGATTTGTGGTCATCAAGGCTAAACAAAAGCAGAATCCCAGATGAAAGGAGATGAACAGCTGTTCTGCTAGTATAGCTCACATGGGACAGGAAGGGTAAGAATGGTGGGAGGGTGAAATGAGGGATTTTTTGTCAGCCATTCAGGTGTGTGAGTTGCAAAGTGAAGAGCATACCTAACCTTGCCCTTTCCAGAAAAAAAATATCCATTATTATAAGGGATGACACAGCTCAGTCTTGGAGACTATCACAAAAGTTTCTGTTCAGGCAACCTCCTACAGCCCATTATCAGAAAGCTCAGCTCTCAGCTCTGTCTGGCATTTCCAGAGTCACTCTACTGTGTGCAGCAAAATTATCCTGGATAAGTGCCAGTGCAACTGTTCTTTTTTTTACATAAAATCTTCCTAATGATCAAAATTTTAAGATCTGGTCATAGTCTGGATGAGTTCACATTATTAAGAGAAAATAACTAATTTTAGGGATTCCTGATCCACCCCTTCTGCACTCCTGCAATATATGTTCTGTTCTTCAGCAAAATCTGGTTTCTTTTTGAAATAACACTCAAGTGATCACAATAATTTAAATATATATATACACTAGATTGATTAATCTCTTCTGTATGCTGTCATGTTTTTCCTTTATATTTTCCAAACCTTGAAACAATGGGGATTTTAGTTGTTCAAAAGCCCAATTCATTATTTTTTCTTATGCTTCAACAACTCAGTCACCTGAAATATACAAACAAATTAATCCCAGGGTTAAACACCAAGACACTCACCTGAAGGCAGATCTTGTAAGGAATTCCTTAGCTTCAGAGTTTTTGCCTCTTGCTTTCTTCTCCTTGCCTTCCCGAAAGTCTGTGTTTTAAAATAAATTTTCCCTTCAGAAGTGAAGATAAGTGTGATAAAATCACTGCATAAATACAGAAGTGAGTGAAATTCCTTTGAGAAGGGCTCCAAGACTGTTGTATTACTTTATTTTCCATAAGTAGTGGTGAAGTTTTCGTAGCGCACACAGATGACTGAGTAACTGTTTTACTACTTTTATCTAAAACTTTGATTCTGAGTTTCAAAGACCTTCTTCTTGGACACAAATAAAACCACAGTTAAAAAGTTGCAAAGCCAGTTCGCTTTGTTTTAGAAGCAAATATACCTCCAGAAACTGCTTGCAGTATTGACTGGGCATTTGTTAAATACACGCTACAGTTCCTTGAGGTGTTTGCAGCAGAACTGAGTCAGTGCCTCTTCCTTTGAAAAGAGTGTCAAAATACTTACAGTACTCGGCTAAAATTTGAATAATTGTGATTAAACCACAGAGTAAAGATTTTTAAAGTCCACCAATTCAAGAAATGCAATCAGTAAATAAATGTATTTTGCAAAATAATAATTTGCCTTTGACTTTTCCAAATAAAGAGAGGCAGATTTTTCTAGTAGATTACTAGCTGAGAACCTTTTGCTCATATCTACATCTGCCATACTTACTGTGTCCATTCAAAGCAGTGCTTCCACTTGAGCATGTACAGCATCTACAAGTTGCACAGAGAAAGTATTGTTCCCTTGGTAGTAACTTTTGGTAAAGGTAGCTCATAAGCATATTTACTTCTTCATGAACTCTTCCGCAGGTTAATCAACAGAATATCATGTTTGAAATGAAGATGTGCCTGTTCTGTGCCATACATCTCAGAGGAAATTATGGTTTAACTTCTCTAACCAGAAGCAGAGATGTGTATGAAGCACATTAAGTAAGTAATTTGCTTGCCTTTTTAGATATAAATCAACTCTACTCTTAAAAATTCACACTGCAAAATATTGCTTTTGCACCCTAGTGTGACAAAAGTAGAGTCATAATTTGTTACACCTTTTTAGAAGAAAATTGAAAGAGGAACATCATTTGCATATCTCTGAAGGTTAGCTTAATAATTCCTTGAATTCAGAAAGTGGTTGGTAAATATTGCTACAAATCAGCCTAACCCTTTTTGCAATTAGTCCACCTAAGTAGAAGCTGAAATTCACAGAAATTGGGAATTTTACTGACTGCATGCCCTGAAAAGCTTGGAATATTGGTAAAGGTAACTTTATCAAGTATGAAGGAAAAGTAAATTGGGATCTTCCCTGGACCTTCAAGAAAATTCCTTACAGGAATATATATTTTTGTTTGCTGTGGTTTGTGGTGTGGATGGATTTTTGTTGCTAGAAAGGCGTAGTGATTTGCACATCCAAAGTAGGGTGAAGTAGGACTTCTAAGTCCCGGATTCTCAGACACTGCCAGCTTAGGAGACATCTGGACTCACAAGGATAGAGAGCTCCTCACCTCTCTGGAGCTCTGGTGCGGATCCAGGCGATGCCAACCTGAGCATCTTGGTACCTGGCTCACACCTTAAGACTGATGAGTCACTTGACAATGCACAAAAGTGGTCCCAGATGTGCAGCCCTTTCCTAGAACACTTAACTGTGACTTTCCTCTCACAGGTAGGATATTCCTTTTTACTCCACCACAAATTATTTAACCTTGAAAAGTTGAAAGATGTGAACTTTTAAGTTTCTTGGGCCTTGTTGGGACTCAAATCTATCTCTTACCTGGAATAAGTAGGCCTATTCTAGTTAAGAGGGTCTGACACAACCCCATGAGATTGGTCATATGTCAGAGTATTTAACTGAGATGACATTTTAATGAAAGCATAGACGGAGAAATGTGTAAGTAGCGAAATACTTACAAAAGTATTCCCCCATCTGCTGCTCACCCAACACTTAGTAAACAGTTATGGTTTTAAATCGAATAATGTAAAGAATATTGTATTTAATTTGAAGTTTTTAAAAGGATTAGTTACATAGTCATCCATCATTATCACACTCTCAAAGAATGCACCTACTCTATGCAAGCAGCAGAAGTAGACATCACCTCTAATTAAAGGTTTGGGGCTGGAGACCACAGCAGAGAAAAAAGGGACTTCCACACAACTTAGGTCTCTGTTTATTAGGAAGGACTGTTTATAACACATTCTTCTGCAGTGTTCCATATAGGCTGGCTCCAGGCAGCTCTGTCTTCAATGTATAAATCGTCTGAGACATTTACTCAGATACATACTCATACAATACATTTATTCTGATGTATTACATAGGTAACTTAAGCATCCAGAAACCTATTGATAATTTGAATAATTCTATAGATAATAATTAATTGCCAGAACTAAATAAGTAATTAACAATAACAGATTCACCTACTCAATAAATTTAGTGAACTAAAACTACCTCACCGGTATCATTGTCACACATGTAATTGGTGTTTGGGATTCTCTCTTGGTTGTCTTTGTCTGAAACAGCTGCTTAGAGAAATGATGCCATGATTTACATCATGAGATAAAATAGAAAGTCTGGATCAGTCTCCCACACCAGTACTGCCAGCGTTCAATGAACATAGGTTTCCACAGGTCTTGAATTATGGGCTATGAAGAAATTCATCCGAGGAAGAACAAGCATAGCACCAACAGCCCAATTCTTCTCTGTTCTTCAGTGTCTGCACACTGGCTAACAACTCTCTACCAGTCTAACACAGTCTAGCTGATTTGACACCCCAGTTTGAGCTCCCTACTTTTGGCACTGCCACGCTCTGACTCCTTGGGCACCTGTGAGAACTTCGTTTTGAGGGAGCAGATTCTAGACTTATTGCGACAGACCAAACTTGTGCCAACAGCAGCTGTTAAATTTGACCCATTATAACTAGATTGACCTCACGTGAATACCTCATTCAAGTAACTCAAGAAAAGCTATTCAATGCTTTAAAGGCCAGAGGTTTAATCCCCTTAAGTTGCACTGGATAAATGTACACAGCCAAAAAAGTTTACATACCTGACCTAGAACAGATGGTGTGTATCGATATTATACAGACACTTCATATTTTTTACATTGATGTGCTCATGCATTTTTACTTTTTTAGATGTTAGATGCCTATCAATTGCCATGCATGCCAGTGTATGTTTGAGGGAGAAAGAGACAAGGGTCTGTTTTAACTTCTTTGTCTAAACATTAAGCTTCTATTGAGGCCATTTGGCAAGTCCTTTCAGCTTAATAAGACTGCTGACTTTAAGTGTCAATAACTCAATAACAGGCAGGAGTGCAAGCTAAATATATATCATCTCTTTTTACAGACAGATAGGACAGGGGCATCAATGCATTTTCTGGTGCTTTTCTGTAGAGAATTTAACCACACAATTCCAAAACTGTCACTGAAGTCTCTTCAGGAGACTTTATATCCTCTGATGGCTTCAGAAATGCTTTGAATCAACCCTTAAGAGCTGAAATAAGCTGCTTAAAAGTGTGGTTAAAAATGCATATTCTGTGCCTTTAGAAAGGTGTGGGAGTGCAAGACTGGTGATTCTGTAGTCTTTTGGAAAGTTTTTTTAAGGCAGTTAGTGCAGAGTTCTTTTATTTTCCGTGGCAGGTGTCCCACACATACAGGTGCTGAGAGATATACAGAGAGGAGCACGGGTGAGCTCTAGAATAAGTGAATATCTGAACTAGACCCAAAAATAATGTTAATGATAGGCTTAAATATTAGGAAACAAAACTATAAAAGCAATTTCATTCTGTCAAACTTTATCTCTCTAACTTAGTGTTCAGACTCGAGGAGTATGACCTTTGCCTCTTGTCCCCTTTCTTTGCTGTGCATTGGGTGACTGGCTGTACACTGCTCCCTTATTTTGCCTGGCTTTCTTTGCAGAGAGGCGGTGAAAGCAGCACATCGTCCTTCCACCCCTGCGCAGAGTCTGGTGGGCCATTAATCAGGTCAGCCAATCAGCGTGCAGGGATTAGCATTATGTACAGACACAATCAGGTCTACTATACAGTTAATCATGTGTATGCTAATAGTTATGGAGGATTAAACATTTAGGACAGTGGCTTTCTGTTCTGATTGGCTGTGTTTCCTACCTGTTAACTTTCTCTCTCTTATTTTTTTTGGGGCTTTTTTTCACCTGTTTATTCCTCTCACCCAAAATTGAGACTGCTGAAAATGTTTCTGTAAGGCTGCCTGGATAATAAAGGATACATTTAAATAATGGGGGAGGGAGGGGACAGATTCAAATGTTGTATTCACAAACTGATTTCAGACTGATAAAAGAATTATTTTTATAGGAAAGAGTATATGTGACTTTGCTTCCTAAGAAAATGTTCTGGATCTCAAGAGCTATTACAGTTTAATCATCAAACTATGTTAATTTCCAGGACACATTTTGAATTTATGAACTAGGTTTTAAAAACAAGGGATCTGAGTGTATCACCTTTGGTAATCAAAAGCAGAAGACAGCAATAAGATTATTTGGCTTTTCACAGGAAATTGGGAGAGAGAGAGAACAAGTAGCAGCCCAAAGTAATCCCTCAAGCCACTCTGTAATTGAGTGTTTGCATATAGTTGTGGCTATCTACACAAGGGCTGAAGTATTCAGTAAGAAAGAAGGGTGGGGTGGTGAGGAAAAAGAGTGGGGGAAAGGCTGAGTGAGAGGCACAGAAAAAATGAGCCTGCCAGTGGTTAATTGAGCATATAGATTCCTAATGTGTCAGGCACTACCCTCTCAGATGAAGGATGACACTTTTTAGGACGCATCTTCCTTTGTTACCATTTTAAGACTAATGAAGCCTGCAATTCATAAACCTGATGCTGGGCACTTATCTGCTGCCAGGGCAATCAGTATAGCAGAAGCCTACAACTTTGTATTTACAGGTTTTTAATATATGCTTTTTTGGCATATAGCATGGAAAATACAAGCATATATTACTGACATACCTGTCATGTAGCTAGATTTTAAAAGCAGGCATTTAATTTTTTCAGAGAACAGTTTTGTATTTTTTCTGGGTTTTTTTTTTTCTTTTCTTTTTTTAGTGAACAAGGCCTGTTTGCTTTTATAGTCTCTACACAGCAAGGCTCCATTATACAAAAGTTGTATTTTTTTTCCACTGCCTTCAGGTCACTTGTTAATGAGCTGAGCACTGGTAGAGGATGGAAGCGATTACAAAGGAATATGGGCAGAGAGATTTCCTTTATGTTTCCGCAGAATTATGAAAGTGAGCAAGAGAAAGAAGTGATGTTTGTCACCAGTCCAGAGAGATACTTCCCTATGGAGGCTGATGAGAGCACCTTACTACAATTTAGAACAGAATTCAGGTGCCAGAGAAGTGCCAGGACCTACCTCAGCCCCTCCTTATGTAGTCTCTTACCTCCTTAACCTCTGCTGGGCTTCCTTTATGAGCATTCCCAGCCAGATGGTCCAGTCATCAAACCTTTATGAGCACAAAGTCCTTTTGCCACTTCACAGTTTCTTACAGCTTAAAAGCAGGGAGGGTTGACGTGTGAGGAAAAGAAGCTAAAAGGTGTTAAAGATAAAAACAAGACATAGGAATGGCTTCTTTCTGGATTAGTAACTTGGTAGGATGTCTACCTATATATGAATATGTTTAGATCTTCCAGTACAAAGTGCTTTCTTACTCTACGATACAAGCATTTAGATTATTTTTTTAACCCCTTCTGTTTCTAATGATTTGGAACATTTTTAATCAATTTATTTTTGGTGGGTTAAAACTTCAAAAGATCACTGCTTTGTTTTTTTCAGAGCTGATCTGTTGTGGCAAAAATGTTATCTACCTTCACTGGCAATAGGTAACTTAAATTACATGAGGCCTGAGCCCAGCAAAGTGATCTTGTTAACTTTATGAGAACAACATTCTGGTTTCCACCTGCATGCCAGGGTAACAACCTCACTTATGAGGAAGTCAATTTCCAAGCACTCCTCCAGGAGGAAAGGTAAATCAGTCACCAATTCTTGGATTTAAGGGTTATACTTTCCCAGTCAGAGATCACACACACAGAACAGCAAAATGCACAAAACTGCAACATTGCCGAGACGTGCTATAACCATCCTTTGATGTACAGCACTAATCTTAGAATCATTTAAATCAATTCTTATCACTACCAGGTAAAGTCAAAAATAGAGGACTCATGAATTGGATGAGGTCAGACTCCTTTGCAGGTTCAGGTTGATTGGTTTGCAACAAAACCACTGAGATCTGCTAGTTTTTAATGAGCTTTTCTCCCAAGAGGTGAGCTTGTATTTTCACTGGGGATTGCTCTTGAGGGCGTGTTTCATATGTCTTTCTCAGACATTCCCTCTAAACCTAGGTGGTTACCCACATTAAAAAATCATCAGGTAAGTTGACATCATCAGGTTGTTCGCCAAGGTTCAACATATGTATATGAGATCTTACACCAGACCTGTGTTAGTGAGAGATGGGCAACAATCCTTGGATAGTGCCCATGTTCAATTGTTGTCTCTTGCAGAGGATGCAGCATAATACATAATTCTAGCAAAGTACCTAACCCCTACCTGTGAAAGGTATTTTGACTTAAGGGCCAATGAAAGTAGTGTGTACTGTGGAAATTTACCTTCCCACTTTTCTGTAGGAGTAGTAGATGTCTAGGTGATAATGAATGTTCCTTAAAAACAAAACAAAAAAACTTGTCCATAATCATCAATGAGATGTACCTTGTAGAAGTGTTGTTTCCAGAAAATAATACTGGCTATACAGTTTTGGTACAACTTCTGTTTTTAAGATTTGAGAACGTGTAGATGCACTGTGTTTAAATATCTTTTCTTTTGCATAAGTAAGAATCAAAGGGTTTGGTTTTTGGTCTTCCTGTGATATCACTAGTAAATAAACCTGCTCGAGGAAAACTCAGTGTTACACTGTCGAGTTTAGTCTCCTCCCCTTCTTCCTAATTGCTTTGTGGGGTTTCTATGAGCATAAGTTTTGAACAAATACATATTTGCAACAGGGTTGCTAAGAAGAAGCACAAAGCTAGCAGAAATATCATTCATCTTTAAAATGTAAGCATCTCATTAGATAATGTATTTTGCCATGCTCACCAAATTCAAAATTGGGGCCTTGAAGAAGATCCTAAGAAAATGAAACATGATATAATTTGAGTAAATGTCTTTAAAACTATAAATGTTGTGTTGAAAGAGTATTTCTCATATAGCTTTATCAGAGTCATCTGGATTAAGTTAATGTGTTTGAAATTTGTATAAATATTTGTAGAATAACAACACATTCACACTTACACTTTAGATATTTGGCATTGTATACACCTACTTTTATCTTTTCCTGAGAAATCTTTCTCACTTGTTTCCCACCCCATAACATCTTTCTTTCCTTTTTTTTTTTTTTTTTTTTAAGAAGAAAGTAACTTTCCAGACAGACATAATGCAATTTTTTCAAAAACATAAAGCATGGTCCTGACAGAACCTAAGAAATTCAGAGTTAAGTCTAAAACTCTGTCCTTAACTCACCCCGCTGTGCTTAGGTATTATAGCACATATGGTATGAACCCCCCACTGCTCTGAGGCCCTCTGATTAAGTGCAGCAATACTGTACCTAGACACAATGTGGTGACTTAAGGAGAGAATTTCAGATTTAACCTGAATGTCCTGGTTCATGTGAGACTGTTAATGTTATTAGAACATAAAGTGGGTGGTTTAATACCTTATATATGGTGCTTAAAATCAGCAGCAGCTGCCAGGGACTGGGTTCTGCACTGGCTTTTGCTAGGGGGAGGGGAAATCAGTTGTTTTCCTTGCAGTAAAAATAGAGCATGAGACTGCTTTCTAAATTAAAAGAAAGTTTAATGGATGAGCTACAGGAAAGTAGTGCAATCAGCAAAACAGAAACAAAGTTGGGAGGATGAAGCTGGATTTTTTGATAGAGCAGACAGCATTTTGCTATAGTGAAAAAAGACTGAGCTCATTCTTTGGTCTTTCCATGTGCCTTCTCATATAATGCTGCTTGTCTGGTAACATCTTTAGAGGTATTCTTTTTTTTTTATTTGCATTTGCAAAATCTTAGGATCCAGACCTCAGACATGTTATGGATGCTAGTGTGAGTATAACAGCATAACAAAGAAATACGCTGGAAAAAAAGGCAGCAAGTAAAGCCATAAGGATGTAGCCACCAAGGTTTTCATTGCGTAGTTTTTAAGTCTGCAATGTTTACTTGTGCAAACCAAGACCTTGTTTCACTAGTAGGGTAATTTTTCTGACTGTTCTCAAAAGAAGATGCTACTCAGTGCTATATTATTAAAGTCCAAATTTCACTAACTGAAGATCTGTAAATGCAATTGCAATTGTTTTCCACAGCAAGAAAGCCAACAGCAGAGCCTACTCCTTACTTGGTAAATAAGAGTCAAAAGTTAATGGTTCAAGTAAATAAAAATTCAAATGTGCTTTGACCGGTGTTAGGCTGTCAGAGGCATGCAGCTGTCCAAAACACTTTTGGCTCCTCATCAGGTGCAAGGAAGCCATATCCTAAAAGCACAAGGAAAAGGTTTGATAGAACTTTTTTTCTACACCTTGGTCGGTAGGCTCTAGAGAATAGGGACACCCTGGCAGCCACCTGTTGTGTTGGCTTAAGAGACCAAGGGACATCAGCTTCAAGCAAGTGGGTCTGGCAGAATTTCAGCATGTGGTGACCATGTCCTGAAGTTCTTATTTAGAATTTACTCTGTGTGTGGGGTGTGGGTGGGTGGGTGGGTGGGTGTGTGTGTGTGTGTGTGTGTGTGTGTGTGTGTGTGTGTGTGTGTTGGGTCCACCCATGATTTTTTTTCCTCTGTCACCTCCCCCAAGTGTTCGTTGATACTTCATTTGTGAAAAAAAGCCTCTGTTGATGAGTGGGGGTTTGTTTGCTGGCTGGAGTGGGGGAAATGTAGAAATTCAAGCTATTTCCCTTCCATTCTTTCACTACTTTCATGAGTATCTAGGGATAACTTCAAGTTACAGATACTCTTCACACGCTCACTTCCTTAGTAGAAAGTTTCCCCTTCTACTGCATTGACTTGCCTCTCCCCATGTTTACTTGATACACACATGGGGTGAAAGTTTTCCTGCTGAGATTTCTGGCAAGTGCAGCAATCCCTACAGGAATCTGTATCTCACACTGCTGAAGGACTCTGAATTTGTTTGGGAGTGTGGAAGGTCTTCCTCTTGCAAGAAAGCAATCTTTGATGCAAAAAATTTGAGGAGCCTAGGTAAGTGAAAGGGGAAAGAAAAAAGTGTGTTTATGTCATTCTTATTAAAAAGGTGGTTAAAAGGATGTGTGATGTTAGAGATTTGTGAGTCTCAGAAACATGTGCTAACACTGAGAGTGTCTGAGAGAGCAAATAGGATAAGGTTGGTTGAGTTTTGCAGATAATATTTAGAGCTATGATACGTGGACACAGAAGAATATCTTCTTCATTTGTCTTTGGGAAATTCTTGCAGAAAGCAAGAAGTTAAAGAGGTCTGGGGTGGGGGATGGGGCCTGGAAGATTTGAGTGACACCTCTGGGGCAGTAATAGGTTTGTGGCTCACCAATTTACTGCTTCATGAGCAGGATCCTTCACACTGAGATAAATTTCATGTTAGGAAGATGAATGGAAATGAAGATCTGTGAAATTATTAGTTTTGCTGTGAGCCTATCAATCATGCGGGGCGAGCTCCTGGCCGAGGGCAGGCGTGACCTGTGGGCGGGAGTGTCGCTGGCGGGATCCGCAGGCAGCAGCCGTCCCCCGCTGTCGGCATTATCCCAGTCAGGGCAGGGCTGAGAGGTGGGCCCACATTCCTTGTCACTGGGACTCTCATAATTATGACAAATGACTAAATGTGTTATTTTCAGCAAAGCAGCGGCAGTCAAAAGGGGTACTTAGGGCTTGTGAGAGGTGATGGCTGGCGTGGCTTTGAAGGCTTTTCCTTTTCTTGACTCAGCGCAGACTGAATCATACATGGCCACCCCACTGGTAGCTGAGCAGCGTGTGAAACCCATTTCACACGTCTGCGCTGCCTTACAGCTGCGATGCCCTCTTTTCATCCCTGACAAAACCAAAGCTGGTGGCTGCCGCCTCTTCAAAATAGGCACGCAGTTTGGTGGGGGAAACTTTGCTGGCTTTGTTTTAAGCGGGATGAATAGGATATCCCAAACACTGAACTGTATTTTACTGGAGTCTGGGAGATGGGGGGCAGAGTGAACAAAGAGTGAACAAAGCCCGATAGGAAGTGTAGCCCCAATGGCATTTTTGATACCAGAGCAAGCGTCTCCATCCATAAAGACAGTGGAAATAGGAATAGTAAATTGTACAAGGATAAAAACACACACATTTCTGAAAAGTCATTTGAAAAACAAACCCTGAACACCAGCAACGTTTAGTGCCTGAATCTTGTAAATAGTCCACAAACTTCCCCTTTCTTTGCTAAATATTTCAAGACTAAACATTTCAGAGACAATTTGAAAAATATACCGGTCAGGGATTTGAAGCTGAGCATGAGAAAAATATGGCTAAATTGTATGAAAGTGTGAGTTAATAGTACAAGGGGGAGGGAGAATTGTAAATACATGGCTTGTGCCATGAAAAATAATGATTTAACCAGCTCCTAGACTTAATTTGATGTTCTCCCTGCTATAAATTGGCACAACAGTATTGCTATGTGGATTTAAAGAGAAGAATAATGTTTCATTTCCTTTGCTAAAATAGCATACATGTAAATCCTGAAGTAATGATGATTTACATAATCTGATGTTAAAACACTTGATGCTTCTTTAAACTTCCAGAAAACTACTTTCTACTGACTTTTTAATTTTTTTTTTTTTAACTTTGCTCAGGACTCCACTGTATTTTGTCCTTTCAACAGAAGTATCATACATGAACTGCCCTCTCACAAATTGCTTTGTTGTCACTAGAGGTTGTGCAGTTTGGATTGCATTGACTTGGACAATGGAAGTAGTTAGGTACTTTTCAGCTTTCAGCAGAGTGATGAAATCTCTAGGGAAAAAGTCAGCCTGGTGGACTGTCCTGATTTCCTGAAAGATTTCTCCCAGCAACAGAGACCAGACAACATAATGGCACATCATGCAGCACAGCGAATGCCCAGCAAGAAAATCCAGTTCTTGTACATGCCCTGTTTTATCCTGCTTTGGATCATCTCTTTTCCACAGCTTCTCCTGGCTCACCTGAAGAAGAGCAGTTGTGTTTTTGGCATGCTCAGTGCCTTGCACAGCAGTGGCACAGGTACAGCTCTAACTCACATTGCACAGATGTTGGATTCCTAATTCTCCAGTCAGTCAGCAGCAGAGAAGCTGCTGAGGACCCATGGCAGAAGTGACAGGAAAAGAGGGCTGTTTATCCTTTTTCCTACCCCCTGCCTTTGCCTCTTTCTATTTGGTTATGTGCCTATTTGCAAAGCTGGGCCCCCCAGATGGAGGGCTTGGATTAAAACAGCTTGACAGTGACACTAATTTCATATGCCTGCCACCTCATCCTGTGCTTGGAAGGTCACCTGTTACCTCTAGCAGTTATGATGGAATATTTATCCGTTAGCTTATTCAACTTGTAAGGCATCACTTGGTAATGGGTCCAGTCTGTTTCAAAGAAGACATCTTATTCCACAAGGTAAAATAGGGCCCAGCCAAAAAATGTTGCTTTTACTTGTTGGTGCCAGGTTTCAGATAACTTCAATGAAAATACAGACACAGGGTAATACACTTTACTAATAAATTCAGTGTTCTGCCTGTGGACTGTACAAACAGGGTCTGTACAATGACAATAAAGAAAAATCTGGGTCCAGACTCGAAGACCTTTAAAAAAACCCCAAAACAAACAGGCAGATTTCTGCATTGATCCCCGTGGCAATTGAGGAAGCTGGGGTGGTAACGCTGTGGCTTTGTGGCCATGTGGTTTTCCATTTTCACATTACTATTGATAATTTTTATTTGCTGGATTATCTGCTTAACTCCGTTTTTTTCTGATAATGGCATTTTGTAGGCAAACACTTTGATAACTTTTTTCTTTCCTTCTGCTGTCCTTAAGAAAGCACAAAGATGTAATACTCACACAGAATATAAATATGATATATATATTAACAGAATTACTTAATTTCAGAAGGATTTTTTTCCCAAAATTCCTCCTAAATTTTGTGTTTGAATCTTCCCATGCTATTTGTTTACTTTTTCAAGGTTGTGGTTTTCAGTTCCACATTCATTGTATGCTTTAAGGGTTAGGAGAATCCACCACATTTTCATTTCTAAGTTCTGTGAATTCAAATGCCTTTTTTTTAATTTTTACTCCAAAATATAAAAGAGAAAGAAAGAAAGAGAAGCTTTAAAGCAGCTCTTTAACCTCCAGAAAGTCCTGGAAATATGCTCTCTGACTGCTCCAAAGCCCAATCCCCAGTTTCAGCATGCTCACACTAAATAGGAAACCTATTAAGTAAATGACGGATAGTTTTGGAGGGCTTTTTCTTTTGCCAGAGTTTACAGCTGTAGCAAACAGTTTGATAGAGCTCTAATTTCTAATTATGACATACTGGGAGTGGAGGAGGTTGTCAGTTTTGCTTATTCCTTGGTGAGAGACAGAATGATTTCATACTTTGTGCTGCCAACCAATTCATCCTCATCTATTGTAAGGCTAGGAATAATCACTGCATATTACTTGATAAACAGATGTGATCAACATTTCAGAATTTCTACTAATTTGTCATCCACATGACCAACCAACAGTCCATGATAATAAATACTAGCCAAGTTCAAGATGTGTATATACCAATGGTTTTTATTTGGGGGACTGAACTCAATGAACTTTATTATAATCTGTTTATGTGATGGCACATTGTTTAGGGCAAATATCTCCTTTTCCATGTTCATCTTCTACCAAACCAATTATTATGAAGAAAAGATGGGGCAGGGGTTTGGATGTGTTACATGCTTTAAATGAAAACTGAAATTGATGAAGTGTTTTCAAGTCACTTCTTAATTTGGTAGAAGTTATCCTAATGTTTGAAAAGGGATGCTGAAGCAACAACAGTTTTGTTTGCTAATGCAAACAGATGTGAGGATAAACTATTGAAACTAACAAGTGTATTTAATTCCTTTCAAACATGGAGGGCTAAAGGCTGAAACTATATAAAGGGGACTTCTGAAGTGGACCAGCTGCCCAGGCCTTTTAAGTAGTCTGTACCAGCATCTTCCCCCATTTGTCCTGCTGATTATTGCTTGATTGATGAGCTGGTGTGTGCAAAGTGACCACCTGAAAGTCCTGCAGGCTTTAAGAGCTTGGTCAGTGTGTATTTGACCCTTAGAGGCCATGGATCAAATATCAGGGTTATATGCATTTCAATAACTTTGTTTTGATACTTGAAGGGGAAAAAAAATATTCACACTAGGGGGAACGAAGGAGATTAAATATTTATGCTTGAGAGCATCTCTGAAAGGATCTCAAGTGACTGCTGTCACCAGCCTCCTGGTCAACTTTTCTTAGCTTGAGCCCCTTCGTCTTTTCATCTCAGAAGGGTAAAATATATATTATTGTGAAGAAGAATAGCAGAAAAGCTTTTGTAGCAGACTGTGAAGGGATTTTCCATGAGTGGCCCCTTTTGAGGGAGGAATGGGGAGTTCCTGAGAAATGGTTATTCCACACTGTAACCTGGCTCAACAGGACTCCAAGGTGCCCAGTAATTACTCAGAACAGGGCAAAAGTTTCATTTTCTGTGACTTCACACACAACAGATTAAATATAAGTAGCCCTCAAGCCTGGGGAAAAAAAAAAAAAAAAAGAGATGAAATTGGGACATGTTAAAGGAGTTCTTATGTAGTTGACACTTTTCTCCAAAACAAATTTTCTCAAACTATTGTTGTGATATAGAATATATGAAGGAAACAAAAACTTTATATGTGAATATCATGTTCCTTGTGATATGAATAATAATTCACCCGCAAATTTCAAAACATTGGCAGTAACCTGAATTTGTTGACTGATTATCCACATAAATACACTTAGTTCATATGCTCATAACTTGCATGTATTCAAGAAAATCCCTAAATTTATTGATTTTTATTTTTCAAAGTTTAATGGTTGAAGATGGTCTCAAATCCCAGTGAGTAAAAACATATGTTTATACAAAAATACTTTTCAGTAGCAGCATACATCTCACTTTAATTCTATGGTGGCTTTTCTTCTGAGTGATCGTCTCTTAGGAGTGAGAGTAAAACAGATTGTTACATAAGGTGTCTAATCTACACTTTCATATGCATTTTAATATGATGTGCATGAATGCAAAACCAGTTCACTATGTAAGGATTGTGAGTAGGTAGATGTTTAACTCACAAACACAGGCAGAATTGAATGAGATAAGAAGCACAAATGTTGCATGCATAACTCCCCTCCTGCCCCTCATTCCCCTCTCTCGCTCCACCACCACAAAAAAAAAAAAAAAAAAACAAACAAAAAACCAAAAAAACCCAACAAAACAAAACAAAACCAGCCCCTCAGCAAGCCAGAATTATAATTGGAAGAAAGCCTTGTTCTGGGAGAAAACAAATGTCATTGGTTACTCGTGGAAATAAAAGTAATGGTATGGCTGAATTTCATCCCTGTCTGTTTTGACTTCAGTACTGTATCTCCCTGTCTGTGTGTGCCAGCTGGCTGAGAAGGGTGATCCATCTGTATTCAGCACATCACAGAAGTAACTTCTGTGCCAACAATTAACCTGATACTAATTTAGGAACTGCTTGCAATTTGAGTTGATGGAAGATTCAAAAGCCCACTTGCATCACAGAGATTATGGATATATTGTTAATTAACCACCCTTCTTTTTAAAAATTGGTGTGGAATAGCCTGAATTTGTTTTCCAGGACTTAAGTCATTTTATGACACTTTTCTGAACTCTTTCAAATTGGTCAGCGTATTTTTGAAGTGTATTTAGGAGAATATGCTGGTAATGGCCTGCCAAAATATAGGTAATATCCTTTGCCCACTTGTGATTAAAGCTTATCTTTGCCCCCCCCCCCCCCCCCCATTTTCCTCAGTGTTTTACATTGAGGATTTGCATTTACCATGCGATTCATGCAGCTGAACAGACAATATCTCTATTACGGCCAATGACTGTCTAATATGATCACTTTTCCAGCATTTTGGTTTTTTCTTCTTCCAGGTTTACTGTTTATGTAAAAACCTGAGAGGATTATCTTGCTCCCCAGTGTGCCAAAATTTGCTAAGTCTGTATTGTTAATTCTTGTGATTCCTTAGCCAATTCTTATAAAGCTTTTAGGTAAAATTTGTGCAGAACCTCAAATTTTAAAATGTTTGCTTCTAGTTAGAACTTCTTATTACACTTGGAAAAAAGGAAAACAGAAATTATTTGCTTATTTTATGTAATAGTACAATATCACTACTTTTTATCTTTTTATTAAAAAAACAAAACAACAACACATTTAAAATCCAGTATTCTGTTTTTCTGCACTAGATTGCAGAAACTTCCTATCACTTTCTATATCAATGTATTCAACTGTTGTTGAATCCTATATACATTAAAATGCTCTGCTGTTATTACTCTTTAATTTTCCCTCATTTTTTCCCACAACTGTCCCCACTTCTAGGGTATTTAGTGTTACTTTTTCACCCTTTATTTGATGGGATAATTTTAAATGAAGCAGATTTCCTGCAAGATTACAACACTGTGCAGTTTGAAAAGCCCAGGGTAGGATAATCAGTTTCCAGTTATACTGTCATTACATATCTATTTTCCCTTTTCTAATCTCTTTTACTCATAGCTTCCTTCTGTTTTGGCAATTTCTCCTTTCTGCAGTACTGCACATACTTCTAGTTTACAGTTACACCATGTACACTGCAGCAATAGTTTTTGTGCACAGCTCACTGCAGACTATATTTTTAATTCACGCTTTCCTTGGCCTTTAGGAGTTTGTTTCTTCACCTTCTTAATTTATGGTGTATCAACTTATATTAAATTGTGAACCTGCTTGACAAAATGCATCATAAATGTGAAAATCTTCAATGATGTTGTTTGTGGTATGATCAATTTGGATATTCCATTTTGAACTGAAAATAAGTACAGAATGAATTCTTGAGACTATTTCAATCTATTTCAAACATGGGCTAATAAACTTTGATAAATCCTCCAAGTCAAAGTATTACATGCATATGTAATAAATTCACATATAAGTGTCCCAAAACCTGCAATGTTGCAAAGCAGGCAACTTCGGCTAGTATAAAATTCTGTGTATAGTTACTGAGATGGATGGCAAGTTATTATGCTTGTCATGAAGTCAAATATATCAGATTATGTTCGACATAGACCTTGTATTTGTGGACCTCTGAAGTTAAAAAAATCATTTGTCCTTTAGGCAGTCATGGCCTAAAGGCCTAAGTCACATGATGATTTTGAAGCAAACCACTGACTCAATAGGAACCATTGGGATGTTCACATGGCTTTTCTCATTTCCATGGTCTGAATGCAGTACACACCTGTAATGGTAACAAGTGTTGATCATTGCAAGCATCTATGCTATCATCAGTTTAACTAGGAATTTTGCTAAATTAGTTATTGCCTCTAGAAGAAGATGTGTCACCAGAGCCCTTAACCTTGTGAGGGGAGAAAATGGATTCGCATGGTCACTGCTCTAAGAATAGACTCTAACTTGACCTGTTCCAGTCAATGTATTTTTTCCTTAAAACATACATGCAGGAGGCTATAGCTAGAAGCATTCAAATGGTGAATATTTTATTAAATTGCTCTACTAGCTGATCAAAATCCATTCTTTCTGCAAAACTTCTCATAGATGTCCTCATTGGAGGATAAGCCTTTCCTCTTCCCTGTACTAGTAGTAAGGATCATTTAAGCATTCTCTCTGTAATGAACCCCATAACTGCCTGTATGTTGTGCAGCAGAACTCTTGGCTCAGTCCTTGCCCAATTAATAATCTACTGAAGAGGAAACCATCTCTTTTTTGGGTAGATGCATTCCATGAGCTTCCTCACCATGTGACAGAGCACTGTGGCCACTGGAGCCAGTGGGCTCCAGTTGAGGCTCTAGAGGGAATTTCAACAGGCATAGTGTTATCGCCCAGGCTGGAGTTTGGAGATCAACACTTTGAGGCATGCTTCAAAAGCCTTGGGAATGAATGAATCCTCTTTAAACCTGGATTTCATCTGCAAAGGAGTAAATTTCTGTGGGCCTATTACTCATACCTGCTGGGAGGGAAGAGGGCCACCTCATAGATCACCATCTCTGCTTCTTGCAGCAGCAAGGATTTCCTTGGCTGTTTAACCAAAGTACTGAGCCTAAACCTATTTAGTGAATAAAATGCTGGGGACATAGGCTGAGGCAGTGTAAAATACAGTTAAAATCCTCCACATCACTTCTAAATTGTGTGTAATTATTCAGAGAAAGGATGAATAAGACAATTCATTGAGCCATAGTGAATAAACATGCGTAATGCCACGGAGGGACTGCTGGTTATACTGAAGCCAGTAAAAAGACTGAACGGGAGCAGGGTCAAGCAAGGTTGATGACTTCATTTTCAATGAGGTTTCTTCAATGCTGTGTATATATATCATGCAAAGCAATATATGCAAGCAGAAGGTGGATTGCTGTTAACTGCAGATATTTGTGCCTGTTCATGAGGTTCTTGAATGTCTGATTTTTGACACAAATTCAAGACAATAGCTTTGAATTGTCCTTAATATTCCCTGTAAGCTGTGTGCTACAGACAAAAGGAACCAATCAGTCTCCAAATATTTTCAGGGGATAAATCTTGTCGTCTGTGCTGTTGTGCAGAAATCCTCAGAAAAGAATGAGTGGGAGCAGTTGTGTGTTTGGTTGGAACAAGTTTTATGTTGAGTTTGGGGGGAGGAGGTTAAAGTTTATTTTATGTACAGTGGCGTTCTTATTGAGAAACACACGCTGACACTTTTAGAGATATAACATATGAGTATAGGCCAATACTCCTGTCAGGTATGACCCATCATGCTAGGACCTTTCTTACCACTCTCATTCCTCACATGGCTCAGGAATACAGAGGGATATACGCAAGCTGAATCTGCCCAGAAGAGTGTTGAATTGTGCTGGGAAAAATACAGATTTATTACTTTAGATAACCCAAGTTACTTCAAGTGAATGATCTGGGCTCAAGTAGAGGCACTAGTTTTTGAGGCATTACTCTGAGTATGTATCATGCAAGAAAACTACAATACTAATTCTGATATTCTGTTGACATTTGAAAGATCTTTGCAAGTGAAGCTTCCTTGGCTTTTTCTACGTTAATCATTCTAAAAGCATGTATTGAATATTTGCTGCATTGTGCATTGCAATGTGAGATATCAGATCTAGTTTGGATATAATCATATTGGAATGGCCTTTTTTTCTGGATTAATTTATCCACCTGAGAAATTCTTTGTTCAGAGTTGGCACAAGCATCCTTCTCTAAGACTATACTGAATCATCCATATGCACTTAAAAACAGCCCATCACGTCCTCCAAATATAAGAAAGTCCTATGTTATTTTCTATGTCTGATGGTAAGTTCAGATGCTTTCACCAAAAAAAAAAGTCTGATAAATTTTTGAGACAGAGGTGAACTACAGTGAAACAAAAACTAGCAACTGCTCATCATGTACAGTATCTTTTAATCTGTCCCATGCTTTTTAACAACAAGAAAAGACCTGAGGACCCAAACCAGAAAATACCTTATCTTGTTCTGAGAAAATCTTAATGTTTGTGCTTGATTTTCTTTGTGGTTGAACACTAACTTAGATGGCAAGTTATATATATATACTTGTGTGATTTTTATCAAGTCTTAAGTACTTGGTGGTGTGATGGTACACACTTACATAAATGAATGTTAAGGCTTCTTCTGTGTCATTGTAACCTTTCAACTTATGCTTGTTTACAGTCACTAATTCGAGTCATGTGTCTGTGTTGTAAAGATACATCATCATATACCTGATGCACCTTGATCTGTTACCATTAATGACTGGAAAAACTCCTTTAAACTCTCTGGTTGGATTTATTTCAGTTGCCTGAGATCTGCTGCTCTAGGTACAAACCAAAATGTTTATAGGCCTTAGAGGAGTAGAACACTGAATGTGAAACTTGTTTAATCATATTTCTAATTAGAAAAATTTGACAAACCTTCTAAACTGAAGTGAGGGAAAGCTTCGGCATTCCTGCGTGATTCTTTTATGAACAGAGACTTTTAAACAGTTTGCAATGTAATCATGGCAATAGCAGAAAATCTTCTAGTTTAAAATAGAGAACAAAAAGGAATAAAAATGCTAAACACTTGAGCAGAAAGTAAGCTTCCTCTATGTGCAAAGTAAATGATTTAGTGGTGTTCTCTTCACATTAAATGAGGCAGGAGATCACAAACTAAAAAACACTTATATATGATTTTAAAATTAATTGTGCTTCACCCCCATAATAGTATTTAAATTGCATTTAAATTGTTTATGCATGCATTGGGTTTGTTACATAGTAAACACATTCTTGTTCAGAATCTAAGTGGAGCTAGGCTTCATTTGTGAGATACACTCAGTGCCATCACTGAGATCAAAGTGGAGCTCATAGAAAAACATAACACCAGAATCAGAATCAGTATATAGTATGGTAACTCCTGTGTGAGGAATGTTAATTCTGTTGTGCCAAACACTCTATTTCTGTGTTTGTTTGTTTGCTGTGAGGCATTATTGCTGTGCCTAGTGAAAATAATCACATTAGCATAAACTTTGCTGAAGCAAAATATATGTTTCAATCCATGGTCATACTGAGAGCACTGAAAAAGTTCATGGAAATTCACAGTTTTGAAGTAATGTCAGCCACCATCACAGCGAGCCTCTGTCAGGTGAAGAGGAAACTCCAGCTCTCCACTGGCACAGATGTTGTTTTCTTCTGCAGGAGAGATACTCCAGCTATTTGCCTTACTAATTTTTCACTGATGAAGATGAAAGTCCTGATACAGAGGCAGGGGTGCAGATCTATCAGCAACTTCAATACAGACTGTGGTGGATTTGAGTGGAGGGGGGTGAAGGTTAAGGGCTATAACAGTGGTGTATACTACCTCAGGCTCTGTATTACCAAACTGGTCACCATCATTTCAACACTCAGGACTGTAGGATGAAGTAGACACAGACTAATTGTCAATAAGTCTCTAAGTGTGGTGCGCCTACTGCAATAGGCCCCTGGACTTCTGCCTCTAGTAATAATAGCACAGCATGTTCTGCATGTATCACATGTTCTGCATTTGAATGTTTAATATCAGACACAAATTAATTTGTTCTGTAAAATAAGCTTTAGTTGATCTATAAACCACAAATTTAAAACTAGCTCTGTAGCATTGGCTGTACTTTTCTCTCTTGTCTAGTCTACACAGGAACTGTTGATTTTGTCTAACAAATCAAGTCTGTGGTTTTGGTCCTGCAGTTGATGAACTGTAACGGAGAACCATCATGTATTGAAAAGTTTGGATTTCAGGCATTTGTGTTGCATTATTTGTGTTAGCAAGTGTTTAATTCAAATTAAGTCTTCCCTTACACCCAGTCTGACTGCCATATGACCTTGGGGATGCCAAAAACGCATGCCATGTGCTGAAGGGTCTGTTTCTGGGCATATATAGCTGTTGACAGCTTTAGATATGTGCATGTTTCTCTGTTTTGTAAAACTGAGGAAGATGCACAAGATGGACATTATACCACAGGGCTTAGTACAGAAGACATTCTTGCTGGACTAGAAAAGAGAGAAAAGAGAAAGAAGAGAATTTTCTTCTCTAATTAAATAACTCTCCCTGCACAGCAGACAAGAGAGGGAAATTCAGTTCCTTAACCTGCAATTGTTTCTGTTTCAGATAAAGATACTTATACTTCGATTAAAGACTGGCTTAGGTGCCCTCTGCAGATGTTTCAAAACCGTAGATTTTATGGTCAATAAATGCCTACACCTTTCACCTTCTGTGCCTTAATACTTTAGAAGTTGTCTCTAAAACACACCTTTTTCCTTGGATGTTCCAGTTAGCTTCAGAGTGGTTTTTGTATTGATAGCTGCCTGTGCAATATCAGGAGAGATGGCCAGGGCCTTGAGAAGGGACAGAGGTACTTAAGTGGTATTTATAGTTGCTTATGTGCAATGTTTAGTGCTTGAAAATTCTTTTTCTGAAGGTCTGCCTATCCATTGCACCTTCTCAGCTCTACCTCAGTGCTTTGTATGAGCAAGGTGGGATTTCCCACATCCCTCTCACTGTAGGGAGAGCACAAACTCATCAACCAAAAGGAAAGCCTGGAGTGAGGAAACCTGTTTGTTCCTATATCTGCACATTGTCTTGTGATCCCTCCCTGTAATCTTTCCCTCTAGGGTCTTTGTGTGTAGGAAGTACCTCCAAGTGTTAATTATGATTGATTTGCCATGCTTTTAGGTACTGTTTATATCATCCTTTGCCCTCAATGACCTTTCTAAGACCACTCAGTGGAGCACTTGGTTATAGCATTTATGTAGAAGAAGGACAGTGCTAATGATTGTTGCAAAATTGGCCACCTTCACTGTTTTTTCTTGCAAAAATCAGTCTCACTTAACTGAAATTGACTGTGAAGCCTGTATCTGGATTTTTTTTTTTAATGGTAATTCAAGGGATTTTGCTTGAAGGGCTAAATAATGCAAATATATAATATATATACCTAATATCCAGTATAAAGAACAAGAAATGCTTATCTGACTTATGTGACCTGTATGTCCTTTCTTTTGAAAGAAAAAGTAGTTTTTGAAAGAAAAAGGAGTAAAATATGGGGTGGTTAGTTTAAGTCATGTAAAACATGTAATATTTGAAGCAAGATGGTAAGGAAGGATGGCATTGTCTGCAGTATGACTAAAAAGGGGTGAGAATATATTATTTTTATTTTTCAACGTTTAAGTGAAAATAATCAGGCTGTTCAGAGAATAAAAATGAAACACCACTGTGTACAAGATATTGGAAACAAGAAACTAGCATTTTAGCTCTTTATCATACTCATAGCACTGATTTCCAATATTGATTGAGAAATCTGCTTTGATGCTCTGTTTTCTTCTTTGCTTTCTAGACAAAGAAGTGATGCCGGAATGATTTTTGTCTTTTCAAAAGTTATGTTTTGGAGAAGGAGCTCTGAACGTACTGAATTTTACAATGCAGTCACAAAACTTCTAGGTTTGTCTTGATGTAGCTTGATGATCTTTGTGGGTCTTGCTTGGTGGTGCCATGTATCTGTTCTTCATTCAAATAGAGTGATTACTTTTTTAATATATTTCTGAGAATTTAAAAAGCACAAGTCAGTACTTCACTCTTAGTCTTCAGTCAGACTGCTGGCTTCTTCTTTTCACCAATAATATGTTATATTTATTACTATTATGACTTTAATCAGTATATCGTATAGATGATGATGTTCATTATAATAATATTTATTATTGTTATTCTTGAGTTTTATTATTATTGTTGTTATTAGTAGTATTGGTATTTGTATTCAGTTTATTGTCAAGGTAGCATCTACTTCCCAAAACACCCTGCAGAAACTGCTGTGAGAAATTATTCATTAATAGTAGCAGTAAGATTGGCAGGACTTTTGCTCCTTTAATATATAAGCACAGATAAACAATTAGTGTTTTCCATGCAGAAAAGGCTGCAGTCAAAATAATAAGCATGATAACTGTATTAATTACTGGTTTAGCTATATGTTAGTACATCTGCTGTTGATCCAGATTTTAGTATTAGAATTCAGTCTTTAGCGGTCTATAGCAGCTTGAAAAAATGATGTTTCTCGCAGAGCCTCTGGAAATTTTACATCCCATTTCTTGACTGTTTTCCATTTTTCTAGAATATTGTGTAGAAGCAATGGGATTCTTCAGCTTTGCAGTTTTGCCTTCAAAGATATACAAACTACTTACATGAAGGTAAAGTGCTTTTGAACAAAGATTAATCTCACATGGAAGACTTTTTACCCCACTAAGAAAGCCAGAGTTTAAGAAACACTTGTCTCCCAGATATCCATCTTAAGTCACATGTTCCCTGTCATGTAAAACAGTTACAAACTCTTTGCAGTAAGGATAATTATACTCTTTGTGAGACACATAGTGAACTGAAATTGCCTCTTGTTTCTTTGAGCATTCTTTGCATACTCCGCATCTTGACTGTTGCAATAATTTTTCTTTTCCCTTTTTTGACTAGGATCTAAGCTTACACCTTCCAGAAGAATAACTGCAAACTTTTAAAAGAATATATTTTCCTTATGTTAGTTCTGAATTTTTCTTTCACTGCCTTCAGTTTTCAATCCTTTTGACTCATGCAGGATTCTGCAGCAATCCTACAGTAATTAATATATGGATTGGGGGTATAAAGGATATTGATAAATTTGAGCACATGTCCTGGGAAGAACTTATGGCAGGTCAATAATACTAGGGAAAATACCATGATCTAAATCTTAATTCCTGTGGATTTAGACAAAAGGAACTTGCATTTGTACCCAAAAGGTAATCTTTGACTGCCTTAATGCACTGTACTTCCCATAACATTGAAAAACAAAAGTGTACATGGGGAGAAAACAACAGTGAAAGAGCAAAATCCAAGGGGAAGAACAAACAAACAAACAAAAAAAACCAACACAAAAACCAACCAACCAAAAGAAAAATCCACATGTGTTACATCCTGAGAAGATTAAAAACTAGTATGGTCCAAGGTCTGTCTGCTCCGCGTGGGGAGGGCAGCAGTGTGCCTGCCAGTATTTTGGCTACTGCTATTGGTCATGGTATCTTGAAAAGGTCAAAGAAGAAGTGGATCTTGTCAGCTTCCCTGGGCCATGGGGAATCGCAGAAGCACATTGGGGAATCATTTGTGGATTCAGGCAGACATGCCTATTTCCGAAATATACTTCAGATATAGGGATAAAATTCAGATCTTTGCTAAAGGTAAAAGCAGATTTGCTATCTCAACCCATGAACTCTAAGCTTCATCTATACTGCACAGGTTGTCAGGGATGGATCAAATGTCTAAGGTATCCTACATGAATTTACCTCCACTGAAAAAAAAAGCTGTTTTTTTCTTTCTTTTTTTTTTTTTCCCCAAAAGCTCTTATGGAATACTTCCAGATAGAAACACAAAAACAAGTAAAGATTTTAATATGGGTGTTACCATCTCATGGGCTACCAAATCTAATAGCTTTTCCTCAAGCAAAACTTCCATTTAAGTTGCTGGAAGCTTTGCCTAAGTCTAAATATGGTCTGCAGGATTTGACTCCAAAGTTTATGTTTGTGGTTTGTTTCCAATGAATGGGTTTTGCTGAAATGCATCACTTTATCTAGCAATTTAATTCATTTACAGAAAAGTGTAGATTCCACCAAATAAGCTGTATTGAGGCAGGTTATTTTTTTTTTCTATAGCCTTTGTTTGCCCTTAATAGGCAGGCTATCTCTGGCATTACTAAACAGATCGGACTATAGGAGTATTCTCACGGGAGCAGAGTGCTGCAGCTCCTGATAGCAAAATTTCCAGCCTCTCTCTGTCCCCTCGCTTTCTCCCTTAGGTTAAGCAACTGTAAAAAAGCTTAAACCATTTCAGTGAGGCAGACCTGCAGCAGGGCCACATCGTACCTGATGAATCTGTCAGTCTCCTTGCACAGCTGTTTCCAAAGGCTGTCACAATATTGCTGGGCTTGAAGAGCAGTCTTGCTGGATTGTCTTTACAAGCTTTCTACTTTAAAAAAAAAATAGCCTATAAAGGTCAGAGCAAGGACACTTCTGCAGCAGGCTGCTCAGCTCACCCTGGGAAGTTACCTTATTACTTCTCTCTTTTTACCTTGTCATTTAAAAGCAGAGTGAACTTTATACCCTATCAGAGAAAATATCTCCAGTGAATATACCTGAAGTAGATGCACTGTCAGGTATCAGGTTGGGAAGGAATCCACAGCTCGACAAGATCCTTCCTGGAACTGATGCTTAATCCAGCCATATTTTTTGCTGGGAACCATCATCTTTCCAACAGCTGCCCAGCATTTGCCTTTGGGCAATATGAACCCACATTCAGGAACTATTTTTATTATTATTTATTATTCCTATAGTGCCATAAGTGTATGTGATGTTTTCCAGACTAATTAAGAAGACACTTCCCTGCTCCAAGCAATATGCAATCTCCTTTGAACAATAGTTTACTGCTATTGCCCTCCAAGCCAAGCTCTAGCTGTATAATTATAGATGGATGGAGAGATAGAAAATACACAAACACATATTGAGATAATACCACAAGAATCAGAGCAAACAAGATAATTGATTTGGTCTGACTGATTCCTTTCTGAGGAGTATACAGGTATAAATCTGGCTGTGAAAACTAAACACTGCCCTAACAGGGGAACAGCTGGGCCAGCACTGCACATGAAGGAAATAAGAGTAATCCACTAGAAATTAGTAGGGCACTGAGTTACACAAATGAAGAATTTGCCCTTAGATGGAAATGCTTGTGGAAATGCTGTTTTGCTGCAGGTCAGGGGGTGTGTGTTGGGGTGGTTGTATGGATGGGTGGGTGTGTGGATGGGTGGGTGTGTGGGAGTTGGTGGGTGTGTGTCTGTGTGCAGTGGCAGGAGTTTCAGTGGTTTTGGGGCTTCTTTTGGCAAAGGGGGTGAGGTGACCAAAGTATTTAGATAAACATTGAAGGTGGATGGATAATTTTGCACAAAACAAATTTCCAGTTTAAAACAAAAACACACCAAGGGCATCCCCCCTTGCCCCTCCCAAACACTACAGTTAATCTTATTGCATTAGAGTTCGCTTTTGTTAAACTTGAGGAGGAAGCGAGTTTGTCTGAGAGCCACACTTTAATACTTTCATCTCATAATAGAAGATTTACAGGTATGGACTCAAACCAGTGTCGACTGCCTACTAGTTTAATGCAAATTAGGAGATGAATGTTCATGGGAACAATACAGAAATGCTTCCACATGACTTCCTCCCACTGAATTGCTGATATAAGGCCCCTCTACGGGGTATAATACTGACAGCAGGGAAGTTTCCCCTAGCCTTCCCCCATCCTTCTTTCTGAATAAAGTTATTAAAGTAGATCAGACTAATTAACAGTAGCTTATCCCTATTGATTGAACCAATCCCTGTCGTGGAGGTGCCATAAGAATGCCTCTACTTTGTTGTGAAAAACCTGTGTAAGGGAGGACAGTATAGTTGGTTGTTTACTGACTGGTCTTAAGGATTTTATTCTCCACTCTTAAACTTCCATGGGCATGTTGAAGTCATACATGAGGGTATGTAAACATGCACATAGACCTATCCTTTGCTGAACCGTTTTTAGTTAGTGTCTGGATGTAACAGGGGAAAGTATAAAAGTAAACAATAACCCTTACAATGATTCTACATGCTATTCTTTTTTAGCCCTGAATATTTAAAATTGTTAGCATAAAATCATCTGATAATTTAGTTTAACTAATATATTCTAAGTAAAATATATTGGGAAATATTGGGAGAAAACAAAAAATTCTTTTAAAAAATACCCCTTAACATTTTAATTTAATTTATTCTAATACCACCACAATAATAATCCAGTTGCTTTAGGCAACATACATGTCAACAGTTTGATTGTAAGTCTGTATTGGTTATAAATTTACACTGTATTATTGCATCTTACACTGACTGAAGGATGATACAAATAGCTGTATATTTTCCTAACTAACAGCTTATTGTGGAACATAGGAATAGAGGAAAACCAATCTGCCTAACGGCATACTAGACTTTCTTTCTTCTTACAAATAGTATCACTAAACTACTTGGATGCTGGAGTATTTTAGAATTTGGGTAATGTAAAACCTCTTTTCTCATCTGAGCTCAAAATTGTGGCTAAATAGATAACAGAGAATTTTAAAAAAAATTAAAAATCAAAGCAACAAAAACAACCAAGAAACCAAACCAAACCAAAAAACATCAAGCTTGTTTGTTACAATTTGTAATTCAATTTACCACCCAGAATCAAAACGTTATTTTAATTTTTTTTTCCTACATCTTCCTGGCTACCATATTTCAGCATGAAATTAGCATTTTGATACTCCTTAAATAATAGTATAAAAATAATAGATTGAAAATAATCAATAATAAAACACTAATAATAATAATATTTTTTCTTATTCTTTTTAACATTATTTTTATTTATAACTAGTCAAAATGTTGTTGCTGTCCTAGACATAAATGACTTGACTTACAGAAACGGCAATTCAAATTGCAGTCCCCTCTCCCATCACCATTATTTATTGCAATAAACACTGAAGTCAACAGGGTTTGGAGGTTTGTTGTCTTGGGGATTTTTTTATGTTTGATGGAATTCACAAGCAAAATGCACTCAGAGTGACAATGAAAAGCAGCCTCTGCTCCATAAGGACTGAGTTTCCAGGCAAGAACTACTTGTAAGCTGGAAAGCTGTGTGTGCCAGCCCTGTAAGTGTGCAGGAGATCACCTTGGGACTGCCTGAAAAAGATCAAAATTCAGATATATAGTAAAGTAGTAATAATGAGCCCTGAAGGCTGATGACATCAGTGCAAGGAGGTTCATATCCTACCTCCGGGGTCTGCACAGTTCAACTCTGGGGAAGAATCCTACCACCCTGCCCACACCAGGTTAGAGGGGGCTAACAGCTAGCAAGGGTAGCTTTTTATCATGGGGCCACCCAGCATGCATTTTTCAGCACGATTGTAAGCTATTTGTTAACCTATGGTCCTTTCACTACTTCCTTAGTTGCACATTGTACTGTGGGAAAATGGTACTGGTGCCCAAATAAGAGACAGAAGGAGCCCATGGGGTTTGCCCAGCAGCTAGGCATCACAGGCTGAAATCTGGTGTGGCTGGCAAACACAAAAGTAAGAGAAGGGTGTCTATATAGCAAGATAAACAAAAAAAATTCACACATTTAGCATTTTGTCTAATGAATGATACAATGAATTGTGGGGATTTGTAAGCTTGAATGCATGCCTATTTCAGTATTTACGTTAGATCAGACCCTTCTTAAAAGGGATTTAATAAATTTCTAACTTGTGCAGAAGGGCTGCACAAGTTCAGAGATGTCAAACACAAACTGCTCATATCTAGATCCCATCCTGTTATCTATTCCAAGAACTCTGAATATGGTGTGTTTGCTGATGTCTGCTTGGAAAGTCTTGAAGCAGCAAAGTGCTGGCTAAAAATTTGAAGCCATGCATTATTAAAGCCTGCTGAGTCTGACAACACTGCACTGCTCTGCTGGTTTTGCTGTCACTGCTGCTTTATTAAATTTTGTTGTATTATTGAAGCATTAACAATAGACTGTGCTAGAAGCTTGTGTTGTACATGGGGCACGAAATGAGGCCAGTCCCTTGCTGATCCTCTTCCAGTATTACATTAAGCATCTGACTAACTTCTCTCACATGTAGCTCTTCCTTGTGTACTTTCCCCAAGGGGAATATAATCTGTCTAATCCAATGCTTGCCTTATAAAAAGTTCTGTCCCTAGTCAGCCTGTAACCTAAGAACCATCTTAAAAAAATTAAACCCTTAACAGTTCAGTTTGACCATTTTAGCTGGCTCATGTTTAAACTGTAGATGCTGCCTACTGCAGATGAGGTCTGGATTTAGACAAAAACATGCCTTTCAAAAATTCTATGTCTCTGATACAATTTTAGACAAATATGTGAGTCTCTTTCAAAACTACCAGGGCCTCAGCCTAGTGGCAGAAGAACTGGTCATCCTTTGGTTTCATGACCACCTTCTTTGAACAAGGGAACGAACAAACAAATAAACAAAAATAAACAAAAGGAGGGAAATTAATAGGCCAGAACATCATTGTCGGAAAGAAAGAACAGCAGCAGCCAAGCAAGGAATGTGTGGACCACACAGCCAGCCAAAGAGATACTGTAAAAAAAATATAAAAGGTCATTCATTTGAGCCTTTACTAGAAGGAAACTTAGGTACTGCAAATTTTACACAGCCTTATGCTTCCTGTTGAACATTTTAAATGGTTTGAAAGGCATAGCAGACACCTTTGCTTGGATTCATAAATAGCCTCCCACCTCATATTAAAGGCCTGAGTTTAATTTGTTTAATATTCCCACCACTAACGATGCCTATTTAAGACATCCTTTTAAAAGTTTGTAACATTAATTTAATGGAAAAACGCCAATACCGCTCTAAGAATTCTATTAGATTTTCTCCCTGTTAAATTAATGTTACTAACTTTTAATGGATGTTGTAATTAGATGTTATTATTAACGGGAATATTACCCAAATTAAAATCAGACCCCGAGAGAGAGAGACAACTTAGGTTTACAA
>JAHLSL010000006.1:1745293-1769580 GCA_025920805.1 Petroica traversi | reverse complement strand
AAAAGGAAGTGATGGTTTCTCCACCAGCTCTGGAGCAGGAAAGGGGAGCTCCATCTCCCAATTTCACACTCAATTTAAAGGGTCACTCTCAAATCGGCCTCATTGAGTTCGGCAGCTTGAAATTGATTGTTTTGGTTGTAAAGCTTGCCTGCCTTCCTGGCCAATTTAAAAAAAAAAATTTAAAAAAAAAAAAAGGAAAAGAGAAAAAAAAGACTGCTAAGCTACTAGCTTATTATGAGCTGGAGATCGGTGTGAGAAGGAATGTCATGAATTCAAAGCTACTGAATCCAGTCTACTTAGGGCACAGGGAAAATGTCAAAAGTGACATTGTTCATGCAAGGTGAGAGACACAGTCTTTCCTTTTTCTGTTCCACATTTACTGTTCTGGCCCACTTCACCTGCAAAATTTCTGCCATATGCTCTTACTGTGTATGTATGGGTTAGGAATTGGGTCTCAGCTGAGGAGAAACAGGACCACTTTTACAAAAACCTCAGTTTTCTCCAAAGCACCTTCCTGCCAGTTTTAGAGTAGTTTTTCTGGTATTTCTGTGATGGCAATGGGCCCCACATCAGCAAGTAGGAAATTTCAAAACATATAATACAAATCATTCAAAGAAGTAAAAAATAAAGATGCAGTCTTTAAGTGTTTCCTGCCAGTGTTGTGGTGTTCCCTTCCTAGCAGCTGATTCTGTCCTTGTGTCAGGTCTGCAGAATTATTCGTATTCTTAATTTCAGCTCCAGTGAAGATGGCTGTGTACTGGTTTGAAGGCAAACCAGTGGGAGGAATTAGCTCCGCACAAATATTTTGTGAGAGATTCCAAGTCAAAAATATAACTTAATAGGAAAATTAGAATATAGGCAATAGTACAGAAACACTGGTTTAAACTGACAAAGTCAGAATACAGTTTGACACCCTGTCAGTCAGGGTGGTGGTAGCAGTCCGATTAAATGGTGGCTGCAGTCCTCTGGGAGTAATGAATGTGGTTCTGTCAAAGTGGTGATCCTGTAGAAAGGTTTGGTCCTTCTCTGGAGGTCCAGCAGTGAGCAGCTATCGAGAGCTCCTGTCCTCTGGGAATCCAGTGGTTATGGTGTTCCAAGCTTCAGATGATATACAGGTAGGCATGTTCTTTTCCCTCCCCAGGGTGGGACATCTCATACTGGAATGATGTGATTCTATGAGTGATCCTGAGAGACCTTGATGGCCCATTGGTGGAGATGGTCCCCCCCAGGGTGGCTGCTGCTTCCCAGAGGGAGTCATCAGGATTGAGTCATGGAGAAAATAAAGAACACTGCTCCACCCATTTTAACAGCTCAAGTAGATGGTAGTAGAGTAGGTACTTTTGGTTCCACCTTACACTGCAATCCAAGACAGTCTGTAAGACAGAAGGCCCAAATTCCAATGAACAAGTTGCTTTTTCTTAGCATTTTGAGTGCTCACTAGACCTACATAGGTGCAGCAGTTAACATTTTGGAATGTGCTGCTACTGGCTCAGAGTTGAATCTACTGGAATAAATTCAAATACTACAAAAACTGGCTATTTTTCTTCATAACTGCTTATTGACAAAATATAGTATTTTCTTTCCACAGTACAAAAGAATTGTATGCTTTAAATGTGGAGGGAGTCAGGAATAAGCATTTCCTTCTTCTGTTTGGGTTGGGCTTTTGTCTTTTCTTGGCTCCACCACTGTTCTTTTAGTGAAAAAAACAGAGACCACATAGTAGCAGAAAAGGGAGAAACAGTGCATGAACAACTCGCTCTCCCTGGTTAAAGAGATTTTACCTTTAGATTACTTATTCTTCCCCTCACAAAAAAAAAAAAAAAAAAAGTTATTGTTAGGAGCAAATTAGCTAGTTAAATCAGGAGGAGGAAAAATTCTAATAAAAGACCTTGTGTCAAAGAAAGTGTAATTATATCATAGACATCTTGTCAGAAAAAGAAATACCTACGTGATCACACCCAGGAGCTCCTCAGTACTTGCCATTGCAAGCCTGGCAGCCATTTTAGTGCTAAACCATGACCCTTAGCTCCCTCTCCCCTCAACATCACTCCCATATCAAGAAAACATTTCCCTTTTACAGTAATCAGCATCTTCCTCTGGCAGACTTCAGGAGTACGTACTGATGTCGTCCTGCAGTGGCCTTGAAAACATGTGACAAGGCTGAAACTTTTTAAGCTACAAGAAAAATAGCATTTTTCCTACATTCTGAGGAAAAATTTCACAGACAGCAGCAGTTTCCACAGCTCCTTGACCACTAGCACTGCCAAATGCTCATGGACATAAATACACTTGGTGCAAGTAGGAGAGTGTTTCAGAAAAGGAATTGCGTCTTTAGCCAAGTTCTAAAGCCAAAATCAAAGCAAAAAACTTATAGTAGTCTTATCACCACAGTATTATTTTCATAGTGAATGGCATGCTCTTGCTGTTTCATAATGATGTTATTCATGGATATTTACAAGAAAAGTTTAATACAATATTCTGTAGTTTTCCCATATTATTATTTTAGACATTGTTATTAAATATATCACTAAACAGATGTAAATTAAAATCACTTAATAGGATTCATAAACCAGTCTGGAGTGATAAATCAGGTCTATTTAATATAATTTTTAACTTTCATCTCTCAAGTTTTTGTGGTTTTGCTGTGAACAGTATGCCAAAGAATTCTTCAAATATGTCCTCACAAATCCTCAATAAGTGTCTCTGCATTCACATCATGGGCTTTACTGCTGCACTGTTTTGACTTTCTATCATTGGGGAGCTGGTAGCTGTGAGAACAAATTATGATGGATGTTTTGAGGAATGGGATAGTATTCTTATTATGAATAATAATATGATGTGACTATTAAACAATATATTATTCATAACCTTAAGCTTTGCCCTCCATAAACTGTGCACACTTTGGAAGGTGCAGGGAGTATGAGAGAATGAATGAAAGCGTCCCCCTTTCCTATGGCATTTCTGTCTTTGAGTATAAACTAGACAATCCTGTGCTGTGGGAGTAGATTGATTTGAAACAGGTGAGTTTTTCATTGGTCTTTCATCCTTTCTGTTACAAGATATCAATTCTTAGTTGGTTGTGGTTTTTTCCCCTCCTAAGATTATATCTGATCAAACTACACCAAGAGCGTTCATGCCCGAGTCTGCAGGCCAGATGCAGATTGCTGGAGGCACTGCATGCTCCATGTTCTCCTCCTATGTTTCTACAGAAACCTCCCAGGCACTGTGATGGAATGGGTTCTGTGCTAGACATTTTCAAAGGAGCATTCCATACTGTATTCTTTAGGGTGAGTGGCCTTCCCTCACCTTTGGCCAAATGTGTATCTGTGATACCAGAAAATGTGTTGTGTTTCCCCATTGCAAGACAGCTGTTCTTCCATCCACGTGATGGTAGTGTAGATACTCTACCCCCAGGCAAAAGCAGTAGGGATATATGTACCCTGATAACTTGCCTGAAATGTAGGTGTGCCCGTGTGATGGGCACCTGGCACACAAACTGCAGCCACTTGTTTGCTGTGTGATGAATGAGTATCCCACAGGGTGACTATGATTTACTTGTCAAGAGAGTCCTTCCTGTCTGTTGGACATCCCTCAACTTTGCAAATTTGCTCTAATTATAATGTGAATACTGGCTACTTTTTCTTCCCTCTTACACCTTACAGGGGAATAGAAAAACAGAAAGTGATGGAAATGGGAAAGATCTCACAATGGGGGGGGCTTCCGCTCTTTTTACCTTTGCCTCCAAATGACAAGCTCTCACAAATCTTTAGCCATGTTTTTTACTTCCTTTAGCTGTCTATCGCCAAAGTGAAGAGAGAAAGATTTATGTGGGTTTTAAAGTGAACCTAGATAAATTTCTTTAAACTGGGTGACCTCTGACCCTACCTCATCTTATCCCTTCCCTTTCCACTCAAAGCCAAATGCCTTTTGACTGGAGTGGGAGTGAGTTCACCTCCTCAGTTAATTAAGTCTGTTAATATTATGTGTAAAATGAGGAAGATCAAAAAGGAACCAGTCAGCATGGGTGTAGAAATCAGTGTGATTGGAGCATTCCCCTTATTTGACTCAGGCTCAGAAAGTGTGGGAGGAGGTGATTTCTCAGAAGTGATGCTGTGCAGGCCCCTTTCACTACATCCTCCATTCACACAGATTCAGTGAGAGGACATGTGCAGGGCTTCAGGGCTGCCGCATGGGCTACCCGGCATTCCCTGATAAGGGTCAGCAGCTAACAGCTACTGCTGAGAGAGCACAAGGAGATATCATCCAAGGCACAGCAGCATGAGCCAAAGCTAAAAAAAAAACACCAAAATCTGAAGAGTATACTATTGTCACTTATGCTCAAAATTGAACATAAAAAAAAAAAAAAAAAAAAAAAAAAAAAACCAAAAAAAACTAGTGAGCAATCTCACTTTGATCCCACAGCATTCTTGGAGAATCCAGATATAGAAAACTCTACATGCAGATAAAAATCTCTGAACCTGTGGGACTTTGGGATGCTGAACTATTGGTCTTCATGGGGTAGACCTTGGCTTTTCAGCCACCTTTTTTTTTCCCCTCACTGAAACTAAAAGGTTAAATTTATTTGTTCAGTCTTGTGTCTTCCAGTTTTGTGCTCACTCATATATACACAAATCAGGAATTTTGTGAGGGAGACCAGGAGCCAGAAAAGTTAGCTTTGATCCACTTTGAGGCTCTTGGGCTTCTGTTAGAGTTGGCATTTACAGCACCTGAAAGAATTGTATTTTTATTATCTGTAAAACTAGTGAGTGAAATCACAAGCCCATCGGGGCAGCATATCAGCAAGTGTGGGTAACCCGTGAAGAACTCGGTGCCGCTGTGCTGTGCTAAATGCTCTGCTCACTATAGGTGACAACCATGGAGTCCGAGAATGCAGGAACATGTCTTCTCCTGCCAAGGACCAGCTGACACCCATGGAGGGGCAGAATGGGAAAGGCTGCATGCACCAAAAGGGAGGAAGTTTATAAACAGATTTTTGTTTTCATTCATGCTGTGACCTAAGTAACGTCCCAGTTTAAACATTAAACTCTAGGTCATTAACTTGTCACAGTGATTTCTAGTTTAAAACTTTATCGTAAAATAAGAGTTAAGAAGGCATGAAAAGGCTCATTAATTGATATGATAAAGCTTGCTGAAATGTAACCCTTTCCGTATAGCTAGAGACACTGATTTTTAGTTATATTGTTGAAACTGCATGCATCATTTAAGCCAGAGACTAATACACATCTTACCTTAAAGAGGAGACTACATGAAAAATGTATTTCCAATAAAATAAAATATCAGGGGCCTGGTTCCTCTTTTGCTAAAAATAAAGATACTTTGTGAAATTATGCTTTGTATCAAGAAAATGTAGGAGAAACAGCTGATTATGTGGTGTTCACTGAGCTGCAATCTGATGCCTGCAACAGTTGATCATATCTCAAGCATTGCTTTAAAACAGGCATGATTTAAGCCTAGGCCAACAGAAACTCTTGACGCTCCATATTACTGCCAGTCTCAGTTTTAAGTAAGTGAAATTACTTGATTTCATTTTAATTAAAAGTCAGAATACTGCACCATTCCAGAGCTAGTAAAATTAATTCCAAATTTTGACTGAAAGTAATAATTTGCATTATCTTTGGGTTTTAATCTCCTCTGAGCATGGTGTTTTTATTTTCATCTTAGTATAGACACTTTAAATCAGCTTGGTTGAATTAATGATCCTGATACACAAAACACAGTATTTATAACCTATCTCATATTTAAGAGAAAATGGCTGATAAAAAAAGGTCAACCACAACCTGTTTTTCCTTGGTTAGGAAAACATTTTGAAAACTGGAGATTGCCAAAGGAAATGAGCTGCCGTATTGGTCTTGTTAGCCCCTATCACTCTCCTCCTAATTACCCTTTCAGTCCCAGAGTATTGAAGGTTTTGTTGAGAAATATCTGGATTCCAAATGAATCACTCACCTTAGTCTCAAATCACCTGTAGGACAGCAGCATCCCAGAGCAGTGGGGGTTTATGCCTTTTCTGTTGAGAAAGGGATAATAATTCTCAGCATGTCTCTGCCCTGCACTCAACAGTTTGTGTAGAACATTGCCAGTGTAGGACAAAATTACCACTCTTTTTTTTTTTATCCCCCCTTCCTGCGGTTTATACCTATGATTCACAAGCAAAAGTTGCACTTACCGGCTAGACTTTATTTGGTTTTTATTACTTGGTATCCAGTGTTATGAAGGAAAAACAATGCCAAATCAGAAATTAAAAGGGGAAACAGATAAATCATTGAGGTTTATTTCTTTTTCTAGTGAATTATTTGGACTGGTGGGAAAAGCTTTGTTCAGCAATTTTCTTGATTGTCTTCTGGAAGTTCACGTTTATAAAGTAAATGCTTCAAAAACTAAAATGCTCTTTTAAATTACAAAGAGAGCATAGTAGTAATACCTCATTATTGTTTCTCAATATTTGTATAAAGACAGTCAAGTATTTACTTCTTGAACATTATTCTGTCATCTGAATATCAAGGTGTAGTGTCTGCAAATACTGAAGTCCTACTATATTCTTATTAGAAAAGGGTCTTCCTACTTCTAAGAAAGCAAGAAGTCATCACTTTAAGCAATGGCAATAATGTCTATTAATAAAAAATGAATATTCAGACACCAATTCACTGATGCTTTACATTTTATTAGAAGAGCAGCTACAAAATGGTGCATTTCTGGACATAATGTTTTCAAATCACTCTAAGTAAGGCTGAAATAAAGTTTTCTTTCCCCTTAAATATAATGAGGGCTTGATTGGACCAACAAGGTTTAGGAATCTCTCCCTTGAAGCGAAAAATTTCCAAAAAGCTTATAAAAGAAAACAAAATACTTAAAAGGAAGGGATGTATGAATTTACTTTACTCTGCTATGGTATTATTTTGACTGTACTTAGTTTGACTGTACCATGAGCAAAATTTATACGCCAGATCACTTTGTTTCTGTGCATGCAGTGTAGACGAACTGGTAAATAATTTCTTGGTTAATATAGTGTATTGATGATAGATAAAATGGAAAATAATTCTTTTACATTTCAACTGAAGCTTGAAATAACATCTGTACACTTAATAGCGACATCTAAACTTCAGAATAAATGTCAATCAAGAGATGGACATATTCATTATTATCTATGAAAGAAGACATATCAAAAATTAAAATATGTTGATGGCAAATGCATCTAACACTGATATACATCACCTGTGTTCCACACTTATGAGACCAAGATTAAGAAAGCACTGGAATACAGTTGAAACTAAGTTGGAAATAAAGATTTATTTCAGCCCGTAATTGAGCTGGACCCTTGCAGGAAGAGTTGGGCCCTCTTAATTATTTTCAAAATTTCTCATTACACCAAAGAATTGCACTGTGATGGAAACCAGTGAACTGTCTCTCCAGCAGAAGTATTTCCTAAGTGTAAAGCAATTTATTGAATATAAGCTTTTCAGATGTTCATTAGCTTTATTGTATCTTCCTGCTCACAATTTTCCCAAGTTTGCAGAGTTCAAAATGGAAACTACATTTTGTGTCACATTACTAGCAGTTTTATGCACAAACACGGTGAATTAACTGTTGTGCTATAAATCAATTTAATGGTTTTCACTATAAATGTAATTGGTATTTTTTTAACAGTAACTAACACTTTATAATACAGTATTTCTATATATAGCAAACAGTTCTAGGGACTTAATTACACAGTGACAGAGACTGCTATGTTCTCACTGTGTAATTTTAGAAATTGTTTTTAACAATACAGAGCAGTTGAAATTTGTCAGTTGAGGAGTGACAAAAAATGTTTTTGACTGTAAGAGCAGTGCTTAAATTGTTGTTTTACCAGTAGACTTGTCACCTTGGTACAGTTTGATGTCATAAAAAACATTTTAAACTGTAAATTTAACTGTTAAATCTAATAGTGAATTATTATTGGCTAGTATTTGTTATTTTTTTTTGTGGAATGAAAGTTGAATGAAAAACTAGATAACATAAAAAAAACTAGATGACATAAAAAAATTAGCATTTAAATTGTATTTTGGGAGTTGCCTCAAGTGTATAGCAATTAACACCAATGGAAGTATTGCCATGAAAATGATACAATTTTACATCAGAGAATTATTTAAAAGGAAAACTTAGTATTTAAGATCCCACACAGAGAGAAATAGAGCTCCTTCTTGTGTCTAAAAATATGGTTAAATTTTAAAGCATTTTTAAAGAATAGTGTTAACCCCTACCACTACAATTGCAACACTGGTTTTGGTGAATAAATTGTTATTCACTTGCATGTGTAAAATCTTGGACTGAAGAAGGAAAAGCACTCAGGAGGCTGCTGTAGAAGAAAACATGCAGCAACCCTCACTTTCTCCTAAGACCTCTTATACCCAACAGTGCTGGAAGTACTGTATCACTTTGTACTGCAGTGATGTTCAGGCAAACGGTGATCCATGGACATGTGCTTACATCAGTTATGGCTCATCAACATCAAATATCAGACTTGGGAGGCTTAGGTAAACTAAAGCTTCCAAGCACAGAAAAAAATGCCTGTGGGTTTTCTGGCTGGGAAAATCCCTATTGCTTCATAAGGAAAAGTGATGATTGCTGATTGTGCACAAAACTGTCTGGCAAGTTCCTGAGCCTCTCGCTGTGCCAAGCACAGCGCACCAGTGTTTGTTGGAAATGCGTCAGGGAGAGGTGTAAAGGAAAACATGTGGCACTAAATATACTTAAGTGCTTGCTGACTGAAGGTGGAAAAAAACAAAGCACCATCTGAAGTGAGATGAGAACAGAGGAAAGGCAGAACTAAACACAACCTTCTATCATCTTTGCTCCCATGTAAATATGGGACTGCAACTCCATTTCCACACTCTGAATTATTTTGATCATTTACTTTAATAGCAAAGAGTCCTTCTAACCTGCAGGCACTGCCACTGCTTGTTAGCTAACTCTCAGGGTGTCAAAAGTGAGGTGGCTTTTGAGTGAGTCTGCTGTATCCATTGCAACACCATCCATCATGGACAGGGGACCTTTAAGGCTGCCATATCAATTATACAGTTTATTGCTCATTGCTAGAGATCAGATTTTGCAATAACAGAGGAAAGGTTTGACCCACTCTAGCTTATCTGTCTGTATCTGTAGGAAGTAAATCTGCTGGATTTACTTCCTACACAAGTAAATCCAGCATTGCCACTTTTGCCGAAACTACGTAGGAACTAGTCTGGTCTCTGTTAAGAGAATGTCCGTAGCCATGACATTTGGATCCAGTGAGATCAGTGCCTTCAAACAGAGGGTTAAACTGAGGGTTATGCTAGCCTGTACTCTCTTAAATGAACACAAAAAAATCTCTGAGGGCCAAAATTCGCTGCCAACTACACATAAACAACTCCAACTGACTTCAATAGGAGTTTCCTGTGTGTATCCAGGAGCAGATTTTAGAGCTAAGAGTATGCATCAAAGTTTAAATAGCAAATGTTAGTGAATTGACATTCTGTTTATTCATTATTTTCAAATGTCAATAGTGGTTTCTCTGTCTAATATAAAATGATTTGCTTGTCACGTTTTTAATGAAGGTTTTTAATTACTCTTGATATACAGTATTGTATTGGTTATTTTGCACAGTTGCTTTTGTGCACTTAACCAAATCCCCTGTCTCTAAGAAAACCTGCCTAGCTCAGGGTTTTGGTCAAATACAGCCTTTGTCATTGCTTTTGTACAGATGGTGCTTTAAACCTTTAACAGAAATCAGGAAAGAGAGAACCTATATTAGACTTGTGTATAGATGGAGGAAAAATGGACTTTGTTTTACTGGAAGATGCATCTTTAGTTGCCTTTTGATAAGAGTAGGTATCACTGTACTGAAGTACTCTATGAGTTGCTACCTACCATTTTGTGGAACTGTTTTTAAAAATTATAAGCAGAAGGACTAAGTTTTGTCACAAAATGAGAGGTCTGTGGCTCTCAGTGACTACAGAATGGGGAATTTGGATCAGTCCTTTTGTTGATCTAAAATCCCAGGTTTGATTCCCATGGAAATGAAGCAGTGGAGCCTGGAAACCATGGTACTGTCCAATCTCACCCATCCCAGGGCAGGCCCATGAGGTGTCAGGTCAGGGTTCCTGCATGCATTTCACCTGGATTGCTGCTGAACAGGGCTGTTTCAGGATGGTTTCAGAAGGACATCCAAACATAGGAGGTATTTGCATATTCACAAACTGCTGTGGGCCTGAGGAATAAATCACATTTATGGGCATTTAATTTCAAGCAGTTAATGTTTAAGCAGGGAGCAGCAGGGAAGGAGCAAGCTCTGGGACGGTACCGAATGAGTGGAGAGGTGCAGCAGGGGACACCATCATCCTTTCTGCCCCTACCTATCACCACAGAGAAAGGCTCCAGCTTCTTCAGCCTTGATCTTTCTAAGAGCTACCTGTCTTCATGGTCCAGGTCCAGAAGAATGGGTGACATATCTATTCCCAAAGCCAAAATATAAGGGATCTCAGTCTTTCAGTGGTTATATGAAACAAGCAGCAAGCGGCTTTTGGAAAATGAAAATAATTGCCTTTTTCGGTTTTATTTAAATGTAGGTATGAATGAAGGCACGCATGCAAATATGTATGAGTTCATTTGTTATAGAGGAAAATTAAAGCAATGTGCAATATGCAGAGGCTAGAAAGCAACTTGACACCTTTACTGGTGGCTAGTTTCTTACAGCCTAGATAGCATACCTCAAATATTAATCAGCTTTTATGTTTCAAATTCTAGTGCTCTTCAATTGCCTTAATACAGAATGTCTCCTACTTTGGTATCGTTGAAGGGCTCACATGTAACAAAAATAAACACATTAAATAAATAAATAAATAAACCCAATCTCCTAGGTACTAATTTACCATGGATTCTATTTAAGTCCTCATCCATTATGTGAATTAGAAGTGAAACAAACACTGGCATCAATACTCTATTGCAGCCAGACCAGCCTGAGATCCAAGTGAGTGTGTGTCCTGGACAGTTTGTATTGATGCTGTCCTGGGTATCACGCTCATCAATAATGGAAATAATTGCATTTTAATAATTAAAAAACCCCCATCATTTTCACAGAGGTAGAAATGATGACTTTGTTCCCTCTCTGCAGTTCATCTACCTTCTAATGACAGGAATGATTCACCGAGCAGCTCCTTTATGAACACACAAATGCACACAAAGAAATCTGCTTTTATTCAGGTGAAAGAGTATCAAATGTCCCTTAAATATCAACTTAGCAATACACGGCATCAGGGGCTTTGAAAGGAAAGGTAAAATTTATAGAAGAATAGTCACTGCCCTCCTGGCCTTAATTTTGTTACTGTCCTGATTATGGGTCGAGACAAGTAATGAAAATTCTTATTCTGATTATTTTTCTTTGAACTTTTTTTGATTGATTTGATATTCCAACACAAATACCTTTTTCAAAGGGAGTTGCTTAATAATGCAATAGTGTCTTGCTGAATACAGAAAATGCTCTACAGCATTTTAATGTGGATCTGGATAAAAGATTTTTCTGTTAGTTCTCACAGTCTTTTGGTTTTGTAGTTCTTAGTTCTTTATTAGTTCTCTCTCTCTTTCCCTGTCTTTATTTTTCTTAATTCTTTTGTGTACACTGTGGGCAGAACAATCTTGAATCTGTTTTGTAGGCTTTGGTCTGTCTTTTGTACAACTAACAAAATCATGATATAAACATGGTCATAATCTAGGCCAAAGTTATCTTCTCACTATTTCTTTTTTTTTTTTTTTTCTGCTAGACAAACATTGAGAGTATTTTGTCCAGATTGTGGCCCCTATCTGGGATTTTACAGACAAGAATATCCCAAACAGATATACTCAAATGTCTTAGAGGCACAAATACCCGGAAGTGAAAAATAAATAAACAAATAGAAATGAAACAATAGTATCATGAAATTCACTTTATTCTCTGGAGACTTTCTTATGTTGATTTGATAAACTGCATAATGAGGAATGAGTGGATCACCTCTGCAGTAGCCAGTGTGGTTTAGACTCTTGCTCTTGCTCTCTCCTTTTTCACTAACCCCCTGATTCAAACTGATATGCTTAAGATAAATACTCAATAAAAAATAAGCATGAAACTCAAAATAAATCAGACACCAAATTTAGAAGCTTATGACTTTCTTCTTTCATATTGCTCAGTAGTATCTGAATACATGTACAGTGAAAACTCCGTTTAAAACGTGTGCTAAAATTTCCCACTGAAATGGCAGGTTTTGAGATGTCTACCGCTTTTTCACGTACTTCATCTGGCAAGAATATTTTTATAAAATATTTATAAACTCTTCTCACTGCAAAGAAAAAATTTTATAGCAGGACTATCCTAAAGGTAACTTAGTTTCTATCCCTTTGTAAAAGCGAACACAAAAAACTAATACTCTTACTAGATCCAACAAATGGAAATAATCTGCACACATGCCTAAGATAAGTGGATACATAAATGTTTTGGTACCTCACGCCTTTAAAAATATATGGTTCTGGGTCAGTATGTATTTGCAATTTTGCAAACATCCATATAATAATAATGAATTAAGAAAAACATTACTTATGTATAAAAAAATAAGTTGCTTCTTTGTGTTAGAACATTTTTTTTGTTAGATGCAAAAGCAAAATCTAGGTGAACAAAGCCTATTCATCTAGATTGCTATAAAGTCTATGCTGTGTCTGTATAATCTATACTAAAATTTCAAGTAGGCAGTTAAGATTTTAAATCCTTATTGAGATTAAAATTAGGAGTACCAGATATCAACATAAATATTCACTCACAAGCAAAGGATATTCTCTCTCTGAGCAAAGGATGTCCTTCTATTATGCCAAAATGAATAACCTAAATCCTTTTTTGTTTCTTTACACTCGCTGTTTAGCTTTGTGTCATACCTATTTCTTTCCTTAAAGCTACTTAGCAGATTAATTCAGCAGAAATAAGCGCCTTATTGTTGATTATATAAATGATTCAGGATGTTTGACATATTTAATTTGACAGAATGGCACAAATTGCAGCCTGACCCTGAGCTTTGCTAGTCCATATGCACCAGGACCACCTCTAGGATCATTAAAAGTTCAGTTAATTCAGTAGCACTTTGCACTGGAGAGTTTCACTGCAATGATTAGGTTTTCAGGGATAGCAGCAGGCCCTTCCCTCCCAGCCCAGCTTCTCTTTCAGGTTGTAGTGAAAGTGAACAAATAAAGAGAGGGGGGGAAAAATGAAAATACCTGAAGAGAATAAAGAACAAGGGTGATGGGGTAAGATGGATTACTTGAATTTTCCACCAATCACTGAACAACACATTGGCTAAAGCATTGATTGATGAAGTATTTAAGTCGTCAATCTCACATCACAAGCCTTTTTACAAATGGCTGCAGAAAGGGCCTGACATCGAGGTGGTATCAATGGAAGTTGGCTTTGCTACAAAATATAAGAAAGACCTCTAGTCTGCAATTTGCTCTCTCACAAGACATTCAATAACCACTTTCGACGGCCACTTTGCCAGCAAATGTTTCACTTAAAATGTCGGTATTCTTTACTCAGGACTGCTGTCCACCTCTGGCCTTTACTATGGGAAGATTTACTTTCCTTTAGTTTTCGGTCAGATTATTTTTCCCCCATGTAGACTGCTTTTCAATTTACATGGAGGTTTTCTTGGTGGGTACTTTTTTCTTTTTTTCCTATTCCTTAAAAGAATGGCAAACAGTTGTTGTCTCTGCAGATATGTTCTAAAACAGTATATCAGCCATTGCCAGAAATCTGTGTTTGATTGAGAAATCAGCTTGTTCTGGCTTTTTATTTCATTCTACTCCTACACTTTTCTTGTTCATTGACATTAACCTAAAAATAAATGACTGCACGGGACTTTAGTATCTGCAGAAGCTGTTGCTGCAGAGACAAGTCACTTCTTGGTTAGCATCAGCATTACACTATTTGTTCCCTGAATTCCCTTCTTTCAGAGGAATATGAGAAATGTAAGGAGCAACTCATATCAAGGGAAAGACAGACAAGCAATTCAGATTCTTTGAAGGGAAAAGAAAGAGAAAAAAAAAAAAAGCCAACAAAAGAGAGTACATACCCCAGCATGAAAGAGCATCTTGATTTCAAGTTTTCTTTCAGGAGTCGTTAATATTTTATGAGACCACACAGAGTGTTCCTCCAGTGACATTTTTCTAAATAATGTAATGTGCAGTAAAGTATCAGACAAAGGGGAGGAGGAGGGAAATTGCCTTGTTTAGATTAAAAAGAAAGAAAGAAAGAAAAAAAAGTATTTGAAGCAAAGCATTCTCAAGGTTGGCTGGTGTCTAACTCCAGAGCTCCAACCTTTTGTAGGGTCAATACTTATCAGGGGAATGGTGCCCAGGAATAGAGAATACTCCAAGTTTTTATTCTTTTGGGTTTTTTTTTTCATTTTCCATCTTATTTGCTTTTTTTTCTTTTTCTCTTTTTTTTTTTTTTTTCCTTTAGAGAACCTAAGCATGTTCTTCAGACTCACTAGGATCCTTACTCTGTATCAATGAAAAGTGATTGGACAGGTAATGTCTATCAAAAAATACAAAAAGCACAGTGCCTCCTATTTTCTTCTTTCCTGACACTCTCATAGATGGCAGCTTTTCTTGGAAGAAAATTTTGATCTAAAGCTCTGGGTGCAAGCACTCTTAGAGCTTCAGAAAATCTGTGGGTAACTTACAGAACAGGTCCAAGATAACACAGATCTGTCCCTCAGCACTGCAGTAGTTGACAATGACTCAGAAGCCCTACAATAGACCAAACTGAACCAACTGAACCAAGATTGTTGTTAAAAAGGAGAGTCCAAACTACTGAGACTACTCAAGTTTTAAGGTTTTGGGTCGCACATCTTCCTGGTCCATTTCAGAGCTTTCACTCTGCAGAAGTTACAGGCTTGTATTGGAAAAGCAAGTGAGAATTTCTCACTTAAACCATTTTACTTTGCAAAAAGCAACAGGATAAAAGCATTCATGTATGAGTGGAATTGACAGGTTAGTAATTTGATATCTTGTAATTTCCCAATCTGTGTTAGCTCATGTTGATCAGAGGTCTTGGTGACTTATCTTGGTCTCTTAAAATCATGGATTTTAGAAGAATAAAATTAAATATTCTGGAGTTATGTTATTAATTTCACATTTTCAACTCTAATGGACCTTCCAGAGGTGTCCTTCTGACTATGCTTAGATGTACAGAGAAGCTTTGACACAAGTTCTTTGACAGCTGCACAATATAAGAAATAGAGTGTTATTATACTGTATGAATCAGTATAGAGCTACTTACTAAATAATATTGTTTATAAGACTTATTTTAGAATGTACTAAAACCTAGGTGACTAGAAAATTGAAAAACTAACCATCAAAAAACACAACTTTTGTAACACAAGATTGAAAAATTAGGTTTACTTTTGTTTTAAATATGCAAGAATATAAATTCCATTGAATTGTGACAGAGAAGCAAAACCACTCAGTAGCAAATTATATGTGCTTCCCTGACCCTAGACTATTTTAGACAGACACAAGTTAGTGGGCACCATTCTGTACAAACCTACTGTATGGGACTAAAGTGAATATCATGTACTGTAACAGGAATATGTGGAGTGAATCAGGCAACTTGCACAAAGCTGCAACTAAATTTATTGTATTAAATAAGAATCCAGCATGCCACTGCAGTTTATGTGAGCAGTTAAAATAGTTTGCCTATTCCCATTACATGACAGTGTAATCAATGGGATAAATCACTAGCTGGCAGAAATCCTACATTTGAAATATCTCATGTGTTTCCTATGGCACAGCAGAAATCTTCCTGGGAAAACAGAAGGCTGAGGAAGTTGATAAAAGGCATTTGTGCAACTGCTGTTGCTGAGGACTGTACTCAAGTTAGGAGTTAGCTTTGATCATTCAAACAGACAAAATACATGTAATCTGATCCTAAGGTATGCAATGATATGGCATCAGATATAGCAATTACATAATTACACCCCACTCAAGTGAACATGCATATGCCTATCTTCACTAATAGGATTAGTTAATTGATTTAATTGTTCTTACTATTCCTGCAAGTAAAGTTAAAATACACTTATATGTTTACTTTCCAACCATTACATTCACCCTTTTCCTCCTTGTTGCTAGTACTACCTACTTCTTGTTTCATTATTTTATTCGATAGTGAGTGGCCTGCTGAAATCTCATCCACTCCCATTGTATTCATTCATTTTTGCTGTCATTCCTCTTAGTACTAAGGGTGAAGTTTACTCCTTTCCACCTGAGCACTTTTAGGTGTTGCTGCAATTGCTGCCCTGGCACTACCAACGAGAACATATTAATTGGCCCTAAATTAGTCTCCATAGAGCCTGGATGGCCTGGGAACTATTGAATGGCTCTCTAGTCAGAGGGAGAGTAGTTTTTTAAAAACTATTTCCATTAATTTTCTCCCCTATATTTATTGATGAAATAAATAAATATATTGAATCAGAGCCTCACTTCACTGGGTCTTAATTGGTGTGTCTTGAGTGAATCTATGCCAATGTATAATGAATCTATATTGCTCTTCACAGATCTCATCCCACCTACTGCATCTGACATCTTTGCTGCAACACACTGAGGTGCAGTAGACTGCATTTCTGGTTTGTGTAACTGTGATTTTGTTTAGTTGCCATGTTAAAAAGTAATCAGCTCTGTATAATAAAAGCTGGTTTACCCTTTAGGGCTTGTTTAAATTCAGAAGGTGTCATCACAATAACCAAATCTGACCATTTGTGTGAAACAGGCCAGTCAATTTCTAACGAGAGCACACCTGCTTAAGAAAGGTGGGAAGGCAAAGTCATCTTGTATACCTTTTACAATTCCCTCGTAGATTAAACTTGTGCAATAAAGCTGAGAAGGTTGCTAGAACTTGAGAGGTTAAAATAGCAACTGAAATGCTGCATTTCTACCACTTGAATTTTATTTGAATCCACAACTGAAAGTATATACACCAAGAGCAATGCAGTGTTTTCTTGATATGGATTTTGAATATCTGTGACGCCTTATTATTTTAATGTTCTGTGCAATTCCTTTCCTAAAAAGAATCTGAAAGAGCTTTGACCTAACTCTTCCCAAAAATTAGCTCTGAATTTTGCCTTGGCAAAAAGAAGACACAGATTATACCTCCCTTTTCAAACTGATGTCTTTTAGAAGAAATTATGAGGAGAATCTACCTGTAACAAGATAGTAAAAAAACATTGTTTATACTTTACTCTGAGTTAACATCTGTCCATGGACAGATCTTTTCTTCTGAAAATCACACCAGCTAAAAATTTCAAGACCTAAAACCTGTTTTGAAATGTACAACATTTATTCTGATACATCCTTTTTTTAGTGAGGAATTAATAAAATTAGACATGCAAATACACTATAACTTACTTGGTTTGTATTAACCTTATGTCTAACTTTTCCCACTGAATGTAGTAACGTGTGCACTGACTGTTAACTTTCAACTTATCATGCCCCATTTGTTCACCAAATATAAGAGAATGGTGATTAAGTAGTTCATAATTTGACTATGGGTGATTAGGGCCTATTTCTGCTGACTTCACTCTGGGTACAGTAGGAAATAATAGCAAGAAATCGCATCACCAAATTGTGAGCCGTAAGTTATTGACTGTGAGCAGCCAGGTGAAGGTTTCACATACCCCTGAAACCTTGGTCTTTCTCTGAATCTGTCTGCTTGCTTAAGTTTGTCTTGAAGGGCAAATTAATGTCAAAAATAATTAGCATTATATTGCATCCTTCACTTCTCTCACCTATAATACATATTTAGCAATCCCATGAGCAGACATATTGTTATACCTTGTCTGTCTTCCCAGCGTCACTGGTCTTCCAGAGTAAATATTTCAGAGTCAAAAAAACTGGATTCAGGCTCTTTTGGACACCATCAGGCACCTTTCCATAAACTTTGGCCATGAAAACCAGACATATCTCAGTGGTAGGTCCAGCCCTTAGACCTCCTGATGAAGTTGTAAAGGAGGAGACTTTTCTCTATGGAGGAGGCGGAAGAATGAGACTGTCCTTCAGTTCTGTTAATATACAGCATGAGGACAAGAACTTTCTTTATCTGGGAACAACTTCCTTTTTCCAACAGTAAACAACTCCAAATACAAACACTTTGAAAATACAGGAGGAGTATATGACCTAATATATATATATGCCAGGCCTGGATTCTACAGCCCAGTAATGGCTCTGGGCCACTTGTTCTTTCCTGATGTGAAAGCACAGCACTTTAGCTTGTGTCTCTGGCAGCAGGAAGCCCCACAGGCTGGGGAGAGCTATTTTATGTACTGTGCATATGAGGGGGAGCATTATGTTTGGTACAGGGGAGCTGCTGAGGTTTTTATACTCTCATTACTAGAAAGCATTTCTGTGTACTTTTCTCTGTGTTTTTATTAATCCATTTCATTTCATGCTGTCTCCCCTCCCACATCTCTAACAGCTGCTCACACAATATCTCACCTACAGTTTGGGAAGACACAGTAGGCAGATCACAGTAATATATTGTGTTATACTCCTGGACGTGCCATCTGCCTTCTCCTCCTGGACATTTTTGCAACCGACTGTTTACAGCAACAGAGGGTCTGGCTGCTTAAGGCAGATCCTTTACAATGAACATCTTGTAAATAAGTGAAAGTTAAAAGGACCAAGAAGCAGAAACCATCCTTCTCTAGTTAAAACATTTCTGCATAGTTATCAAACGACTTCTGGTTTGATTTTAAAAAAATAAGATGAAATGCAGTTTTTCTAGACGTATCCAGTTTTATAATTTCACATTATTTTTTTTCTCCCTATTACTGGGAAAGGTGGAAAGGCGTCTAGCTAAATGCCACATGGAATACGGTGGCTATGCCATTTATTCTTGGACTTGCTCACAGTCAAAGCCCTCATTCCCGCACACAGCCCCAGCCCTTCCCCCCCTCACCCACTGCCATTGACAGTAAGGAGTCAATAACAAAGGGCTTGAAATGTCCATTCAGTGAGACAAACAACGCCTGAATTGTCAGTTTAATGAGAGATCCCTCTGGGTGTTTTGAGCCCCCCCAAAACACATACATATCTCTATATGTTCTCAGAGTTTATCGAGCAGCTTGGTGATGGCACCTCCATGTAAAGCTCTTACGTTCATGGCACCACTCAGTGACCTTCTCCACTCTGTCATCATTCAGAAACTACCTCCTGCCATTCACATCTTCTTTTGTGGAAAACAATACTTACCGGAGCATAGGACCTGCTTACCTAAATATGAATGCATCTCACCACAAAGCTTTGGAACGGTAAAAACATTTGGAGGTCTGCTTTACCCCCTTCCCTCTTCATTGAGTTCCAGTCAAAAAGTGTTGCATGAGTCAGTGTTTTAATCCCTGAATAAATGGACTCACTGGTTGGTACATAGATAATATGCCCCTCCAGTGGGGCATAATTTAATTTCTGACTCATACATTCTATTTTCTTTCTCATAGAATTTGTGAAGTGAGCCACATAGGTGAGTGCCCAGTTTATGCTGGGCAGAAGATATCAAAGTATCCATGTATGCACGAGCAGGGCCAACAGGTGAGAGGTGAAAGTCTCCCTCAACTCTCACCAAAGTCTTGATTCATGCAGTGAGCAGACTGAGGGAGACATCTCTATGCAGCTACTCCTAGGGTTTTGTCTGGAATTCTTTTAGGAGATACTAGGATTAAAACAAATTAATAACATAACCCCTTTCTACAACTCCAGGAGCAAGGAACTGCATGTGAAAATGCGGCAGTTTTACACTCCCTGCACCAGAGTGCACAACATCTTAAAAGATAAAGGTCACAGAATATTATTCCCCAGCACCATCCTTTATGACATGAGACTGTCTAGCCATAAAAGGTGATAAAGAATTTTTAATTCTTGTACCAAGAAAACATCAATGAAATCGTTATGTCTTCAGCCTGTATGGTAGGTATTTTTTGAAACATTCCCTGTCACCCCATGAAGGCATCAATAGAGGTTAAATTGCTTTATACCTGCTAGAAACACTTATTTCTGTATTTGCACTGCAACAATTGGTTGCAACAATCAATAATTTCCTATAATTCCTTTTGTGAGCAGAACAATAGATAGGAAGTCATTTTTACGGCTGATATTTAGTCAGAGACCAGTTCACAGAAGGAATTACAGCTTTTGATTGTTTGCTGCTGAAGCGCTATAAGATTGTTGCCATTTTTTTGTTTTAAGATGGATTGTGGTTATTTCATGAACACTCAGGGTCACAAGTATTCAGTTGATGTCCTGTGATGCCTAGCTAGTGCCATGTATCTGAAGCTGTTTGCTTGCCACTGAGGAAAGATTTATGTCTTCAGCCATGTAAAGTGAAATAGCTGCATTGTGGAGAAGAAGGCAAATGTTTGCTTGTTCAAGTTTGGCTCTTATTCATCTCCCAGCTGACTAAATCCATGAAGATAAACATGGCCCAGCTTTCCTAGCTCAGCAATGACTGCTTATTGTCTTCGAATAAATACTGCAATATTATTGCTCCATACTTTCCCGGCCACTGCAGACTGTGAAAACAAGCTGAAGTGATGCCATAAGTCATAACATATACAGTCTCTGTTGTCATTAACCCAGGGAAAAGGAAGAAAGAAGGATTCAGAAGTCAACTTTGATTTAACCCTTTGAATTGTAATCTTTTTTTTTTTCTTTTTTTTAACCTCCTCCAAACATGATTGACGTCTCCTAGGAGCTCACTATCCTTTCATAGGTTAGGAAGCATTAAGTAGTTGCACTTTCCACTGGCTGAGTCTAATCACATTCCTATAGATGAAGTTGGCTGCCCTGGACACCCACAGCTTTCCATTTATCTTTTAAACCACAATCTACACTTTTATGGATGAGTTCATCTTGAGGAGTGGCAGAAAGAGGAGGACAAGAATAGAGGATGGATTTTCTGAGAAACCAGCACATGATAACACTTGCATTAAAAGCATCATAACAAGCTTCCCTTAAGAGGTCTAGGAAGGAAATTGGAGGAACATTATATTTAAGAAGCTAATTTGCATGCAGATGAGGAAAAGCCACAATGAAGGTTCTGAATTGCCAAAGTCTAACTGGCATTTATAGCCACATGATGAGGGGAAAAAAAAAATCGTCCTGCAATCCTGGTAGCAAATTTTTTTCTGTGACTAGCATTCCAGGCATCAATGAGACCTTACAGCAGTAAACAAAGCTTAATGAGAAATTTATTTTGTCAAAAATCATCATATTGAAAAATAGTGGGACCAAGAAACAGAGCTGTGCTTGGAGATCTAATTTTAATACGTAAGCAGTGACATTTTGGGAACAGAGATTAAAATGGCTGTCCCTGTGCTATTCCTTCTGTATTTTGCAAGTCACTTACGCACAGACAACTACTGTCAGGAAGTTCACTTCTAAGCTGTTGATCAACTGTGAATTTGGAGTTGCAGTTTACCTATTGATATGTTCAAATCTCATGGCCATGTCATGGTACAGTATGATTCAGATCCTCCTAGAAGCTATCCCTGTGGAGGACAGGAAGGTGATTTGGGACAGCCAGTACAGCTTTACAGGGCAAGTCCTGCCTGACCAACCTAGTGGCTTTCCATGATGGAGTGGCTGCATCAGCGGAGAAGGGAAGGGCTATAAGTGTCATATATCTAGACTGCTGTAAGGTCTTTGATATGGTCCCCCACAGGAGGCAGGCTTGGTGCTGAGGCCACTTCTCTCCTGACACAACTTCATGTAGCTGCCTTGGTTTCTGTCAGTGGTCACCAGAGAGAAGACATCAATTCTCTTGCTCATTATCAGATTAACATTAACATGCCTAAGCATAAATGATAATAAGGTGTTATGCATCCAGCCCAGCAGATATTTTCCTGCTGCAATTAGAGTTTAGAATTCCTTTCATTATATTGGTACAGGGGATCTATTACAGAGATCTACATATTGACACACAATGTGTTTGATTTTTGTTGTGGGGCTCCCATAAAGGAAATGCTCTTCAACAGGTATCATATTCTAAATGGGTGAGATGACACTGAATTTTCTTTTAGCTGATGTAAGGGTTCTTCCCTGCTATTTCTATACAGGTTACTTATGAAAAAGATTAGTTTTTTTAGTTACAATAAAGAGGGGGGTAAATAAACAACAATTGCATAAAAAAACCTCTGTAATTGAATTGTTCCTGTCACAACTCCAATGCTAGAGATGGAATTTTGTGCCCTGGATTTGGGAAAGACCTTTGTGCTTGGAACAGATGTTCAGATGCTAGATTATTTATTTAGTAGTGTGGTTACAACAATAAATATAATTTAATAAATCAAACATATGTATAAACCACGCAAAGGGAAAGACTGAAGGTAGGAGGAAGAGCAATGTTTGCAAATAAGCATTGTTGGCATAAAAACACACAAACTGAAGTGATTGTAGTGAAAAAGCATTAGCAGAAAATGAAAAGGAAGTTACTAAGCAGATGAGTTAGAATCTGCAGTGTCTTTCTTGTAGAACAGGGGAGACAAATAATCTCCCTGGTTATAACCACTGATTATAGATCCAAAGATGTATGTGCAATAGTTAACCCAATGAAAGAGAGTAAATATTACCCTCATATCACTGCTTAGGTGATGATTAAGGAATGCTCTGGGTTAAGAGCTACAAGCACATGAACTAAAATAAGGGGGAAAGCTTATAAATAAAAAGGCAGAAACAAATTTTAAATCATCTCTATTGTCTTGTTACTCTCCAAAGTGTCAACAGCACTGCCTGAAATGTCAGCTCCTCCATCACTGTTTTTTTTGGCCAGGGGAAAACAGTACCCATCTCTTTTTCTCTCATTTTCAGGTTTCTCTCATTTAAAGGGCTTCTGTGACTTCTATTTCCTCAACATGCAAGTATATGTATCTTGTTTCTTTTTAGTAATGTTAGGGGTTTTCTAAAATTATTTGCAGGATGGTTTTGTCATTTATAGATATGTATCCAAAATGAAGGCATTCCTGAAGCCATAGATAACATTAACACTATGTTTGTAGTTTTGTAGTTAAGAACCTTCTGCATGTTTCTCTGTGTTTTCTCCAATGGTTTGCTGATGTCTTTCTGACTGTCTTTTTTCCTTTCCAAAACTTCAAACCTCCTCTAAGTTATGCTCATAATCTTTGAAAATTTTGTTGAATTTACCAAAGTTCAAACCAGGTTCTTCTGTGTGATTTCTCAGTTCTGGGTCTTTGATCTCCAAAAACTGTGCCTCTAACTTGCCAGTCTAAAGTACTTAATACGATATTTAGGAATTTCTCACAGAAGATTGATAGCATTCAAATGTTTCATTTATGTAAACACAGTAGTGCAATAAATGTGCAAAAAGTAGACATTTATTTGCTTTGTTAGATGACTTGTTTGCTTTTCCCACACAATATTTTTAGTTATCCAGCCTGTGGCTTTACTTGACCAAAAATTCTTTTTCTCTCATTTTGCTTCCATTTAGTAGCTTTCTTTTCTCTCATGAAGAGATACAGTCCTTTGCTGAATCTTTTCCAGTTGCTGTTCAGGTAGGTTTCCTCTTTTGGATGAGCTTATTAGTTCTCCACCTCTTCATCTACAAATCTTTGTTGTGTATTACTTACTTTCCTCTGGAATATCATTCGGTTTCATCAGACAGTTTTTAAGATATGTTATAACCTGTGGCAGTTGTAGTGGGTCTTTCATTAACAGGCGGATTATTACACTTTTTTGTAATGTTGCATTTTTAAATCATATATTTACCTCTTTGAGGGCTCTTTATGGGTTGTCAGTGCCACTGATTTCAGCGTATCTGTGACATTTCTGTGTATGGCATGGTATGATACCCACTAGGATCCCACACCTCAAATGTCATGCATAAAAAACTTAGTGACCATGGAAGTGGCTTGAACCATTAGAAACTCTGCAATAGAGGCAGGAAAAAGTCTAAATCTCCAAGCAGTCCTCAGATGCCTTCTTATTCACCATCATAAATAAAAGACTGAATTTCTTTCCTTGTGTTGAGACCCAGTTGGTAAAATGTTAGCATCCAGTTACTAAGGTTCTTAGAAACACCCCCACCCAAATTAAGGTGCAAACAAGACCATATGCCAGTGACAAAAGTAAAGATTTTATTTGACAGTAAATATGAAAAAGAGAGAGAAGGAAGGAAGGAAGGAAGGAAGGAAGGAGAAGGAAAGGAAAGGAAAGGAAAGGAAAGGAAAGGAAAGGAA
>JAHLSL010000006.1:1644015-1745283 GCA_025920805.1 Petroica traversi | reverse complement strand
TAACAGGGACAGATTAAGGAAAATATCACCACTCCGTGGATCCCAGTGACCATCCATTGATCCTCTCCAGCTGGTCTTCTTGGTGGTGAAAGTCCCCCCAAAAAGCCTGGAATTCGATGAGTTTATATACCCTTGAGCCAGGTAGCAATGTCCAGGCATGTCCCCCTGGAGGAGGAGGGGACTCTCTTATAGCGGACTCTGGGTCTATTGCATCACGTGCAGTCTTGTAGGGCAAGGCCTGGCACTTTGGGGGGGTCTGTGATGGATTGCGACTCCCCCTCAGCTGCCTTTCATGTGAAAGTCCCATGGATGAGGCCTGTGGGGTTGGGAGGTGCTACAGCTGGGCCAGAGGATGGGCGTTCATTGACCCTGACCAGAGGTTCTGTCACACCTGAAACCTCCTCCCCCCCCTCAGCTGGGGTCGGAGTCCATGCAAACCTCGCTTCTGTGAGCTGTGCTCTCTCCCCACCCCAGACTTGGCTGCAGCTGGTGGCTTTGGCCTTTTGTGTATTTGCACCTTCTCCTCAGCCTGAGATGCCTGAACAATGGGCTTCACTTTATCTAATCAGCCTTCAGGGAGGCTTTTCTGGTTGTAGCTTCTCTATAGTGAGCAAAAGTTATATCAGTGTTTGAGGCATGACACCTTATCTGCACCCAAGGAGAGTCACATCACAAAACCCTCTAACACATGCAAAACTTCCAACTTCTGCAACCAGTGGGTAGGGATCCAGGGTTAACAACCCCTCCACCACCCAGCCTTTCTCATTCGGGTCTGTGCACTGCTCTGAGGTGAAGAACCTATTGAGGTGGGTTATTCATTTGGGTAATAAAAGACTACTTCATGTGAGAGAACTAAAATAAAATAGTAGCCATTATCTTATCACTTGTATCTTTGCAATGCTCAAGCTTACCATCATAATTCTCCTTTTTAATTGCCATTTTTCTCCGCACGATTAAAAAGTACTATAAATGCCACAATAGTCTAAAGCTTTCTTTAATGTGAAATATATCTCATTTGAGTGTTTCCCAATTTATTTTTTCTTACACAAAAAACAAAATTTTAAATGTAGATTCATAGCATAATGCATATTGATTTGTAAAGGAACAGCCTCCAGTTTTCTCCCATATTCTCAGAATCAAGTGATTGAACATACATTTCATATTAGTTTTTTAAATAATTTACCCTGCACCACACTATTGCCTTCATGAACAGTTGTTGAAATAGACCATTTGATGGAAAAAGAATCAGGTCCTGGTGGTAGAACTTAATGGAAAAATGAACTTAAGCTGGGACCAGCTTTCCAGCATATTTAAAGTGAGTGATACTTCATCTGTTTGTACCAGCTATAATATCTGAGACACTCTCAAACATATAAAGAGCCTGTCCAATAATTTTAATAGCATCTAAAATCATTTTTTATGTCTTATGGAAGAGGTTCATCTGTTAGGGAAGAATGGAACTTTATTTCAATTCAAAGTTGCATGAGGACATGGGAAGGATTAGGTAATACCTTGAGAATTTCTGGCTCAGCAACTATTAAACAGTACATATCCACACACATCTGTTTAGAAACATTTGCTGGTATAGTTAATACAAATACAAACTGAGTTATTTAGATATTAGCATGATTTAAGAGAGTTACAAATGTTTAAATTGTCATGGAATTAAGACTCTATATCCTGTGGGGTTTTTTTTCCCCTTTTGGGACATTATTGATAATGCCTCCTCACCTAAGAATGATATTAAATGATCAAGTGCACAAGCTTCTCCAGAGGCAACAGGAGTCACACCACTAATTTGCAGAGACCCAGGAGTTTAGACCCAGTTCAAAGAGATAACCTGATCTGCTGGAATCCAACCCTGGGTTCGGCAGTTTGCTGGAGCAAGTTGTAGGTTGGTGATGGAGCATGATCCCACAGAAAGTCCATATTGTGCCTTCACCTCCAGTAAGGACACATGCCTCAAGATTCACATATAATTTCAGAAACATTACCCTCAGGAAATAAAACCAAGTAGAGTCGCTTTTCCTTCAAAACAGTGAATGACAGAGTTCAGTTCAGATACAGCACAAAAAAATGCCATCCAAGTATGCTGATGAAACCACATCTCAAAGAAGTAAAGCTGTATAAAAACATTCCTTTCCAAGGTGAATTTATATTCTGACAGTAGCATGAATATCAATCAGTAATTCACACCTTTATAATGATGATAAAAGAGAAAAATGTAGATGCAAAAGATTTTGTTTGTTTAAGGCATCGGAACTATTCTATTGTATTACATGATCCCTCTTTTGCCACATAAGACATAATAATTTATATGGTACTTCCATACTAAAAGCAGCATAATCTCACTCTTCTGCAATGACTTGTTTGATTACATCTCCCACTAATGACTGCTCCTGTCATGTTCTCTCTACATGCAGTGAGGAGAGAGGCAAAATAGGCACAGCCTGAGACTAAAGGACTTGGAATCTGCCATGATTCTGTTTTGTATCTGCTATTCAGACTTCTCTCTCTCTGTGCCTATGTTTCCACAACTCATTGGGGATGGGGTACTGTCACTTTACAGGGTTTTTTTTGGTGTTTTCAAATGCTAGAGTAATGCTATTTCATTTTTGGGGCAGGGTTCTATCCTTTATGGTAATATATTTATTGTTATAAGAGAACTGATTCAGATATAATTTAAAAATAAAGCAAACCTCATCTAAATATTCAGATCCAATATCTCTTTTTTTCTGTCTATACTTGAAAGGTTTTCGTAGCCCCTGTTCTTTAAATTGCCTTTTATTGTCAATGTTGTAAAAAGGTCCAATTCTGGGAGCATGAAAGCTTGCTGAGCCATTAAGCCACATGGTACCCTGAACCTAATTGAAGCCTCTGAGTGCTGTAATAAATAGCAATGTAAAGATTAAATTTCATATTAATTCAGTAAGTAGAAATAATTTAATAATGGGACATAATAATAATAATGCAAAAGAAAATCAATCATACCTGTGGAAAAAAAAACCCTTCAATATGGAGACATTTTTTACTTTAATTTTTCATTTTTAAGTGCAGAACAACTGCATGTGAAAAAAATATTTGGCTTTATTATTCTAAACAATCACATTGCCATCTTTCTCTGCCAAATCTTCAGTGTTTACAGTGTGGCCAAATCAAGCTCAGCCTTGTCAAAATTCTTGTGAAAATAGACAGGTCTTAGCTCTTGTGTAAAAATTTCCAAAGTAAAAGTGAATTCAGCACAAGCAAAGAAAAACAATTAAAGCTCATTGGGAAAACAGGAAATCTCTTTTTTCCTATGCCTGTCCTGAACGCTGTAAGTCACTAAAGAAATGTGGCTTGCCAAGGTCCAGTCAGGCTTTGGAAAAAGACCCGTTTCAGTAATATGTTACATCAAATATACATCTATTGTCCTACTTTTTTTTGAGTTTGTTCAAGTAACAAACATTTCATGTACAACTGAGCAAATTCCACTTCCAGAAATAAACAATCTTTGTTTTGTAATTGGTCTAAATCCTTTGAAGCCTGAAAACTTTCCTTGCTGCTCTATAAGAAAATGTGCTTTTCTCCATCACAGCTATCTTGTCCAGTGATATGTTTGTCCAAACACTTTGCCAATGCTTGATGCAATATAGGAGCACTCACATGAGCACTGTGTTTATCAGCCCAACCAAGCTGAGCATTTGTGTGTTTATCCAGCTTGTGGGAATTCTGGTCTGAGGAGGAATCATCATAGCATTCAGAGGCATGTTCATAGTCTGGGAAAGCAATTTCATACCTCCCATGCCTTTCAATTTGATTTCATCAATACATTTGACATTGGGAAATGAAGTTTATTGAACCTCTGTATTTATCTTTTAAAAAGCCCCTCCCAGTGTCAAAGCAATAACTCATATGGAGACAATTTCAAAAGGTCCCTCACTAGAATTGCAGTCATTCTTGAAAGGTGGAAATCCTCATCTACTTTACTGGTGTGCTATGCTGATTTTATTTTTTTTTTTAAGTGCAAGATTAAAACAACAGAAATAAAAGAAAGTAACTAGTCTCTTCAAATGAGGGAAAGGATCAAATGTTCTTAATTATACTCCTGACCTTAAAGATAGTACCATTTTCTTTGGAGGTGGGGGAAGGTGAAGAAGGCTATGCACTAAATTTTGCATCTTTTTATGTTGTTACGCATACAAAGGTCCAATTTCTCCCATTGGATATATCTATATAAGTCTCACCTACCTGAAGGAACTCAATATTGACTTCAGGAAATAGTAAGAGAGCTGTGGAAACTTGAAAGGTATTTATACAAAGCAACTTGATAAACATTAGTCAAAGGCCAGAATCTGATAGTATGATTTTCAACAGGTAATGTCTACATGTAACACAATTGGTCCTAAGGGATTTGAAGTTGGACAGTCCTTCACATCTGAAAAAAAAAAAAGGGATAAAAATTACTGCATCATACACACAGGAACAAATTCTGACTTCATGTGTAAGACTGGGAAAAAACAAATGTGCAAGATTGCTTCCAACTATCAACTGAGTGCAGGATTATAAACGTATTGTTCTGGCTGAACAAAATATCCTTATAGCTATGTAACTACAGGAGATCTAGACTTAAAACTTGCCGTCTTCATCATGCACAACAAAAACTGGGAAAAAGGTTGTTGTTACCATTTTGCTGTAGATACTTCCCTGAGACAAAAACTTAGCATAGCAAAGCCTTGTCACTGAACCCCATTAAGACTCCAGCAGTTGCATCCTGCAGTGGCTTCAGTTTCTGCCAATATGGCACAGACAAGAGCCACGGCTCATAGGTGGCTCCCAGGCAGACACTTTCCAGCAGGACCACAAGTGCAGGGGTGGGAACAGAGGGATTGTCCCACAGAGAGCAGGGACCTCCAACCACGCCAACACTGTAATTGGCAAGGCCAGAAACCAAAGGGAGAGACACAGTTGCTGCCTGTCAGATGCTGGCATGGCATTCCAGAACCGTGCACAGGGTTTGGCTCACATCAAACAATTTGATCTCAGCCCAGTCTGGTAGTGTGGATCAGGGACACGTAAAGCCTCCAAAAGACTTGTGGAATGAAAATTATTGCCACAGCTGTCTTTTGACTGTTGCTGAGATTTATAATTGTGAAAATTACTCCTCCACAGAAAGCATCTCTCCTTGAGAGCCCCTCCCTTGTCTCCCTGTCATGATCCAGTGGGGTCAGCTGATATTCCAATTGCCTCGGACCTAGGAGTTACAATATGTGCTGTGCTGTAAATAATGTCCCACTCTGTGTCCATGTAAAGCTGCCATTAGAAACATCAGAAAGCCAAACTCTTCTTTCCATTCTGGTGCTGAAGTTTCTTGTTTTCTCTCAGTTGAGGAAATATCTTTAACTGTATTTCACTACAGGGTTGTTTTAGGGCTTTTTTTTTCTCTCCAAATAACTATTGTGTTCTTTTTAAGATTATGGGATAATGAGTAATATTTCAGTCATTTATATTCTAAAAGCTGTGCATCATTGAAACAAATGTGTTCTGCTCTATAAATTCCCTTTTTTAGGCTTTCATTTGGTCAGGTTCACAAAAGCTTAATGTCAGATTATTATTTCTGGCATTCAGTCTTCAGCAAATAACATTTTATCTTAAGATGTGATTCTCAGCTACTAAACACATAAAATAATTGATCATCATGACATTCCATTGTGAATTTCATCTTTCATGTTAGTTCTTTTAACAAGAGATTTAGCCAATTCCAAGTACCAGTTGCTGTGTTTCATAAAAACAGTGCTGCTTTTGCTATTATGTATCCCAACAGAAGGTTCACTCTCAATGCCTTCTGCTGGACAAAGACAGTAAATTAGTACCGTAAGTTCCACTGTATTTTTCAGATCCCCAAATTTGAGAGTGAGGTCCAGTTTTTCCTGTGGAGAGTTGTGTGGGAAGCTGGCTAGCAGAGCACGGCCGTAATGGAATTCAGCTAGTTAAGCGATAAGTGGCAAGGACACTGGGCAAGGTATCTTTGCATAGAGCGAAAACAGGATGTGTGGGAAAAAGGAGAGAACTCAACACCTGCAGACCACAATAACATACAAATAGGCGGAGATGACTTTTAGCTAAGAGACCAATGATGAACTTAGCCTTGCAATATGTATGAGCCTCATTATTGTATCTATATAAAGAACAGAGTTGTTGATAATAAACTGAGACTTGTTGATCATCATCGGATGTGCTTGTCTCCCGTCATTCCCGACATTTTCCCATGAAAGCCTCATGAAACCTGGGAGAGTGTAATCCTCTCATATCCTTTTTTTTTTTTCTGTTATTCACATTATCAGATAAGCCCTTGTTCCATCTCCCAGAATGTTTCCAGTTAGAGTGTTTGCTACTGTAAATCCAGGATATACTGAACAAGTCAGTACCAGCAGAGACAAACTAGATTTCTTTAAAAATCCATGAAAAAAGTGAAAATGAAAACTCGGTTAAACACAAAACCCATAAAAAAGAGGGGATCGAAAATTGTATAAATTCAAAACTTGCAGATGCATGCTTGCATAGAGCTACAAGACAAAAGCTCTTCAGCAGGCAGTGGAACAGAAGGCTGGTTTTTGCCTACTGCTGTGGTCCGTATATCAGTGCTGGAATTGGACATTAATTAGCACTTTATTTGCTGTTGTGCTCCTTTTCCTACAAATATTTCCTTTGGGGCCATGACAGCCATTTCCTGCCCTTTCATCTTCCTCCCCCCCTTTTCCCCAGTGATTGAACTATTAGCCTCATGTACCTGTGACAGGCTGAATACTAGCTACTTATGGGAAAACCCAAGGGATAAGCACATGCAGGGATAAAGAATACAGTGCAACTAGAGGTACTTTTCCCAGATGTGGAAAATAAAATGCATCACCACTGAATTAAAAAAAAAAAATAAAACACAACAAAAAATAAAAACTAAATGCAAAAATAACATGCTTCAAAATGTTCAACACAGGTACAACTTTCAGGAGCACAGTTATCTCTCTTAGACTAAAGCAGCAAGAAACATGCATGCTATCAGGTGTTGGGATAGGGTATGCAGAAAGAGCAGGATTTGGCAGTATTTTAGCAAAGGGAAAATTTACCTAGATTTAACATGAGTTTATGGCTAAAACACATGCTCGGATTCCAGCAACATCAAATAAAGTTAAATCTCTGTTTAAATGTACTGCTGTTGGAAATACATGGTGGAAGCAAAGGAATTATACAATAATACTAACTAACGACACTGCTATTATTCCTCAAAATTTGACTTCCAGCTGGCACGTGCTTCTGAAAGCATTCTTAAAGTGCCCTAACCCCTTGCAATTTGAGGGGTCTTCTCAGAGGATTGCACGCCTGTTTTCAGCATACTCTGGCAGTACCATAATTCCTCACTTCATTTTTGGTCATCCCAATACACCACAGCAAGCTCTGCAGTCCCTGCCCAAGCAACAATTTTGAAGTTCTAGAGAATTTGGATGGGGCCCATTCTAGCCACCTGGGCATGCATTAGTCTCCCAGATAAAAAGAGACTTTTAAAATGCTTAGATATTCCTGCATAATTATTCCCGACTGTTGTTTCATTTTGTCTGTGTGTCTCACAACGGATTCTGTAGTTACTTCTGTGTGCAACTCACGTACTGTATTGCCACAGTTCATGCAAGTAAATCCCAAGATCTCCATCTTAGGGCAATTAACTTATTTAGTCAAACTCAGAAAAATGGAACAAAATGATCGTTCCCAGTTCTGCAGCTTCCCAGTTCAAATCTAAGCAGAACTACTAAAATAGAACAAAATGTGTATTTTATCTTTGTTCCCGTGTATTCATACACTCTACACAAAAACCCTTGGAGGAATTTCAAGTAGGTGATTGCTGGTAATCATTTTGTTTAAATGTGCAAGGTTGCACAGGACTTCTGTCTACTAGGAAACAGAATGTTCTCACTCAATTATATTAGCAATCATTATTTCAATAGTGGAAACTTCCACAGTAAATAATACCGACTTTATATCGTATTTAAGAAGAAAAAGTGCACTCTTTAAAATCACCAGGGACAAAAAAGAGTCAAACTGGGGAAGATTTTCTGTTTACTCTCAGCAAGTAAAATTAAGCTAAGAGGTTTGGGCCATAATGCTGCGGTACCCTATGGAAAAAGCTTTAAAAAAAGAAAATTGGTATTTTCAGTTAGATACTGTAGGGGGAAAAATTGTATTACTCTTTTAATTATTATACTCCAGTGTAATGTTATTTTCACACATACATTTATTTTCAGAGATGAGCTCGTTTTCACTTAGCAAGAGAGATTCTGTCATAGGCATGATGCAATATGTTTTCCAAAGAAATTGCAAGAGCATGTAACCATTTATGTTACAGAGAAATCTGTAGTGGGTCATTGATATTATCACCCCTCAGCAATCTTAAGAGCCCACATATTGTTATTTATTATTAAAGATATAGTTTATTCTTGTTACATTTCTTTTTCTTTGCACTTTAGTTGTAAAATCTTTGTCGCTTCTTACTGTTAGACCTACATAAATCTGAAATTGAAAATTTGATTCATAGGGTGATAAATCATTTAAATTTAAGGTTCTAATTTCAAAGAGACAACAAAAATGAATGCATATTCATGTTATAAATCACAGTTTCCACTGCTTTTCAGTTATAAATATCACAAACTTGTTTTGTTTTTCATTTCAATGCCTGAGTATTTTTAGACAAACATATCTTAAGTATTAGATGGGTTATTCCTTTTGTAATCCTTTTGTTTGATTTGCAAGTCTGGTTTTGTTCTGTTCAGGTTATTGTTCTATTTGACATTTTTGTGATACTCATCATTGTGTATATTTTCTCAAATTGTCTGGGGAAAAAGAAGAATCCTCTTCAATAATAGCATGCAGTTAATTACAGGGAGTAGGTTTAGGTGCTATTTTAAGAGACCTAGCTGATTAAATAAATTCAGCAACAAACTCCTTCTGCCATCAGCACAATGTCACTGTTCACTTATATTATGCTGACCCTCAGTTTTGAGAGCCCAGCCTGGTCCCATTCAAAATATTTGTTCCCTGGAAAAGGGAAAGGGGGAAAACTGGAGAAAAATAAATTAATTCCAGTCAGCATTCTGAATCTTATGTAAATCTTTTTAGTTATTATTGTTTTCTCTAAAATGAATACCCTTCGTGTCAAAGAGAACTTGTCCCAAACTTGGTCAGTTGGTAAAATAAGAATTAGTGTTTCTGTTGATATGTCTTTAAAATCACATGCTTGTGAAAGGATCAAGGTTCATTTATTTGCTTTTCTTCTGGTGCTATTCCTAAAAGAACTTCTTCTTACTTGAACATTCAGTGGATTTTCAGAGCCATAGGATTAGGAGTCAAAGTCGATATAATTCTGTAGGAATAAGTGAAGTGCAGTCTTCTACCCTGGCCAGGAGAACTGCAGCAGCATATGGGAAGAGGTCTCCACTTGTCTGGAAAAAAAATCAGCTTTGGTAGGCTCATCACAAGAGCACTTTCCAATGAAGCTTTTTAAAACAACGACTCACAGAAAATAAGACGAGAGTCTCTCTTACTGATAATTCCAAAGGCAGAGATGTGCTCCAGAATACATAAACACTCTCAAGGTGTGCTGAATACAGCAGACTTCATTTTATATAGATACTTACTGCTCTTCTATTGCACTCTAGGGAAGTATTTAGTGACTGGATGTACTCCATCCAGCCCCCTTGGAATATAGCCTCTTGGAATTGCTGCAATATGAATAATAAGTCATAAGAAGTGCCTCACAACATCTGTTCACTTTCATGCTGTGATTCCCATGTGACTATGAAACTTTTTTGGATGCCCATGCCACCTGATTGCAGAATCATAGAACTATAGAATGGTTTGGATTTGAAGGGAATTTGAAGATCAACTATATCCAACCCACCTGCCATGGACAGGGCTGACATTCACCAGATTAGGTTGCTCGGGGCCCCATCCAACCTAGCCTTGAACACTGCCAGGGATGGGGCAGCCACCACCACCTGTCTGGGTAACCTGTGCCATTGTCTCATCACCCTCATAATAAAGAATTTCTTCCTAACATCAAATCCAAACCTGCCTTCCTTCAGTTTATGCCATTACTGCCCCTTATCCTGTCTTTAGCTGATTATGTATAAAGTTCCTGAGTACAGTGCTCTAGGTGGGTCTCACCAGAGTAGAGTAGAGGGACAGAATCCCCTCCCTCGCTCTGCTGCCCACATGGCTCTGGATACAACCCAGGATGCAGCTGGATTTCTGGGCTGCAAGTGCACACTGGTGGTTCATGGCCAGCTTTTCATCCACAAGAACCCTCAGGTCCTTGTCTACAGGGCTGCTCTGAAAGACTTCTCCCAGTTTCTGCTCATGTCTGGGACCATTGCTTTCACTCCATTTCATGAGGCCACTGTACTGATCAGGAGCCATTTGCCCTCAGTAATGTCATGCTGGCATCAGCCACTTGTATTTTAGGTACCATAGCAAATCTTCTCAGACAATCTGCTTCATGATCCTGTGAAGAGTAACCAAGAGTGGCTTGAGTGGTGCACAGGACAGATCTGAGAACGCAGACTGCAACAAAACAGTGTGTCACACCAACCTATCCAAATGTACGCATTGCTCTGCTTTCTTTGTCTTGGAGTACAAGGTGTGGTTGGACAAATGGAACAGAAAAAGAAAGAAATCTATATTTATGTGAAAGCCACATAAAGTGGAAAGTGTTTAGAATTAATGTTTTAGTAGAAGACTGTAAGTAAAATAGCCCTGCATTTTAAATTATTAGCTTCAAAATTAAGCAAAAAAGAGATGTTTCGTAAACCTTATGGCATTCATTCAGTGGGTATTAATTGCTATGGCTTCACTGATATCAGTGAAGAAATGTCAATGTAGATTAGCTATAGAAATATCTCTCTGGATCAGTTTTAATTCATCCTGCAGTTTATGAGAGATGATCAAGTTGTCTGTTCATTTGAGCACACATTGCCAACCACATGAATAAAACAAATTTAGAGGGAGCAGCTATCTGGCATCTAGACATCTTTGAAGCTTCTCTGTGTTGTTCTAGAAATCAGAGGTAGGTTCGACATGACAGGAATAAACAACATTAAAGTTTTCAGCTTGTCCACTCTAAGGTGTGCATCTGGATGGTATATTTACATCAGTATCAGCATCTTCCTGTAGAAAATTATGGTCCTTGTTGGACCATTATCAGTGAAGTTTATCAGTGAAGCTTTGAACATTTCCAATAATGAGAAAATATCATGACTTCCTGAGAAGGAAAGCTTAGAGAAGATTATTTAAAACAGTTCCCCTATATGCATGTTACAACATCTATCCTTCTCAGTTAACAAAAACTGTTGCGCTGGAATCAGCTTTAATCAAAATGAATTTATCATTACCAAGCTGACTGTGCCTGCACCCTTATGTCTCTAAGGGGACAGGTCTGCATAATTCATTAAGATCTGAGAAAATGGAGAAGTGGATACATAGGTGTCAGTTTTTTCATCTTACTTGAGCAGTATTTTTGCAGAAATAACATCAGGCATAGTTTCACAGGTGTTTGCAAAATCTTTCTGCCCATGTTGGCCATCACTAGTCTTGTGGGGCATAATAATCTCAATTTTTATTTCCATGCCTCAAGGAATTGCAAAGTTCATCCAGTTTAGAATAAAATTTTTGGACAGATATAGAGGCACAGTTTCTCTGTCCCTGACTCCCACTTCATTGTAGTTACTTTCTTAAACTGAACCCAAGTAATGGGATATTTCACATGCGTTACAAGAACTATGATCAGTGTGCACCAAAAAGCCCTACAGGATGCTGGTCAGAAGCCTAGAGTGACATACTTATACTGTAACTTTATTTTCAGATTTAGAGAGCAGTTTAAAATAATTGCCTACCAAAATTTATTTGAAAGAGTAAAATACCTAGGAAATGCAGTTTTATCTTGTTTTTTTCCTTGTTTACTCTAAATAAATATAAGTAATAGAAGTATAAATTATATAATATAAATAAGATAAAAAGTATAATATAAATTCATCATTAGAGCAATATGAATAAATGCATACTTTAAAATTCAGGAAAACACAGACTTATGCATATATATATATATATATATGTGCTTGTGTCTGTGTGTATTTTTAAATCCCCTTGGGATTTATCTCTTCATCTAAGCATGTTGAAACCCTTTTCCATAACGCGCACGTCAAAATGTATTCTTAATAAGGTCTGCTAAAAAGTGCCACAGAAGACAGCAGTGAAATAAATGCATGTTTACTTTCTAATACACAAAGCCATCTCCTTCCCAGTCCTGCAGGGAGGCTGGAGCCTTCAGCTGCTGCTGCTCTGGTGATGTAGAGGAGCAGCCACCGTGGCCCTGACAGCACTTGGCACCTCTTTATGTTCAGCCCTTCACTTCCTGCCCAGCCTCCCTCCCCCTCTCCCCCACCACTCAAGCCCTTATTTTTGAGTGGCAGGAGGTTGCGTTTCACCGAGCGCTCAGGCTACCTCGCCACTGCTGGGGAGAACAAACAGCATCCCAACCTATAAAACTGTACTTCCTAGCAACATGTTTGAAACTACAGCTGCCTGATATGGCTAATGAATTTTACAATCAAAAGCTAAAGTGAATTAGCTGTAGCAGATGTTTTTACTCTGGGAACTACCAGACCTTTCTGGCCGCTCATTTATCCTTCAAGAGGATAAAACTCTGCACTTCTATTATGTGTTGTCATTGGAGCATTGCACAACTTTATCAAACTTTTTATTCTGGAAACTGAATTAATTTTCTGCAAGGGTTTTTTTTGTGTGGCTCTTTAATCACATTTACTGGGGAACATGTGTACTGTAAAGTTGGAGAGCCGATTATGGCTTCCAGAAAGGCCACTTTCAAAAGGAAGCTGCCCTCACTCCTGAGGCCTCCATTTGAAGGTCCTCGGGTTTTGTGAAGAGGAAAAAATTAATTACTATTTTAATAACGAAGCTAAGCCTGCTGAAAATCCTCTTATAGAGTAGCTGGATGATGTAATGGCTAGCAGGAGGGATATTGAAAACGGTGACCACACAGCCTGCCCTTCAGTCTCCTATTCACTCCCTGTAAGATGATCCAGGCTGCTGGGTCACACATGAGGGAACTGAGAGCACAGCGCTGCTGCCTTGGGGAGCGGGGCCTCAGAGGCGACACAGTCATGTCAGGGCACCTGAAAATTAACATCTGCTGGCACCTGCCCTGCCAGATAACCCTGGAGCAGTGGCTGGGAGAGCACTTGAGTCCCCAACCATGCCCTGCTGTACAGACCCCCAACAGGTCAGGGACCCGTGGGTCGGCCAAAGGGTGCATGAAACCAGAGCTCAGGCACTCTGTAAACCCTCTGTGTAAACAGGCAACAAGCTCTACTGCTTACGGAAATGAAGCAATCCAGAGGTTCCCCCACCATGCCTGGTGCTTTTTCATGATTGACTCTTGATTCTCATCTCCCTCTGTCCCTGTCGCACGCACCACTTACTTTCTTCAGGGTAGTGAGGAGAGCTGCAAAGGGCTTCCCCAAAGTGGCACCACAAGTTACATGGGGTATTACATCAAAGAAAAAGCAAACATGCCCAGAGAGACAGAGAAGACAGCAAAACCAGCCTCCAGCGAGAGCGCTGAGGGAAACAGTGGTTCACCTGATTGAGAGCCCCTTATGGACTTTTCAAACCTCAGACAACACCAGCAAAGAACCAAAACAAGGAAAACCTCAAGCACTGCCATTTCTTGGCTATTATTCAGCTGTTATTCAGGTTTGCCAGCCTGCTACTCTCCCATCATAAAACTTTAATTTTTATATTTCCCTCTACTTTGAAATTACCTTTAACACCATAAGAGATGAAAATATTAGAAGAAGATATGAACCTCTCAGTTAGGATTATAAATTCTGTGACAGAGCATTTCCTTTGATATCAATATGGTTTCTCTATGAATTGCAAAGAAAAGTAGGTGTATAAAAATAAAACACACATAAAATATAAATTATCATTGCGCAATTTAATGTCAGCCGTAGGCTGCCATAGCATGCATATTTTCTGTTTCCAGAAAGTCTTTCCAGGCATTTTTAAAAGCAGCATAATTGCTTGCTAATATATAAACACTGTGCTTTTCTAGGAAGTATAATAGGTTTTGGTCACAGAAGAAACTTAGGAACTTCTGCAATAAATTTCAGTTCTGATTCTGTTCATTTTTTCAAGCCTCTCCTTTCTGATGGGGTGAAATGCAGCAATATACAGATGACACACAAACAACTTCAAAATATTAGAAACTTGTGTTCTACCCTGTCTTTTGCACGGGACTGCATTTGTTGCTCTATGTATAATTCCACTTTGTGCAGTGAAAAAGAGGAGGCCTAAGGGTGAGTTACTCACAGATACCACAAATTGAACTGCAAAAAATTTCCATCTGTCACAACCTTGTTTACATGTATCCCCAAAGCTATCACCAACCCACTGTAGCCAGGCTGTAGTCAGAAAAAAAGAGCAGTAGGGAGGGGCTGCCCATATATCTCCAAGAGGAGATCCCAAAAGAGGATGTGTCAATTGCTGTTTTGTCATCCTCTCATCCCATGAGTCTTCTTGTTCATCCAAGTGGCAGCACCTTTTACATTGTGGGAGTCACCTCCTAGCAATCCTGTGGTCTCTGTCTTTCCTGGACTACTATCCTGTTTTCTTCCAAGCTCAGACCACCTCACTGCCCATGAAATGTCCAACTCGATCTTCACTGTTCCCCTTGGGATTCTCAGAGACGCCACTGTGTTTATCCCAGCTCTCAGAAGAGACTTCCTTCTCCTCCTTCCACAAGCAGAACTCAACACATATTTTGTTGATCTCCATTAATTGTTTTTCTTTCCTCTGATTTACCAGCTCCAGTTCCTTGTCCAGCTGAAATTTTGCCCATCCCACAAAGCAGAAACCTCTCCTTTAAATCTGCTTGTTCCAGATGCTTCTAGTAAGTGTAGGGTGCTTCATGCATGATCCTCTCTCCAGGCATGGTCTGCTGAATGGACAAGGCTCTGAGCCAAGAAGAAGTGGAAAACATATAACTGGCATAGTTTATTTTTAATTTGAAGCAATATTTCTCAGCTTTTCCTGAAGCTGAAGGTATCATTCAGGTGCTCCCAAGAAGAAAAGTTTGAAATGGAAAAATACCAAAGTACTGCAAATACTTTGGCTGGTTGTTATTGAAAAAGAAATAAAATGGAAAACAAAGCAAAGTTTCCTGGTTTGTGGGAAACACCACATCTTCCACAACACAGATTTCTTTGAAGAGTAAAAAGCAGTGTATCAGAACTCATCCATTTACATCTACTTTAGAGGAGAAAAATATGACGGACGTATAAGAGTGATGTTTCATGATTTTTGCACTTGTAATTGAGAGGAAACCAGCGAATGCCTATGGTTAAAAGAAACAGAAAGGAGAATTATTTTAACAGCTACAGCACAGAAACATTAGTTCTTTCTTCCTCTCACAATAATAGAACAATAATGGAATAATAGAACAAATACTAAGCAATAAAATCATTAAACATGTAAAGGAAGATGAACCACGCATTGTAAACAGCTTAATTTTATAAAGAGCAGCATTCATCAAACAAACTTAATTCACCATTTGCTTGATTTACTACTTGTGGGTGAGTAGTGATTTTTTTCTAGTTTTATTATGTGGAGAATATATGCACATAATTATGAAGTTAGAAGACATGCCTGGGTGTTTACTTTATGAAACACAACATCTGGCATGAATCTCATCATGATGAGAGGAAAATAAGACCCCTGCACCTTTTGTTTTTTTCCTCTTGTGTTAAAAGAAGTGTTCGGTGTGTTTCACAGTTCATCCTAAAGAGACAGGAATTGCCTCAGTGAGGACTGGTAGATCATTTAGAGAAAGAGCAAGCAGTTAGAATTTAACTTAAAGAGGAAGAGAGAGTTAACCTGTACTTATTTTCCAATGAAAGGACTAAATTCAAAACTATGAAAATGGTTGCAATAATGGAACAGGGAATTCAGATGAATGTTATCTCTCAGTACTTACAAAGAAACACAAACTTTCAGGTGAAGCAATTTAAATAATCCCAGAATTAGCTGCAATAAGTGCATTGTTAATGAAAGCTGAAGGGTTTGAAACAGTGCTAAATGAAACCTTTTCTCTCACAAATAGGTCATGCAGGTACAGTGGCACTGTAATTCTGCCAGGGTGGTCAACACATTTTGGTGCTATCCTAAAGCTTCACTAAGAGCCAGCGATCATTCCTCTGAAGTCTCCTCAGCTTCTCTGGGGGAAAGACACAATTCATTATCATCAACTCACGTTGGAGGCAAGTTGGGCAGAGGACTCAGTGAGAAAAGCTAAAGTAGCTAACATCCTCATCCTCAAAGACTCCCAAAAGGGAATGAGGAATCTTGGTAATGATCGCAACATCCTCACAGCACTGTGTGCATTCAGGCCAACAAGGAGAAGATCAGAAGAAAGTATCCCTTAATCCTTACCAAACAATCACCCCAGCACCTGCTGAAAAGCTGAAGAGGTTCAAAACGCTTTGATTTTGCACCCTAAACCTCTTGCTGTGGTTTTGGGCCAATGCAATGTGAGAAACTCTCTGAAGGAGAAGAGCCTCAGCTCTTGAGCTCTTGCCAGTGCCCAGTCAGGCACTGCTTCTCTTCCCAGCCAGGGAAACGTGCTGCGACAAGAATGAGAATGAGAGGAAAGCAGTTCAGAGGAATGAAGCTGGCCATCTAAAAGAGATGGGATTATTTATCTGGCAAAAGGCATAGAGGCAATCACTTTCCTGAACTTAAAGTAATTCAGTATTTGCAGCTGCGATCAGGGTTTCCCACTGCATCCAAAGTAAAAGCAAAAAGGGGAGACACTGATGTAGCTTTCCATATAGTGCTTTTTTCCCTATAAAATTACTTTAGGAGTAAGCTTTACTGGTTCATTTTTAGTCATAGGCATGTAGCTTTTAGAAAATGTAGATGGAAAATCTGTGTGACCCTTTTCTTTTTATAAGATGGAGTATCATATAATACTGTGTGCTTTACCAATTGACTTACAAAATGATATTTGGTTGTGAGAAGGAAGGCCTCAAATAATAACTTCCCTTCTTTTATGGCAGAGCAGCCATGCAATAGTAATTTAATTTGCTCTTGAGAAAGATCATATGAACATCTATTCTGGCTATGTAGTTCATTTTACAAAGCAAAACACAGATGAAAGAGTGCAGTCCTGATAGACTGAATCTTCTCTGAAGAGAGAAAAGAGTTTTTTTAAATCAGTGATCCTAAGCACTGGCCACAGTTTTCAAACCAGTTATGAAGTGAATTACATTATATATAGGTGAAACAAATATCAGTAACCTATCAGTAATCACAAACATGCTCACAACTGAAATTTAGGCCATTCTTTTGCATTGACTCTCTCCAGTTAACATAGAGGAAGGAAAACCTTTAAAAAGAAAGAAATTAAACCATGTTAGTATCCTTATCAAACTTTTATATTACAAAGAGCTAATATTTTTGGAAAGCAAAATACGATACTAGATACCAGCAAAAATTCTGAAATCAGCAAGTTTCACCAATACTACAAGATGTGTTTTACAAACTTCTAGTCTTTCAGAGTAGGCGATATGTAGATGTTTTTCATAATAACCCATATATACTCTTTTTGGCAGTAGAACTAATTCTTTATGTCTTCTTTGAAAATTTACTTACTTTTCATACACTGATTTAATTATTAAAAAAAAATTTAAATTCCTGGTTATGAAATAAGCACATTTTATGTTTAGTTCTTTGGAGTATAGTGGAGCTTTGATGCTTTGAGGGTCATTGATGGTCTTTGAAGAACTACAAATATTAACAAATCTGTATCTTGGTCATCCCCAAAAAACACATTTGATTTTTAAGAAATGCTCATTTTGAAGGTAAGCCTTCCGTCAATGCTAAAGGTACACTTGAGGCCTGATTTTGCGCTCTACTTAAATTTCTTACTCAAAAAAAAAAAAAAAAGAATAATTTTGAGCTTAGACCAGTAAAGGATGTAAATATTGGGTGCAGCCTCTGACTCTTAACTAATTGCCTCATGACACTCCAGAGGTATGCTTCTTGACTCTACCAGTCCACCCTCATACCCTCCTGCTGAATCCCAAAGGATCTTGGTCTGGATTGGGCAGGCCTCAGAGGCATGAAACAGAGACGAGTCCTCTTCACTTCACTGCATTATAAAAATGTCCTTAGTGAATAAACATGAATGCAAGCTGAGGTACATGGTGTCCTCTATGTAGTAGATAATTGCTTCCTTCTGGCTTATTGAAATGAACAAAAACTTTTGTGTAAAATATTGTAGATGATTCTATCTCTCTTTTTTAAACCTGTGTGAAGTAGAGGATATACCAAAAAAGCTTAACTGAGGCCGAGATGATCAACAGGCTAAAAAAACTTGCAAATACTGTGTTTGCACTGCTATTTAAATGGTAGGAAGACAGCAAAAGAATAGAGTCTTTAAAGCCTGAGTAACCAGTTCAAATTCATCAAAGGTCAGTAGTGACTAAATAAATTTATCTTCATGAAGTCACTTGATGGCATCAATGCATTTCCCAGTGGACATGTGCCAGGTTACAGAAGCTGCCATCACAAACAGCATCCTTAATGAGTCTCAATAGAGAGAGCAAAAGACTGAACAGAGCCTAATATTTTTATATGGGGTCCATCTTCTAGGTGACTGCTGGGATGCTGTGGGGACACCCATGCCTCGGTGAGAAGAACCCCCTCAAACCATATCCGCAGCTATTTCACTTGCAAGATCATGCAACTTCTTAAACAGTGTCTTCTTTCGTAAAGCATGAGATAAAAAATGCATCTGCAAAGAATGCTCTGAGGGTGCAGAGGCGATAATGCATACATGTTAAATATTGCTGTCTTTAATGATATGCCGTATGGTATAGTTAGACTCACAGTGGTTCACTGGAATATATACTACATCATAACCCTGTGTGCTTTTTTTTCTCTAGTAACAAAAAAAATAGAATAAAATATAATAAAGCCACAGTTACCAAGATGCCTGTTGAAGGAGAAATTGCAGTCTGAAATATAACAAATGCCAAATAACATAGGGTTTTGGAGGAGGGAAAAAGGTGAAAGAAAGCCAGGAGAGCTCCAGTGAAAAGGAGAGGGTGAAAGCATAACAGTATGGGCTTTTCATACTCTAGATTCCATGTAATGTTTGTAACAAACCTTGCCAAAAAAAACTAGGCAAGGTTTTATATATGTTTCTGATTATTAAGGCTATATGTATGTACTATGCTTATAAAGAAGTAGAGTGTGTGCCCATGTGATGTTTCTTGCATGAATGTGTGCTGCCAGCATCACAGAGAGGAGACAATAAGTAAACATGCAAATTTCTGACCATAAAGACCAATATTTTGTGGGCAGATACTTTAGGTAACCTTTTTTTAAAGCTTTCATGATGCTCATGCATGGTGTACTGAAGAAGGTGAGAGGATGAGATGCTGCCTCAAGCAGGATAAAAAGTGATTACCTTATTGCCGTGTTTATTTTTAAAGCCAAGGGCTAGATTCTACATCTGCCTTAGTTGCTGTCACTGTGCAAAAATCAGGTCCCAGACACAAAATCAGGACCAGAAGCACTAGGGTTTGCATGTGCTGGTGAGGAAGAATATTTCTTATTTGTCATTTCCTTTTGGTCAGGATTTGGATTTGGGAATGTGAACAAATACTGCCTGTATTTGGACTAAAGTGCTGGACTCTCATACTCCAGGGATGTCTGCCAATACAAAGTCCAGCATTTTGAAAAGACTATTAAGGAGGCATTTCCATGCGTCCTTACTCCACCACACAGCATGGCTCAGACTTGCACTGCAGCTGAAACATTAATGCAGCCTGAGCAACTTTAAAAACCGTCAAAGCGAGTTCTGTGTCTCACAAAAGTTTTACTCTGAGGACTGTGTAAACAGAGCACTGTCTCTTTAACTGATTTTATTTTCCTCTCTCTTTTTTTTTTTAGTTTAAAGATTACATTTAATATCTATTTCCCAGCAGTGTACAAACTGACATCATCTACTCATAAAAGCGGAATGCTTTGCTTTTTTAAGCTTCAAGCTGAATAACAAATTGCCACAGATGACAGCATAAAAGAATAACAGAATGGAATCAAAAGAAAATTCATTGTCAACAGAAACCCCCTGCTGAGGAATTTCAATTTCATATATCTAATTATCCCTGTCAGTTGGAAGAACTGACAAAAAGCATTCTTTGTTCTCTCTTTCTGCCTCCCGCATCTCACTCTCAATTAATTCCGGCATACAAATATGACTAATTGTCTTTGCAGTGCTCAAGAGCTCTGTATATAAATGTTCATGAACTGAAAATGATTTGGAGGGTATTCATGCATCGATTTATGATATTTGAACACAATAGACATGCATAATTCAGGTGACCATGTTAGCACCCTCACAAGCCCTTATTACAGAGATTAGGCAGGATTCTCTTTTCACATTCTTTTTCATATATATGCTTTGTGACAATAACTCACTTTGCACCTATTAAAAGAGGAAGCATTATATGTCTGCTGTGGCTTATTGAAATTGCCATGAACAAGATTACCAGCATTTAAATAACATAGGGGGTCTGGCCAGAAAATATTAGGTACTTTCAAAAGCAAGACCAAAGCATGATGAAGGTTAAAGTTGATGTTGTTTTTTTTTAATCATGACTTGATCATTTCAAGAAACCTTTGTAGTGACAGAATTATCTTTGCTCACATCCTGTATTGACAAATACTCTGAGGCTAACTTTTATATGATTCCTTTTATGTAAATATATACACAGATGCATGAATGCATGCATAGAGGGATTAAAAAAGAATAATTTTTTATTTATTATCCTTTCTAATTAAATGCTAAGGTTACCATGAGGGAAAGGTTCTTGTATGATGACAGAATTAAGGTTGAATTAAGGTTTATAATCAACACTTGGAGAATGTTACATATGACTTGGCTAGCCTGGCTCATAATAAAATTTCCTTCATTCCATTACTGTACTTGTTCAAATCACATGACTTTTTTTTTAACCTTTGATACAGCTGTATTACTTACTTGGGCAAAGCGCTTGCCCACAGTATGAACTCCTCACCTACCCCAAGGGCACAGTATCACATCTTTTTGAGACTGGCTGAATCAGTACAGGAGCTGCAGCAGTCACTGTGCTGTTGGTTACACTGGTTTCACTGGTAATCATGCTGCGTGTTGGGATACGTACAGCAAAACACCAGTACTTAAGAACCCAACATAAATAAGACATGGAATTTACTTGTATTTCATCAAAAGGCTATTTTATTCCTGCTTGATTCTTAACTCTGGCACTTCCCTTGAAGAAAAAGATGTTAAGTGAGAAGTTACAAGCAAGAGTAGAGCCTAAAGAGAATAAGATTACACTGAGTAGCAAAGGTACAAAAATGAAGGTTGCAAAAACGGCAATTTTGCAATGAAAAAAGAAAGCGAAGTCTGGTTATGTAAAGAAAATCTGCAAAAGTTCTCAGAGGAGACATAGTTGCTGGGGTTTATAGGACTTCAACTATATTTTGTACTCTGAATTGGTTTGCACAATATCATGGCAGAATTATCCTGTTCTCCATGTTATTAGATTGTTGGAAGTTTTGTTTGATTTTATAAAGGATTATTTATTTTCAGATTATATTAATTTTCAAATAATACAATTTTAAATTATATTAAAAATGGTAAACTCAAGAAACAGAAAGAGACACTTTTTTTCCCAAGCTTTTTATAAACCCATCCTATAAAACTGAGAAGCTGCACAAAGCCCAGGTCTTCATCCCTGTTGCTGTTCAAGATGAGCAATGACTGAGGTAGAGACTTGTACAGGCAGCTTGCTTTTTCCTGTATTCCTACAAAACACTTAGAAACTTGCATGGAAAAACATGTAGCCTGTGCATAAATTTTTCCATGACACTCAACAATTTATGTGCCTTTTGTATACAGTTCTCAATGGCAGCTGGCTCCCACTGCTGCACACAGCAAATGTCATGAGCTCAGCAAATAAGAGTTTTCCATGTGAAGCAGCACAATGATTTATACACAAAGTCATCATTCACTGAACACCTACAAGAAGCATATGGACAGAGGAAAGGGCTCAGAAAAAGTAAGGGGTTGGAATATGAACAAATATTAAGCCTTGACTACGGAATCAGGTAAAGAATTCTGGGATATTGTCTCAAGAAACAAGTAACCAGATTTCATGAAATATTTACTGTGGCAAAAATAAAGTGCCAAATGACCTCTTGTCCAGGGGCTAGAAAACAGGTGGGAATATTAACATGTAAACAAAGACCTTTGGATACTGTGACAATAGCAAATTTGGCAATTCTTGTTGAAACTGATGTTCAGTTAGCCAGCAATCAATAAATAAAGAAGTTGCTTTGTGTTTGGGTTTTTTCCTGTTGCTGATACCCTCTGAAATTGCTGTGTCTTTTTCTTTTCAGCTGCAGGTCAGTTTTTCAAACATACTGCAAACCACCTCTGCCTGCTCACTGCATGTGACTTGGGGGAAGTTAATGCATTTTGAGGGACAGGTTTGGCTCTTGTGGCTCACTTGTACTCATTGCTTATGTCACTGATGAATTGAGCCATATTATATAAAGCATTGCTTTTATTCAGGATACTTTCAGGATGCTGTGGAATCAACACCCTTTACAAACATCCATGTTTTCAATTACATCAGAGAAAGCTTGTTTCAGTTTAGTAGAAAAATTTCTCTTAGGCTTTCTAGGCAGCAACTGAAACCACAATACTTTTTAGGGTCTCTTGCAGATTGATGTTGTTTAGCTTTACTCAAGAGGTAATTGACTTTTTTTATTTTTTGAATTTTGCCCATTCCTTAAAAGGCTTTCCATCTAACCACAAAGAGAACTGCCACATCATCCCCAGTCCCACCAAGAGACAAATGCCCGTGTACTTCTGTGCCCATACAGATCCTCCATGAGGTCAATGCACTCTGACTTCCTCGCAATATCCTTCTCCTGCACTTATTAAGCATAAAAAATCAGAACTGGCGGGCAAGCAAGGCTCAGATTAATTCAGAAGAACTGAATAGGCAAGTTCAGTACCTGGCAGGGCTCCCCCAGAGGATTAGAGCCCTGGTTACCAGACAGACAACATCATTTTCTTGCCAGTTTCCACAAAAGATACTTTGGGTCAAATTTTGCTCTCCAATGTACACTTTTCATTATTTGTGAAGCTGCGCCATATTTACAGCACAGAGTACTCAGTTCTTGGCTCCATTATTTTACTTTTCCTTTCTTTAATTCTGTTTAAAGAAGCCAACCATCTAAAAATATTATAGAGCTGAATGAAGGGCAAAAAGCCAAAAGTGTAAAGATTGAGAGGCTGCCTTATTTTTTAAACTGTTCCGTTGGCTTTTGATTTTGGCTTAATTTAATTTTGAACCTGCAGGACTTAATGAAGCAATACCTTTGAATTTCCTGGCATTTACCATGTTCTCTCTGATTTGTGTCTCTATAGACATTGCTAAGCTCTGTTTAGAAAAATGCTAAAACTAAAACACTCCAGTGTTCCTATAAAGCTCTCATTCCAAATCTCTGTTGAAAATATATCTTTTCTGACTTGCACATATCTGTTAATTTTGCTCTCCCTCTGCTATTATTTATCTCTGTAACTGTATTGTTTAACTCCTGTAAAGTGGTTTTGGGATACACTTTGGATGAAAGACGCTATACAAAATAAAGTTGTATTGTTTTGTACAAGCTGGCACATACTTGTACTTGGTTCCGCATAAGCTTGGCAGAGATCTCTCTTACAGCGCAGTGCTTTATAGTTTCTCTACAGCCGTTTTCTTTTTCTTTTTTTTTTTTCCCATCTTTCCCACTTCCTTTTGCTGATTAGGATGTACTACAAGAATACATCTGTTATGATTAATAGGTGACGAGAAATTCATTTGCTACCCAGAACTTGTCCTTTTCCCCAGCAAATATTTTTGAAACAAGGATAATTTTACTGAGGGAGATAAGGCTGCAACATTGACCTGACTAAAATTTAGATACAGGAAAGAAACTAAAAAATGTATCTGATATTTTAAACATTACATCTACTTAGATTTTTATAAGCAATCAGAGGTGATTAATGCTTGGGAACACTGTTCATTATATAAGCCTTTCTCTATCCTTGGTCAAATAAAGCAAGCAGGTGCAAGTCATAGGAGTTACTGATTATTTATGGCTTTTAGATACTTTGTGGGTTTAGCTGGTGAGAAAAGTTTTATTCCACTCACATGGACAAAACACAACCAACTGTCTGGACTGATTAAATTCACATTGTTGTATGAGCACATGGCAGGCAGGGGAAAAATTATAAAATCTCACCGCCTATGCCATGGCAACTGAGCAAACAGCTCATGGGAAGAATGTGAATAATAGAAAATAGCAATATTTCTCTTTGTGTTTTCAGACTTGACAGTTTTATCCCCACATCTGCCTGATGTCCGGTGAACAAGTAAAGTGCTTGTACTAGCTACTCTGGTTCTCACTGATTTTACTCATCCTTGTCTAAGATACATCTCAAGATGTCCCATGCACATTTTTAAGCTTTAGAAGTATGAACCAGAAAATATTTGGGGATTTTATATGTATGTGGGGAAACCACAAAAATAGGAATGTGCTACTTGTGAAAGACTTTTAAAATTTAATTTAACGCATCTATTCAGGATTTCAGTTTTCTGGAAAGAAAATTGAAAGTTGTTATCATTTTTCTGAATGCATTTCAAGTCAAATGGCAACTTTCACAGGGACCATTCAAAACTTGTGAACTATGTTCAAAATCTTCTATGCATAAATTTATTTCCCTCAATGGAATCTGTCGCTGTCTGAAAACCAGGCATCAGCTTGTTGGACAGATTCTGATTGCACTCATGAAATGAAGCTCCGAAGATGCTTCCTTCTGTCTCTAAAATATGCACATTTGGTTTTGCAGCATCCAGCATGACTTTTGATCATCCATTTTTTGTATGTGCCATGGGAACTTTGCTCTTCTGCAGTGAGACTTTTATGTCTTAAGTGTTGTTGGAAAACCATGTGGTAAGTGAAGACAGGAGAGTTTGACCTTTGGTAGGAATACCGCTTGCAACTAAAAATTCCCTTTAACCCCAAGGTAGTCTGAACTAACTATATACTCTATTTCAGGTGGCCCATTTTAGTCATTTTCAGAGGCAGGCCTGATGACAGGATTCAGAAGTGACTGACAGGGAAATGCCATATTTTTAATATCTGGTATGATGCTGTTTCAATTCTTCATTTCCAAGAAGGTTGTTGAGATCTGATGGCTCTAGTGTTATGAAATAAAACTCTAAAAAGGTTTGGTGAATATGACTAAGTATATGATAAAGGGGGACAATGAGTGCTATTTTTTTCCATGGTAATGAATTTGGATTTTTAAAAAGGGTATTTAAAGCTAGTGTCATTCCTTGAAACTAGGAACCTTATTTGTTTGCCTGATTTTTCTGATGCTGTTTTAGTAAGCAAAACTAGTATTTTTGCCAAACTCAGTATGGAAAGCACATTGAGCTCTCTTTCATATCAGTAGTATGACTTTAATTGGATGTTTTACCCTAACATGATAATGAAAATTAATATACCTTTCTGTTCTGGAAGATCCACCTTGGGTCAGCAGGTCTGGAAGACTCTGAGTTCCCCAGTTGTTGTAAAGGCCCATGAGTAACTGGACAGTGAGGAAACAAAAATCAAGTAAAAAAAGATACATTGAAAACAGCAATTGCACATACCGAAGAAGATGTAAAGAGAACTGAAATTTATTCTGTAGAGTATTATAACCGTAGAAACTACCATGGGACTCAAGTATCAAAATTTTGATATCTACAACATTTGATTAGAGAACTATAATTTTCTATCAGAGCATTCCAGAGTAGATTAATGGGCTTTTATTCTCTGGGACCAGGTTAGAATTACTCTGAAAAAAGTCCCACAAACACATATGCTGTAGACATGAGTTCCTTGCCAGCAGCTCTGTTGCTCTGCAGACCCGCTATTGCCTTTTTAATGTAGACAAAGCCTTGCAGTAGTAGAGAATTCATGGGATATCAGTAAGTTATTTCACAGTTTTCAAATAAACTTTTATGTCACATAGGTTTTGAGACAACTTGCAAATAAGATATCCGATTGTTTATGGTTGTGTTTGATGCACTTCATGTATGTTGCATGGAAAGTATGCAGAAAATGCTTGAAATAATAAACAATGTAGCTTTGATGACGCTCATGACTATGTGTTTTGGTTCCTTTCTTTTTCTAGCACATCCTTCTGATCAATCAGAAGGATTCTACTTGTCTCATCCCTTGTCTTGTCATTTGGATTTTATGTTCTTTTCTCCCCTATTTATCCTCTGCTTGACAAATTTACCAAAACATTGTGATAGAAGAAAGCTGGAGGTTAGAGATAATTTGGAATGCCCAAAATGTTCACAGAGGAAGTTCATACGCAGCACTAATGTCTTTCCTGAGTAGCATTTCTGTAAATTGGAACTCTCTTGGTCTTATTTATACAGGAAGAAATCTGAGAAGACAGTTGAAATATATTTAAATCTGCACTCCAAAGGCGGGTAAAAGGCTGATAATTATTTCTGAAAGTAAGAAATAATTCTGAAAAAATGAAAGGAAGGATATTTCTGGACCCAGCTCTGCTTACACTGAGGCAAAATTGAGTTTTGCTATTGATTTAATGAAAACAGGACCAAACACTCTGTGCCAATTGTCCATATGAAATAATTTGAATGGGCTGAGGAGAAACACAATAGTAGAGATGGGGAATGAAAAACACCCACAACATTATACACCTTCAATTCACTGAGGAGAGCTTTTCTCATGAAGGGGTATATTATTCCCTTATGTGTATGTGGCTTCCATTACCAGTAATGGGAGTTGATCGCACACAGAGAGGAGAATGGACTCCTCCGTCTAACATCTCACTGGCTGCCTGGTATAAAGCCAATAGACAATGCCAAGTTATTCTGATCGAGCTACTAATTGGAATCATGTTGTATATTGCTGAAGTTTGTTTATTTTTATGAGAGCATTAAAATTTCAGAAGAGCTGCATTTGGATCTCTCTTAGTGCACACACACATATTACAGGCAATGTCCTTGTTTTACATGACATGCAGGGGTACAGCATACATGCTGTCTCTTTTGTGTTTTGCTGTCGTGGTCTAGAGATGGCAGCATGTGAAATTATAGCCCCTGCTGTGTAATGTTTTTAATATGTACAAATGCACTGGCTGAATTAAAGGAGCAGCATTGCTAGTTCAACCCAGCACTGACTTCTTTATATGTTAATTGCAATTAAAGATATTTGAAAATATAAGTACGTTGTAAAGCCTGATGATCTGGGCCTCCCACATCCTTCTTCTCCTATTTCTTTCCTTTCTTATTCCCCCCTACCCCTAACATATTCACAGCCAATATTGCCACTGTCCCTGCCTTCCAAAAGGAACCAGTGCGTCACATTGCTGAGATTTCATGTCTAAACACTCAACACTGCTTAAAAAATTGAATGAACAACACTTTTAAAGGACTTGTCCATACAAAATTGTAAGACACTTCATGGGCAAGGGATGGGAATGGCCACAAAATAACAGTTCTAGTAGAAAATGATGCATTGACAGTGAGAGACTGTTATCCTCAGCAGGCCAGTACAACAGGACTGAATCCAGCCTGAAAAAACAACAGTGGTTTCTTCTCTTTCTTAAGGATGACCTTTTCTTATTTTACTGCAAAGTTTGGCAGGGAACCCAAAAACTAGGTAAGTCACCTCAAGGTGAGTCTACCCTCTGCTTGTCTTTGAAAGAACCATAAATTATTAGAAATGAGGGGTCTATTTCATGCCCAGCTGCAACAGCAACATTAAATAAGTAAATTAATATGCACTTACACACCCTGTGTTTCAGGCTCTGCTGTTCACACTATTCAAATGTTAAAGGCCATGATTGTGGCCACTGACATAGAATTTTGCCGTATATTTTTTTGGTCTTCTACAAGACCTACTTGTCTCTTTCCCAAGAATGCTGAGCCCGTGTATGTGAAAAGAATAGGGCTTTATCTTTTTTAATTAGGAGGCTAGTAGGAAAACATGAGCATTTTTTCTGTTTTTGAAAACATTGAGTCTATGTTAGTCTGTCTGCTTTCTGTGCTTTCTTCTCTGTTCCTTATAGAATGACACAGTGTAGCTCTAAAAATTGAATATATTTGTATATTTTTGTGTATTAGAAACAATTATTGTTATATAAGGGTTTTCAGCTTTTATGTGGGGGTGGTTTTTATACTGCCAGGCTCATGCCAACACTAAAAAGGAATCACAGGTAACTATAAGAGAGTTAGTGATAGAGAGGGAGAGTTTCGTGAGTAAGATGGATTTGAATTCACATTGTAACATTTTGTTTATATCTGGATATTTCTTAATGTTTTTGTAAAATTTGCCAGAATTGTTAACATTCAAATGAGGTTCCACCATACAACCATCAGGTGATAGAGGCTTAATTGAGTGAGTTTCTCTCCTGAAGTTACCTGTTGTCAGAAGTGGTTTGAAAGGAGCTCCTAATGATTTTTGCACTTCCCAACAGGATGAGTAAAATGCAGAATTTGTCCACTGCCCCATCATGCCATTAGTCTTGACTGCTGTTAGTTTCTCTGTTTGTTTTCACTGAAGGTATGTTTTTTCCACGACAAATGAAAGCTTGTGGGTGGGAAACTTTTCTCTTGTATCTATCAGGTGGTTGGCTTCTCTTTTTAAAGGTTCATTTCACAAAGCGATCGGCAAAGGCTTCATGTGTGCTTCATTAAGGAGTTTACCTTTCAGCATTCATTCTGTGAGGAAGGGTAATTCTAATCACAGCCCTCTGCAGAGTGAGGCATCTAAAGGGAAAGCTGGGATGGGAGGGTGAGAACAGGACTTAGGATTTAGGGGGGTGGGGGCTAGACAAGGAATCTGGTGGCAGGGGGAGAAATCTTCCTGCACCTCCAGCATTCCTATTTCTAGTGGAGCATAGTAAGCTCCTATGTACCAGATACCATCTGCAAACGAAAGGACCCATTTTTGTACAAGAGAAAGGAGAAGTCAGCAAAAACCTTCTTTAAAGCAGCTTGCTAAAATGCAAACTATTAAAATATGAAGTCTCACTTCCCTCGCCTGCTCCATGGCAGCCCCTTAGTTAGCAGAGATCACATTATCCAATCCTTTGCTAGAACACTATTCAAGTTTTAGCAATTCCCTGTCAAATGTTAAATAGTTTGCCAAAGAATAATAGATGCTTTACATTTTATGCATTACTAGTTCCGAGACTAGGGCTATAAAAGTTTTCTATTAACATGTAAGCACTGAGAGAAGTTTTTTTTGTTGTTGTTGTGGTTTTTTTTTAACTTGATAAATATACATAACTCCTTTACAATGGGGCTCTTGTGTTGCTAATGGGGACCCTTAATGGAGAGTTATATTTCCAGGATTATATCTTTATTCAGTTGCAAATTATTTTTGGGGGGAGTTTTAATACTCTGCTTCAGTCTATGAATAATAGTATCATTTGAATGCAGCGGACACCTGGTGCAGTAGAAGGACAGTGGGAGCTCTAGACTGACCTGGTATGACTGCCAACTTTGCATTTTCCCAGCCTTTCCTATCCGCTCCATTCAGCATCTAATTTCATTCTCCCTCAGCAAAATGCTAGACACTTGTAACTTTATTCTCCCTCGGCAAAAACTTGCTCTCTTGTAAGGAGGGGGGAAAAAAAAAAAACGTGAAAAAAAAATCATCTTATCAATCTCTTCTTATACAGAGTCTAGTAATTTGAAGGTTGGGTAAAGTTTCAGGAAAAAACTTCCAATTAAATACTGTAAAAAGATAAAATAACAGTGGCCTTGCTGCTGCCCAATAGCTTTCTTGAAGCACTCTTTTGTTGATTTATTGTACATTAGCCACTGAGCCATGCAAAGAACATTACGTTTCAGAAAGAGCTATTCGTATGCGGCCTGCATCCTCTCCAAAGACAATCAGGCCTGTATTGCATTTTGCAAATTTATACCAGGATGTTGGTTTAGAGTGTTTCCCTGAAAAGTTTTTCAAGTAAGTGTCTGCTTTCATAGGCAAGAGTGATTGAGGCACACAAACAAACCTTTGTTTCAAAACTCACAGATGTATGGCTGGAGCAGAGCTTTGTTTTCCGCTTTAAGGAGTATTCTCAGATTTTTGTTTTGAGCACAACACAGGATTGTACAAAAAAATCAGCTTGAGGATGAATGTCTGGTATAATCTCAGGCTTTCCAGATTTTCCCAGGGTTAATTTTTCTACTCTGAACTTTGTGGGGAGGGAGTTGTTGTTGGGGTTTTTGTTTTGTCTTTTTCTTTTCTTTTTAATTCAGGACTCCAACAAAAGAAGCTCTGGGTACTTTAGTCTTTAATGACTTTAGGAAACTTCATTTCAAAGCTATTTGGGAGTTTGTGGCCTCGATAACATACTTCTTGTGCTGAGCTCTGATCAAGTTCTTGTTCTTCTTTTACCCTTTTACATCATCATTTTTGAGCATCCCTATGCAATGGTGTTTGTCATTTTTGGGGTGGGGAGATAGCCACATATGACTTGATCTACAAAAGAGATGAACTTTCAGATGCACCCCTTGATGAGTGTAGGTCTGTATATGAACACTGACCCAAAAGACCAAACTAATGCTAAGAAACAAAATGTACCTGGTTACAAAAACATACCATTCTGACAAGCTCAGGTTGGCTGCTAAGCAATAAACTAGAAATAAAACTGACCCAGCTGCCAAAATACTGAGTTGTTTCTGATAACAAACACAGCAGCTGAAGAAAATGCCAGGTACTACATGTTAAACATCTGATTGGGATGGGGAAGACACACACTGGCATAGGTAAAGTTGCTGTCTCCTAAGTTGTGGGCTAGATGCACAGGATGAAGTCCTGGCTGGAGTGAAGTTACTGGAATTTTGCCATTTGTTTTCACAGAGCCAGAATTTCACCTTAGCAAGCAATGTACTATGGCTCCAGCCAGATTCCCAAGAGCTATCAGGAAAGAAAGGAGGTCAGAAAGTCCCAGCTCTGTCCTCTGCTCCTATTACATCTCTTGCTAGGAGAGCCAAAGCTGTTCTACCACCATTCAGCAAAATTGTAAGGTGCAGAGAACTGCATTCCCTGCATTCCCTGCATTCCCAGTAGGTCCCTGAAGATAGGAAGGAAGAAAAAGAGAGGGCAAGCGACAGACCATGGTCCACAACTTCCTCAGATATCTAAGCTAGAAGGAATTCAACTCTATAGCAGTGTCCCTTAGGCTAGACCAAGGCCAACCTGCAGGCAAAGACACATTGCTGTTGATTACGGTTTTATTAGAAATTCGCCGTGCATTCATTTTGAGGTAGAAATATTGTTTCATCACTGTACAACTTTTCACTGGGAAAATATCTTTTTCTGTCACAAAATCTGCTGTTTTGTACTGGAAAGCAAAAGGTTTTGACCCTAGACACTATATTAAAATAGCAAAAATTGTTGTTTTGGGAATCTCACTGTATGTTAGCAGTTTAATGGTAGTTTGAATGCCTTCTGCCTTCAGTATCTTCTAAGTAAGTGGTGTAAGCTTTGTGCAAAAGACAGACTAAGGTGCAGAGAAGGCTGGTCTTCCAGCTGGTAGCAAAGGACAGAGGAACTTCAACTACAGTTCCCAAACTCCATTCTTCAAGGGTGCAAGATGAGAATCATAAATGCAAGTGGTTTTAAACAAATCTTCTGCACACAGGAGCAACATCTAATTAGACCCTAGCTTTTTAGCCTTCTCTGGTGGAGAATTATTGGGAAAAAATTACTATGTGGGGAACATTAATGTCATTCAATATTTATACTACTAATAGGCTAAGTTGCTTTCTTATCTTTCAAGTCTGTAGTGTATAAATCTTTGCAAAATTGGCATGATTTTGATAGTTGGTGCAGGTCCTTATTTACTTCAGGATGAATCCTGTCCTCTCCATGATACGAGGCAGTTACAGACCCAGTAGGACCTGTGATGTTTCTCTACATAAGGAAAAGAAGACCAGCTGACAAATTCTGACAGGGCATCTCTACACTCTCTCCTGTACACTGTAGAACCAAAGCTTCCACCAAATGTTGCTCCTTTTCAGCAGATCACCAACTGGCATTGCTCCATAGCTGCTCTTCTGCAACTGGCTCTGGCTGCAATCTCCCAGTCCCCAGTCCTTGGGATTCAGACCTCCCCAAGTGGGCTAAATTATATCCCATTACAACTCAGACAGATGAGGTGTCACAAGTAGTTGCATATTCAGCCATTTTAAAGTTTTTTTATGTACAACACTTTGAAAGGACTTCCAAAACCATAGAACTGCAGTTCCTAGAAAAGTAACAGCATCCTCAATGGCTTCTCTGCTGCATTTCAGCTTACACTGGAGTAAATTTTTTTTTTTGCATTAATCTAACGTCTTCTGTGACCAAAATAAGAATAGCCTTCTCCTTCAGAGGCTGTTCATAAAAGTAGGTTGATTGATTGATAAAAAATGTGCAAGTCTAGAGGAAATTACGGTTAAATAATGCTTTTCACAGTCATACCTTCACTCTTCTGAGACAAGACCTGCTTTGGAGCTACTACAGAAGCCAAACTATCATTGGATTATGTTGAGGTAACTGCTGGAAATCCTATTCAAGTATCTGAAAAACATATGAAGCATTTATTGAGAAAATTCAATCAAACCAAAGAAGTCAAATTCAGCAATGTTTCACAATGCTGAACGAGACAAAGCAGTCTAGTTTGCATTGATGCTGTTTTTAAGAATTTCCCACTTCTTGCTAGCATCACTTAAGTTCCACCTTTAGTTTATGCAAAACTGGGAGGTTTTCTTTAGTTCTTGCTTGAAAAAGTCTTTATTTCCCTTCTTAAAATGATAACTTATGGACAGGAGAGAGCAAGTAGGATAAAGTAAATCAAGATAAAAAGACAGAAGAAAGATGATCCAATAACTATTTTAAACTTCCCTCTAGAAGTCATCTGGGAGGGCAGCTGGTATCTTTACCACATGTGTTTTCAACCAACTGTGACTTTCAGGAAATCAAATTCTTTTACTGCGCAACCTCCGGGCAGGACAGTTGCCACTGCAGTGTAACGAATACATTTCTGTAGTGCCCTGCACCACGTGCCTCTTCTGTACAGCTCTGTATTCATTTCTCTGCTCTGCCATTTACTGTTTAGCAGGAACTTCTGGTTTGGTGCTCTGAGTATTTATGCAGATGCAGGAACCAGAAGATTTTGATAATGTACATACAGACACTTCCCACACACCCAGTAGCAGTAATAGTGTGAGCATGCTGCAATATGTGAAGTTTTTCAAAACTGTTATTATTATCTCATATCAAATTTCATCTATCATAATATTATCATGCAAGTGGATTTTTTCAGAAAAGTACAGTTATGAAAATAAAAATTTGAATAACTTTCATGTGGGGGTACACAGGGAAGTGGCTTCCTTTCCCAAAGGAATTTTAGAGCAAATATTGTAAAATTCATTAACAGAAGTCAGAATATCCATGTTTATTCTGTACTAATGTGTATACAAGGATTACCCAGCAGTGCTGTCTTTTAGGAAAGATGAATGAACTTGTGAGTCAGAACTTTTCTTGTTCATTCAGTTGTCAAATCTGACTTTACTCTTGGGGTAGTGAAAATTTAAAAAGGTGTAAGGGAGATGAAAAGAGAAGAGGCAAAAAATACCCCCAATGGAATAATAGTTCATTTGAAGGAATGTGAGTGATGGCAGTGTTATGTCCTGGGTAGGCTGTGTTCCCACAATCTGAGCTGTAGAAACCCTTTCCTGCCCATTGCATGTTGTTTTCATGGGGGTGACTGGCAGTGTAAACAACTCTCTTTTTTCTTTTCCTGCTATACAGTAACAAATCTAAGATGAAATATTGCTGAATCCATGCAAGTGGAGTAGTGTAAATGACAATTTTGCTGCACCAATAGTTTACTTGCTTTGGGTGTGCTTATAGTTGAAGAATATATAATCTTTGATGCATTTTTCCCACAAAAAAAAAAAACACCACCAAAAAAACCCCCACAAAAAACAACCAAAACACTGAGATAATAAAGTGCTATCTCTGTTTTTCACAAGAAAGATAAAAGAGGGAAGAAAAGCAGAAATGTTGCATCCTGGCATGAAGTTGAGAGAGAAATAAAGCAAACCTTTGAACCTAATGCAGCCATGGCATACCAGGTAGCCATATCAGCATGGCATTAAAGTCAGGAAAATAAGCCCTGAAGAAATAACATGGCAGAGCTGACCTCAGGATTAAGATAATATCTCTGGACACTTTTAGTTTCTATATATATTCTAATGAAAAGAGTATGCCCAATGAACTAAAATGTGCGTTTGGAAGACAAAGGAATCAGGGGGGAGACACCTGCGTAGGATTCTTCTTTTTGTTGGGCTAAAAATTTGTTTATCCACTAAGATATTTAGCAGAATGCTTGAAAAATAAAACTAAAGTACGTAGATGCATCACAGATTTTGTCTTGCTCCCTTATTTTTTTCAAATCTTCTTCCAAACAGCTGGTATCTCTGGTGTCAGAATCTGGCATAATTTAAAATTTTTTTCTGTTTTTCTCTCCCTTTGAGTGAGGGAAAGAAAACCCCATTGCTAATGTGAGGTGGATCAGATATTCTCACATATCTTCTGTCCTTTCCTTAACCCTGCTCTTCCATGCTGGGTCATAGCATTGTCTGGGAAGAAAGACATACACAAGAAGAGAAAGAACATGTGGTTGAAGAAGGAATATTTGAGCTTTTTCATCTCCTGCATCAATTTGTATTACTGCATGTCTTCTAAGCCCAGAAAACACTGCATTTGCATGAAGGTTATGATTCATACTCCCTGCTTATTTGGAAACATCATTACCCTGTGCAAAAACAAGCCCAGAGCATTACCCCAAAGCACCATGAAGGTCACAGTACAGCTAGAGAAAAGGCACAGCCTGTATAAATCTCTGCTTCATACCCAGCCGACTATGCAGTCTTTCAGGTGTTTGTTTGGTGTTGCTCCAGGTGGAAAAGATAAAAAACCACAGAGAAACACAGTCTCAGTGTGAAGGACCCTGCATAAATTAAGTACCTCTGAAGTCGCCATGCCCTGAGTGGCTCAATTCCTGTTTTGTGGTCTTTCTTTTTAGATCTGTGCCATGTGAGCTAACAGACACAAGTTAATCATGCTGTAAAAGGAAAAGAGTAAAGTCCTTAAATATCTGGGGTTTTTCTTACCCAAATAAAGATTTTGCATATTCCTATGCCTTACTAACGGATGGGAAGCTGTGCTTCATAACAAGTATGTTCCTTAACTGTTAACTAGCAGAAGCAACCAGCTTACATGTGCCTTACATGTACTGTAGGGTAAATCTTTGGGGATTCAATAGTGTTGAAGCACTAATTCAATCCCTTTCTTATTCTGGTGCAATTTAATGAAGGGCCAAGACTTTTTGACGTCTTTATGACCTCAGATGGACAGGAGGGTTCTCACTGCAGAGCTCTGGGATTATGTTACCTTCCTTCTTCTCATTTCTATTACTTACATGCAAAAGTAGTAAACAAATAAGTGCTACAGTGTCTTAAGATTTATCTCCTTGTTTCTGTTGTCCTAGAAAATTGTAAGTGACATTTATGGATAGTCTGTCACTTTATGCATGTAAAAAGGGTTCAACAGTACAATTTTCAACAGAACTCCATTTGAAATATATCTCAGCCTGTAACACAGAATTTGCTGGATCAGGCAGGTTCTTCATACCCAACTGCATATTCTAGCACTGCATGTATTCATCCAGTATTTATCAGCTGTAGGATTCTTCTGCCAGACTTGGAGTTTGAATACCAAAGGCTGCCATAGTTTTTCAAATGAAACAATTACAGAAAGGGTAAAGAAGACAAACATTAAAATGAAAATATGTTTCTGACTTTATCCCTCCGAGAATTTCATGAGCTGAAGTACTCAGCAGCTAAAGAGAAATCTATATTTTAAAGTCACTATAATTTTTTCCTTTTCACCAGCAGAAAAGAACAGACGGATAAGAGATAAAAACCAAGATGTCTGTATTAGGTTTGAATGAGGAAATGTTTTCCCTCAAAAACCTTAATGCAAGACATTTACTGAATATTTTCATAGGATATTTTTTAATTAAATACATCCTTGATCCTGTTCTTAATCTTCTACAAAGACATTTATAGCACCATCAGGAAGATAATTACTTAACCTACTTCAAAATAAGTCTTTGATGAAACTTCCATCTTTTCTGAAAAAGAAACAGACCACTGTAAAAAAAAAATGAACCAGTTCTAATAAAGGTAAATGTAAGAAACACATTGAGACAGAGAAAGGAGGAAGTTCTGCTGTATCCAGTCACATGCCAGTCCATAAGTTATTTGTATCCACGTTAAGCAAGTATAAGGTTAGGGCCACTTTCCTCCCTAGTGTCTCCTGTCTGCAAGTTTCCACTATGTTTAGCTGGCTTTTTCCTGCTGCAACATGTCCTTGCATGATTGGCAGAGAGGTGCCATTTGCTTAGTGAACTGGAAGAACAACCAGCCCAAGAAGAGTGGCAGAAGTTCAAATTGTACCTGTACCTGCTGAACAGCTGGAAAGACTAGAGTGTGAGGAGAATGGAGGAACTGGGTTAATATATGTGCTTATAAAAATGCAAAGGTAAGGATAGCTGAACAGTTCTGATAAATCAGAACCATTGTGGCTGAATCAGAGCAGATGCTTCTCTTTAGAATAAGCACATTTAAGTATCTTAGATAAGTAGCCATTTCATTTGAGTGAGAAAAAATTGATTATTGTGGTTCAGCGAGAGGATGCCAGAACACAAATCAAACACAGCAGATAGCTGGAGCCATAGTTAGCAAAATGGGGAAGAGAAGTAAAGGCAATTGCAGAATAAAAGTGGTATGCTTATGAACATAGCTGTCTCTTCTAGAGTGGCCTTCATAGGACACTGCAAGTGGCGCTGCTGGATACACCTGAAAACTCAGTAGGAAATTAAAAGGCAATTAAGTGTGTGTTAACTTGTGGAGGACATCATGTGGGTCTTTATAAGTCTCAGTGTTCATGTTCTGTACTGTTATGCTGGGCACTTGTGTTGTTCTGTGAGTTGTGCTCTCCAGACATTTAGCTGCAACCTAGCAGGGATTGAGGAGGAAATAACATTCCAATTTTCACACCGACAACAGCTGATTTGGTTAGGCAGTACACTAAATATAGTAATTTGCTATGTAGCCAACAACAGAGATAGCACATCAAAAAGAGATTCTGTAACATAGCAGGGATCCCTAATGTGCTAGGAATGATCGATGGGCTGTTCATGCACCTCACAGAATGATGCCGCTTTCAAAATGGAAAGCGGTGTGTGTGACCATCAATATCTTACATTAATTATTGGCTTCTGTCATGATGCCTGTATTTTAGCCAACTCATGTGATGGAAAATTATTTCATTCTAGTGACATTTCTGATAAAAGAGGCATCAATAAATATTTTCTCTGAGAAATGTGTTCTAGATGTTTACAGGTAATAGCAGCAGTCCTTTCAAGAGCTCATAACAAGTAAATAAAACTCTTAATGAGTGAAGATTGAACCATGAATATGCCTTTGTTTAGTGGGTCTCTTTTTCAACATGGGCATTCTCTATGCCCAACATCTAGGTGGATGGCTGTTGTACCAGTCTAGAATGCTGCCTGACTCAATGCTAGTGATGCTTTCTGCCTTTAGTGGGAACAAAGTGCCTCCAGCTGAAAAAGGTGATATGCTAAACCACTAAAACTCTTGCCCTTCAGCCCGGGATGCCAAGAGGATTTTGGCATCACTGCTGGCATAACACAGCCAGTGTGGGTTGTACTGAAACACCGACAAGACAGCACCTATGGCAGTAAGTGGAGTTTGCTTTCCATAAGCCAAGCAGGTAATTAAGAATCTCCTCATCATAACATGAAGGTCTCATAGAGGTCCAGCAAACCACATGGGTTTTCACCATGATGCCATTGGGGCGCTATTTATAGCTATCTATGCACATCTTAAGAAAGATGACTTGGTTTAACTTAAAGCATATAGGGCAGCAGAATGAGTTTAAATTTATCTGGAGGGAGCATCAGTCACTTCTTATTCAGCTACATTTCATTATCAGGTTATAGAACACATTTGTTTCAGAATAATTGCATTGTGATTTTTCATCTGCTGTTTTGCAGTGGTTTTGCAGCTTCCCCATATAGGAAAGTTCCTCCTACTCCTTTTTCCTTTTGTGTTCACCTGATACATGCTCTTCAACAAACCCCTGGAACTTTTCAAACCAATCCTTAGCGCTGGGCCTTTCCACAAGACTGTTGTTGACAAAAAATTTTTGATGTGACATTGTGTCATCTCCTGTCTCTTCTTCACTTTCAGTACTCTTTGCTTAACCCCAGGTTACAGGATCTGACAAAACCTGTGACTTTGATACCCCTACCACCTGCCTGCACCTGCACATAAGCAAGTTATAAGTCACATATGGCAGGCAACAGAAGAAAGCAAACTTGTCTGCTGTCCAAAAGACAAAAGCATCTATGAAATTCTATGGAATATAGTTGGCAACATGGCACAGATTTAATTTAGGAAACCTTATTTTGAATTAATTGGTACTTTTATACTAGGACTTAAAATCACTGCACTAGCTGTTAAAATATTTGAAATTTAAATTAACTTTTGTATTTTAGAATACCAAGTGTCTTGCCCTGCAAAGCATACATTTGCAAGAATACTGAGGCCTGTGAGTGTCACATAGTTTTCACTTGGGTTTTGGTGTTAATTTTGAAGGTTAAAAGATAAATAATATTTTGTTATTTGTGAAATAAGTCCATTTCATAAAGCTGAAATGGGATTCAAAGTATTTGAATTTGGGGGGGATTTTTAATTTCACTGTAAATAGTTTGGCAAGCCTTATTCTAGAGCCACAACCACTACAGTCAATTGCAAGAGACAAGGTATCCATCAGCACAGCAGGGATGGAGCAATTTAACAGAACACATTTCCTCCTTTTAAAAAAAAATTCCACTTTCACAAGTACCAGTCAAACAGTGAGTTTAACACTTCTTAAAGTACTTCTCTAAATGCACTACCAGTAATTCTAGGTCATATACTTCTGGGTTTTTACTATTCCATGAACACTGTTTTACTACATCTGCAATAAAACCTCAAGTTTTGCATCCAATTTCTGCATTGAAAGTCTCCTTTCTAGAGCAGAGATTCTAGAGAAACACAGTGTCAATAAAGTGCAGACCTCCCAGACATCCTCTCAGGCTTACACTTACCTTCTTCCATTACAGTGGACACAGGGGATGAGTCTAGAAATTTCTAAAGAGTAGTGACGCTGGATATTTCTGCCCTTTCACCATGAAACAGATTTTGTTCTTTCCTCTTTCACCTTTGCAATTTCCAGTTCATTTTTTCCATCTTTAAAAATAACACAGCTTCAGACATTATATTCTCCATTTAACACTAGTCATTTTTGAACATTTTTTCTCAGACATTACTAGTTTTTCAAAAAAACTCAACAAAATGAAAAAACTATGCTTCCTTGGAAATCAGAAAATCCTCTCAGGAGATCCATACTGAGTGTATCTCTTCCTGTTGAGAGGCAGAATAGGGCAGTGTTACGGCCTGAGCAGGGGCTGCTGGCTAAAACCATGACACTGAATCCAAATATTGGAAAAGGAACTCAGGTTCATCCTGAGAACTCTAAAAAAGGTGATATCTCCTTCCTGGTGCCATCCAGACTTGCCCTTGGGGAGTGCTGTTTACCCTAAACCACTCTGCGATTTGGGAACTGATATTGGTGAATAACAGAGGCAGTACCAGGAATTTCAAGAGGACAATTGCAGACCAGCCATAAAAAGCATGAAAAGATCAGTGCCTGTCTGCCATTGGGTGAAAACTGAATCATATCTAAAAACATCATAAATATATATTGCATTTTACCCCATCAAATTATTTTTAAAAATGTTTTAAAAATGTGGATCTGAAGCTAGAAAAAGAAAACCTTAATCCATTATGAAGTAGACTTCTGTTCTTTTTTACAACATATTATTTTTGTTACTATTAATTATTAGGAATAGGTCCATCTTGAGGGCCCTAGTGGACATGTATAGAAACCACTTCTCTAAATTAGTTTCTGATGGACTCAACTCAGTGCAAGCTCAAGAAGTGCAGCAAATCCATATCCAAACATATTTTACACATACTTTTGTTTGTTTCCCCTGAAGTACAGCAAGGATTACCCCTACAGTAACTGCAAAAATTAAGAGCAGTCAAGCAAGAGGGACTGTGACGAAAGCAGGGCTGATGGAACCCTGAGTAAAATTCCAACATCCTAAGAATTAGGTGCCTGAGAGTCATGCTGGACCATGGCTACTTATGCTGTCCATGACTACCTCAACATTACTTTGTGCTTCACTTACTATTATTTTTTTACATCAACCTATTAGATTCTTGTACAGTTAGATGGTAAAATCTTTGAGGAAATTGTGTTTTTTCCCTTGAGAACACAATGCTTGGTACAGTGGACAGCAAATACAGGATCAGTGTCTCCAGGCCTAACACATACCTCACATTCTTTGTCATATTAAAATATCATTGTTGGCTTCAGGGGTGTTACATCTACCTGTGTCTTCTTTTCATTATCTACACAATGCCTGTCCATACCCAAACATTTGCAAGGTCAAATTTCTGAATTCCAGGGTTGAAGTAACAGTAGTAAGATTTGGCAAAACATTTCCTCGTTTCTTTTATTATTTGCCTTCTGCTGGGCTCATATTTCCCAAGTTCATTTCCATAATAAATCTCCAAAGCTGCCACAGATGAAACAAAACAGAAATTCCCCTGTGTTTTTGCATTACTTCCATAACAGAGGCTACTAAAGGAGTGTCAACTATTGCAAAATTTATGATTCATATCATAAGTGTTGGCAGAAGATAAGTTCTCTTCTTTCATCAGAAACACAATACACCATTATTATTTCCATGTATTTATGTTACCCTTTCCATATCTTATATTTAACTGAATGAGTCATAATTGTCTTATTTCAATTATGCTGAAATAAAAATTGCACTGATAGCACTGGTGGGTGCACTTGACAATGCTGCCCCCCCACAGCTCCTCTGCCTTTTTCTGCAGATCGAGGAAACAACTGAGCTGCAGAAGTCCCAAATGTGCTCTTCCTTTAGCTAAATTAAGCCTCTTGTCTCCCTCTGAAATTCAAGGCTGCATAAGAGAAGCAAATAAATCAAGAGTGGTGCTATGGCATTTAGCCATCCATCAGCACTATAAACAGTTCTTGCCTACCTGCTTAAAAAAGTTAACTCCTTACATGCCTATTATTCTCCAGTCCAAGTTGCCCTCCATTGAATCCTCAGTAAGTCTCAAACTAAAGCATACAACCTGTAGTAAGTAGAGTTCAGCATGGTATGAGATTTAATTCCTTCTGAGGACCCCAGGCCACACCACTGTCGTGCTGAGCACCAATAGTGTCGCTCCAGATATCACACTGCCAGCATTCCCACCATCACGGGGAGATATGTCCTACAAGCTAGATGTCTGTAAACCTCTGAACAAGAATTTTTATGTTATCTGCTCTTTTATTTGTGTTGATTTTCATTTTCTCATCAAAAGACAGAGATGAGACTCAAAAGCAGCTTAAGAACAATTTTTGGAGTAATTAAGTGCCTTATAAGAAAAAGTAATTTCCTTCTCTGTTTCAGTTATACCCATGATTTAAGCCCAGGCCATTTTGTGTTATTTAATAGAGTATATATTTCATCTATGCCTCAAAATTCAGTGGTATAGGCTGTGTTACAAGAATGGCTGTCTCCCAGAGACAGTATGTCTTAGGTAATGAAGAGTAAATTTATTTTGAAGTCTGATTTGCTTCAAAATACTTCAGATTATTCTTTTCAGTTACTGGTAATCCTGTAATCCAGTGGCTGGTAGTCTGCAGGTATTCCAGTTCCTGCAATAGTGTGTTTTAGTCAGTTTTTAGTCATGTGCACACCAAAGAGCAGTGCTGAGTTTACGAAGGCTTCTGCTGCAAGGAAGGGCATACATAGAGAGAGAGGACTGATCCAATGAAGGCCACCTTTGGATTCTCTTTGATCTCTGAAAATTCTCCAGATACAGGGTAAAACAACTGAACAAATTGCTTGCAGCTGTATGTTTCAGAAGAAATTTAGTAGTGATCCTTTATTTTCCTGAAGGAAATTGTTTGTTAGTCTACATATATGCATTAAGAAACATTTCATTCATCTTGTGCAGGTCTTTACAAATAAAAATCCCAGCTAATATCCACCATGTGAGTTCAGAAAACTTACAAAGGAGCAAGCAATTATCTTGACTCCATAGAAGAAATAATTTGCCCAAACAACAATCTGAAAGAGAATTTCATATATAAAGAAAGATACCGAGTGTGTACTCACCTGCCATAGAACTCACTCTTTGTCTCTCCCTGCTTTTCCCTTTCCATGTACTCTCTCCCCTCCCCCTTTTAAAGCTTGTTAATTCGGATCAATCCTTCAGTGGTAATATTGCCTTTGGGTTACATGCCAGCCTATGGAATTATATGTTTGAACACAGGGCCAAACTAGCAGTTATTCCCCTGCCACTAAAGGTGAAAAGGTTTCCAGTAAATCAGGTTACTTTTCCACAGGGTAAGCGGTGTTAAATACAGTCTCCCTGGGTACTTCATCAATATGATTAACCTATTGGCATTATAGTTATCAAATTACAGTATAAGAAGTCATAAAGTTAAAAATAAATCTGTTTTCCATTGAGAAAATCCATTTAGGTGGAGACTGTTATATTAAAAGCTTACGGAGTATATATAATAGTATCATAGTTCATGAGGAATCATTACCACAGTGGAGGTTTTCAAAATTAAACTTGTGGGAATGTCTTACAGATAAGTAAAAAGCTCTCAAGGGATTTAAGGTACATACCATATAGGGCCATCATCTTATTAGAGTTTTACTACTAACTCTATTAGAAGTCTCCAAGCTGAGAAAGATTACAGCATGTGGATTGTAGAGATATTTTGTAGACACTTCGCAACTCACCCCAAAATGTTCACCTTGGGATCTTGGTCCCTGTAGCTGAGTTAAATGGCTGCCCTAATTCCACCACCCTGGCTGCAGCAGTCTCTTAATATACCATAAATCCAGTCAAGTACTTTGACCTCTTTATTCATTGTCACTATAGCTCCTGAAATTGTCCATTCTAGCAAAGGGCCTGCAGGAGTTCAGCTCTTTTGACAAATGTGGTAGGAAAGCAAGTTGGTTTCCTGCAAAATGTGGCTGGGCTTTTACTGCAGAGAAAATAGAGGCAGTGAGGAGAAATTGGAACACTCATGCGCATCAAATGGGGTGGTCATTACTTCCTACTACATGCAAATTACTCATATAGTTTAATCAAATACCATTGCAATTCATTAAGTGGCCAATGCTTCTGTATCACATTCAGTGGTGCTTGTGGATTCCATGTCTCATTTATAGGAAGTGTTAGAATACAAAAGTGGTGCAAAAAATTTACTTTGGATGAAGAAAACTCATGCTTGTAAGCAGAAAATACATATTTATTGCAGCTCTCTTTGGATTCTACTCTGTAAGTTCTTTCAGTCTGTTTTAAAGTTATCTCATACTTTTTCAAGAAACATGGCTTTTGGCTATGGAATGTACAAACTTCCAATAAAATAATCCTCAGTCAATGGAGAAGCCTAAAATCACCTTGTAAATCTGAGTACTACTATTAAATTAAGCAAATATAAATATAAATATAAATATAAATATAAATATAAATATAAATAACGTACTCCTATTAAATTAGGTATGTAAAATATATAAGAAGATGAGATGTCTAGCTGGACCTGATCTCATATAGCAAGTCATAAGTGTGTGTGAAATCTTGTATATCCAGTTCTGCAATTTTCATTGTCATTAAAAAGGCACGTTCGGCAAAAAATCTAAATGCTATGATAGACTATTTGTGTCTCTTGAAAAATGTTGCACTGCATAAAGACAATATCTTGAAGATGTAAAATTATTTTTCACTATTACGTTTAGTATATTCACACTATTCATTTGAAAAGTTTTGGGCATTTATATGAAAGTAGAATGTTACTGATTCCTTAAATTATGAGAAGTTTCTGTTAGTAGCCTGAAACTAATACATACAGGACTTTGCACAGCTCCATTTGAATAACTGCATAGGTTGTTGACTTAATGCTGCTACAGTTTTTACAGTACCACATAAAAGAAAAGTAAAATGTTTTATTCTTCATTTCAATGTGCATAATGTTTATGATATTGTTAGTCTCAAACTGTCCTTCCAGATACATGATACTCCCTTAGAAACCTGAAAATGTTGGATTATATCAATGTTTAATTATTTGTATCAAATTTTAAAATGTTTTAAAAGCTGTTGGATGAATCCTGTAAGTAACTTGTAAGTAGTTTTAAGGGGGTTTTTTTAGTATTTTATTTGTATATTTATAAAATAAATGCTTAGTAAACATATTATGTATCATCCAGAAAATTAATGAATGCATTGGATTAATAAAATCAATCTGAAAAATTTAACTTAGTCTTTTGAGTTAGTTACCCCACATTATATTTCAAATTACTATGTCAAATTTGATTACTATTACAATAAAGATACATGAAAAAATGAAAGAGTAAGAACCAAATACTTAAAAAACAGTTTATTACAGTATCTATACATATGCAGCAGAACATGAGGATGAATGGGGCAGTTTTACAACACCTAGCACACCAGAAACTAGTAGTCAAAAGGGAAACATAATCTCAGATCCCAGCCATTGCTAAAGTTTTGATGTCTTAGGCTATGTCTACATTAGCATATAGTAAAGCACAGTAGGAGCAGTTGATTCTAAGATTTTAACATCCAGACAGTAATCATTTTAGGTGCTTTTTTAGGCCTGTTTTTTTTTTTTCTGATCTTCCCCTTTTTTTTTGCAGCATTTTGGGAAACCTAACAGAACCTAACCTAACAGAAGTCCAGAACTAGATATGAGAAAGATTAATGAAAAATCAAAGTAAATAATTTTTAAAAAATTATTCAAAGTTCTTTCTGTATCAGCAAGACTTCACCAAGAATGCTGTGTTCAGTTGTTATCACCCCTATCTGAAAAATAAGAGCTCAGCTAGAAGATGTACCAGCAAGGATCATTATGTCACTGAGAGAATGGAGATTTCCACTTATGGAAAAGAGAAAGAAGAGCAAACTGTGTTTTTAGAGAGGCAAAACAAAGCTGAGCAGGGAAATTATTGTCTCTGTAAATGGATCAGAAAGGTAAACACTGGCAGGAGAATAGTTCTTAAAGCCTAAGGACAATGTTGACAGAACCAGTGGGCATATCCCACTTATGAATACATTTACAACAGAAATTACCAGATGACAGAGACACCAGAAGTGTGAGGCTGTGGTGGACGAAATTTCTGTTGGGGTAAGGGGTGTAGAGTCAAACTTTATTTGGTATCTGCCTTTGTGGTTGCATGACGACATGTAGGACTGGATGATGCCATTGCCTGAAAGGCAGGTGCTGCAGGAAGTCACCTCCAGTCCCATAGAATTCTGGTACAGAGGTATCTCCTCAGCTCTGTGTGATCCAAAAGCACAGCCTGTAAAAAGAAAACACCAGATTAAATCCTTCTGCCTCCTAACACTGGGCAAAGTGCTGTGGCCCTTCTGTTGTCTCAGAACTGGTGTGCAAAGGCTGATTTCCCTAGTGTTTACCTCAAACCCAGGATCCAATCAATGTTTTGTGGCTTGTTTCCCACCAATTGCATGGATGTTGTTAGTCCTTCCTGAAGTACAGCACTCTGGAAGTGATCCCCTGATCTGCCTGTGCAGTGCTCTATTAATAAAACGACGTCATTTGAGTGGACTCAGTAGGAACTGTGAGAATAATACTATTGCATATTAAACCTTAGGATGTGAATAGCTTTCTGTTGTTTTTACACAATAGAGAGAAGAAATAATTATGGAAAACAGTAATTTCAAAAAGCTGAAATGTGACTATATAACACACAAGATTAGCAAGTATACCTGAAATTTATTATCCTCTTAATCTATTTGGGGTAATGAGAATAATCCTCAATATCTTTATAATTCTTGGTGAAATAATGTATTTTGTGTTTTATGGCACTGATTATATATATACTGCTTATGAGGGTTCCAAGAAAGACGTCTGCTACCCAGCCTGTAGGTTTTTATCCATGATCATGCTTTTAGGTGCATTTTATTTTATGAAATTTATTATGCTTTTATTTTATGGAATAACTGAAACCAGATGAAAACAGTCATTAACACTGTGGTATTTTAACTGCAGAAAGTTTGGTCCTGCCTCTATTTATGTAGTCAGGTTGAGAAGATTAGCTTTGACATGGCAAGCAGAGCCCAGAGCCACAAGATGCATCTGATGTGTTCAGAATGACATCTCAGCACACCAGTGTGCCTTGCACTTATCCACACAACAGCCAAGGGGTCTTCCATCTGGGTCTGCATGGTGCTCTCCTTCCATAAAACATGTATTCTTGAATATTGCAAAATACGTGGAGGTGCCCCAGGTCATCAGCAGCTGTTCAGTGCTCTCCTGCCAGCCTGGGCCAAAAGAAAGAAGGACTTCCTCCTTTCTCAGCAGTGAGATCCAGCTGAAAAACCAGGAACAAGGAGAATAACTGATTTTCCATTTTTATAGGGTGTTTTATATAGAATTAAAATTTCTGAATAATTTTGTGTCATATAATCTCATTTGCTTTATATTAATTTTTGGAGTTAAGTTATTCTGAATAACCTTTGATATGAATGAACTTCTAGTGCATATCACATGTATGTGTACATGCAAGTGACAGCACTAAATATGTAGTTTGTGGAACTCCTTGTCAAAAGATGCTTTGTAAACTATGTGGATTATGAATGTTGCTTTGTGTGTAAGCATTGAAAAAGGAGATTCAAAATATGAGGGGAAAATGAGGAGGGGAAGGAGAGGGAGCGTGTGGGGATAAGGATGTATAGGGTTATGATTTCTTTTCTGCACACTGAGGAAGTCTCAGTCAATAAGTTAAAACTCTCCTACAAACAAGTTTTACACTTAGCAATGCATGGAGCAACATCAGTTTATGTGCATTAACAACTTGTTCAGTTCTGCTTTACACACTTGGGCTTTATGGGGGGTCAAAAGAGTTTTGAGGGTAGTTGACTAATAATATCAGCAGGTTTATTTTATCTTTTCAGATCTTCCTTAACTAGATGGAGAGTCAGTAGGCTGATGTTTCTCCACTTCTTAAATGTACAAGTCTGGAAAACCTTGACAATGTCATTGGAATGAAACACCCAGCTGTACAAGAACCTTACTGATATATCCAAGTTCTCCAGGACTTTTGAAACAGTTTGAACCAATCAAGTAGATATTTTGTTTCCTCAAAGCATTTTGATGCTATGTTTGCAATTGCATGTGGGTCTTAGAGGGCTCTTGAAACAGGGAGAAAATGTAGCATAAAACAGCATAAAGAAACTAAAATTAGGTTTGATTTAGAGGGTAACTATCACTCCCTTAGGAACATCCAGGTGAAGTCAAACAATGGTTGAGTAATACTTTCTTCCTTACCTGCAAGGCCTACTAGTTTCATTTTATTCTTATCTTACCTTAGGTCAGAGCAGAGAACAGAGCAAAAAGAAAAAGTATTCCATTCAAAATACATGCTGCCTCCAGAAAGTCATTTGTGGAAAGTAGATGGCAAACCAATCAAATTGTCTCATCAGCAAAATTAGTATTTATGAAATTAGTGATGGAGCAGAACAGGCAGAGTGATTGCATTATAAACACTCAAAATGTAGGGGGAGGGAACAGAGATTTTGCTCATTTTCCCTCCCACTGCTAAAGCACTGTATTTAATTGACTTACAATTTTTTCCCTAATATATTCTTTATGAAACCTGCCTTGAGCAACGGATACATGATTGTTCACCGAGGGTTGTGCCTCATTTGTTCCTGTAGATTGTGCCTAATTAACGCTAACTTGTCTGTACATAAAAAGTACAATAGACTGTCCTTTCCAATTTAATTCCGACAGTTTAATCGAATCTGTATTCTTTCAAAAATAATTAGATCATTTACACTTCATTAACATGTAATGTAATGTTGAGGCATTCATCATAATGATTTCTTATTTTTCTTGTGCAATATTATCTCCTCTAATGAAACTGTTAACACCATGCATGTCTTAATTAGCTTTATCATATCACTGACAATTTCAGAGCTACATTTTTACAAATGAAATTAAATTACTTAAATAAGTATATTTGAAGAAGAGTATGCTCTATTAATGCAAAAATATTAGAAACAGACTTACCTTTGTATACACCGTCTAGAAGATTCCATAATATTTTTTCCATCTATGTCTCTCATCTCTCATGAGATGTCTCATGTGCATAAATCACTTTTTTCTTTCCTTATCCTAAACACAGCAGTGATAGGCTTATCTCAAATACATTAAGACCTCATAGGCAACACTGATATTAAAGGAGTAGGGACTGGAGGACAACTTTCCACCTCAAAATCAAATCCCTTTACTTTCGGGAGGAGTTTTTGTGCAAATCTTTGCCTCCAACAACCAAAAATGTTGTTTTTGTGATAAAGTTTGAAGGGATTTTCTCATCCACTTTGTGAGGGATGTGTTCTCTGTATCCATGTTTTTAAACCTTGGCTGAAAATGGGTGGTAACAGGGTCTAATCCTGCATTTTGCTAAGAAGCCACTCTTTCCATGGGCCTGGAAACATCCTTGTTAGCATCTATCTTTCAACAAGTATTTTTAAGCCATTCATATTCTGACAACGTTGCAATCTCCGTAAATGTAATTGTTATAAATATTGTAAATGTTAATAGAAAACAAATTGCCATGGAAGGTACTGAGTACCCATAGACCCAAATAAAAGCCAATGACAGTGTTGTGCTCAGTATTCCACAGGAAGGATTCTGCACTTCCTGGATTGAGCTTTAAACTAGCTGAAGGTTCTAAAATGTTTTAGAGACAGATAAGCTTTTTCCCTCAACTCTCACAGTCTTGCCAACAAAAGGAATGTGCCATATTCATGTCTACTGCAGCTGAATGAATATTTTGAAGCAAAACAAAAATTGCAGGCAATTGTTGGAATAAAATAAACAGATTTGCTGCTATCAATATTCATGATCTCTTTAATTTTGTTCTGCATGAACACTTGTACAAACAATTATTTATTCAAAGAATTTCTCCTGAGTGTGAAAAATCTGAGGAGTATGTGAATAAAGACTGTAAACTTGGGAGGAAATCCATGTGACTAATGCCATATTACATCCAAAAGTAGCCAGAAGCAAGAAATATCCTAATATACATACATACATACATATACACATATACATATATATATATGGGCCCATCTGAGAGCAATCTATCAGCAAGCTGAAGGCTAAATTATTCAAATTATTTGCTATAAATAGATTCACCAGCACTAACTACTTCTACTTGCTTTGCAAATCTGAAGTTGAGATAATTGTATTCATTTCTCTTTATTTATGTACTGTCAAAGGTTGAAGTAAAAAGTCAGTTGGATCATTGATAATGAGAGTATCTTTGAGTCCCAGAAGTCTCATCAGCCTTTTAAAAGAAAATGCTACAGGTCACTTTAAATAAATTTTAATGCACCTTACTAAAATCTATGTACATAATACAGATCAAAAATCAAATTCTGACTCTTCTATTCTAACCTGCAATAGCTTTTGATTTTCCTAGTCCTATTTTACATGTTAAGGAATTATAGTATTTACTGAACCTTTTTATTGTAAATTGATTTTTTGGATCTTCTCTTACTAAAATTTTGACTGTTGATTTGCAGTTTTCTTGACGCTTATTTTTTTTTTAAAATAGTAGTGTAATTTAACCAAGGCCTATTATGCAGCAGCAGAATGTCAGAGAAACAGATTTTAGTCTACTTTTTCAACTTTAAGTATGCAAATAAAATTTGAAAGAAAAAAACCTCGTGGTTACAAAATGGCAAATACTAGACTTAGGGTTTTGTTATGAGTTAGATTGCTTTTTTCCTTTTCCTAACAAGTTTGAAAATGTGGAGTTTTAAGAGGATTGGGGAAAACACTAAGTGGCATATTTGCTGACGTGTTCAAATAGAACCATAATGGTACCAGAAGCGCTCCAATGTTTCCCGATTATTTTGAAAAAAGTTGTTTCCATATTCTCTGAATTATCACTTGAAAGTAGCTTGAATTATTATTTTTTATGAGTGTTTTTTGCGACTTTTGTAATGTTTGGTGTCATTTGATTCATTTTACTCTTTTGTTAGGGAGGAATGGATCAAACCCACCAATTCTAAAAATCTACAACAAACTAAGCATGCACTATGGGAGGTAGAAAAAGGATATTCATTTTGAAGTTGAGAAAAATTCCAGCTTGTCCCAGTTTATCACAGACAGGAAACTTCAAATATCCTGGTGATAGTGTCACAGCCTCTTTCTGTTCTGGGGGATCAACTTCTTTACATCTTTCTTCATTCTCCAGAGATATGATACCTTGAGTTAGAAAATTATCAAATCTGAAAGTTTTTGGAGACCCTCTTTGAAAATTTTTATGAAGAGTAAGACAAAAAAAGTCCTTCTCTAATCCATTTCTAAGAATGGATTGGTTTGTAGACAAATCTATTTAAATTAAAATCTCATCCATTTGCTATATGCATTGGGGAACAAAACATATATTTGTACAATGATTTTATTTTGGTTAATCACAGGGGGTGCTTGTACACATGCAAAAAATTGAGTCAGATAGATGGCTCTTTCAGCACTTTTAAGATACTTAGCAAAACATTTGGTTCTTGCTTTTTCTTTTTCTTGTAGATCTTTATTTACAGGTTAGTATATAAGTATTTGCTAACTTATAATGATTTTGACCTCATACATTTATTTGCATGTATTTTTCTTGCATATTTTGCATAAAAATACTATGTGCAAGACAGGCAATAGGTTTAAACCTGCAGTTATGTGGTGGTAGATTTATAGAGGCAACATTATGGTAGCTACTCAAACATTTTACCAGCCTTTGTGCTTGCTGGTATGCTACTTGATAGGCAGAGCCTAGGAAACTTCCATTCTCCCAAAACACCTTGGACGGCTGGCCAAGATGAAGGAATTTCAAATATTTATTTTATATTGTATTCTGACAATGCCCACTACAGCCATAGTTGACTACTCACAATTCTCAATTCAAAACACTTCATATTTTAGCAAATCATCCAATTCATTAGTTTGCAAAAGTACAGTTCATACACATGGTACCTTTTTTTGTTTCAAGTTCTTTCACTATCCCTTGAAAAATAAAGAAGTATTATGACCCCTCAATTTACGGCAGTGAAAACTGAAACAGATACTAAAAGCATTTTCAGAAAGAAGTTGGGCAAACTATAGAAAACTCTCCATGAACAGGATCAGCCCAGACTGACTTTTTTTTCAGTAGAAAATGGTAAAGTTGGAGAAAATCAGGTCATTTAGGCCAACATCATGAATATATTCTCAGTCGTGCAAAATGTGGAGCATCCACAACTGAACTGATCTTAAAAAGGATGAAAATTTTTCCTGATGTCTTATAAGCTTTACTCCTACAACTGACTTGACATTACCATTTGCCATTTGGTGTTCTTGGGTTTGTACCAATGTGTATTCTTTCTCTGCATAAACAATACAATGTTTAAGAGAGCTAGAATCATGGCAAAAATTTGTTAAGTAAAAATAAAGCATGCAATTTAATGATATATTATATGAATATAGCCTTAATGCTAAGTGGCCCAAATGAATCACAGAATCACCAGGTTGGAAGAGACCTTCAAGATCATCAATTCCAACCCATGCCCCAACACCTCAAGTAAACTAAACCATGGCACTGAGCGCCACATCCAATCACTTTTTAAACACGTTCAGGGATGGTGATTCCACTACCTCCCAAGGTATACCATTCCAATATTTTATCACTCTTTCTGTAAAAAAATTTTCCTACTATCCAATCTGTGTTTTCCTTGGCACAGCTTAAGACAGTGTCATCACATTCAGTCAGTTGCTGCCTGGAGAAAGAGACCAGCTCCCACCTGACTACAACCATCCTTCAGGAAGTTGTATAGAGTGATAAGGTCTCTGAGTCTCCTTTTCTCCAGGCTAAACAATCCCAGTTCCCTCAGTCGCTCCTCACAGGGCTTGTGTTCCAAGCCCTTCACCAGCCTTGCTGCCCTCCTCTGAACACGTTCAAGTGTCTCAACATCCTTCCAGAAATGAGGGGCCAAGAACAGAATGAAATGCACTGCCTGATTATTCCACGAATAAATGAATACTGATTTTTACCACCAATGTAGGAGTAAATTTCTTCAAAATATAAAGTCTAAGTTATTATTCTATTTATAAATATTTTCATCCATCTGCTGCAGCTGAGGGAAAACAGAGCCTAGATCTCCTCATTCTGAGAGGAAATCTTAATGTTGATTTCTTCAGAGGCATTTCTCACATAAGATGTCTAAACACTGGAAATCAGATACAACACTTCTTTTTTTTTAACATAGAAAGAATCACCAGTGGAAGACAAATAGCTGATATCATTCTACATACACTTTTCAATAAATATGTTGATTTATCCCATGAAGTGATTTATTTGAGTATGTAGTGTTATTTTTAGTGCTGTATTTGTGTAGTTAAGCCTTCATCCTCCCTTATCAAGGGGGTTATAAATGATTAACATATCTGTAAAATAAAACTCTTATTAATACATCTAAGTATGGATTTAGAGTACTATATTAAATAATCAAGCTTGGCCTTCATTATATTATGTCAGTTTACAGGTATTTGACATATTTGAGTTTCGATTAAAATTTCTATTTTAGAGTCATTATTCTCTCCCAATAGTTATCTTTCAGATTCTCCATTACTTGGGTATGTGCCATGTCAGGTATACTTGCATAATGATTTCTATGGGCCAGCTAAATTAAGTTCAGTTGTTTATACAGTATCTATTTGATTTATGTCTATATTTGTTTGTAATTGTCTTTATGGTTGTTAGTGTTAATTAGATAATCAATAGAAAAGATTTTTTCAATGAAATGAATATATAGAAAAACACTCTGTTGTAATATACAGTGTAATTTCTATAACCTGATATCAATAACTTGTATTGCTTCCTTCCCACAGTCTTACTGTGTACATCTGCTGGAACATATTTCAAAGATATATAAAGAAGCCTTTTGCTAAATTGTGCCATGAAGATGTCTACCTGGACATCTTTTGGTTTTCCAACATAATTAGAATTTGTTCTGGAACTACTATCCAGAGAGAAGAACCTGTTTTCCTACTCTTCTGGTTTTTTCTAGATCTTGATTCTTCCTTTTTGTCCCCTCTCTTATTCATTTCTTCACTTTTATGGCACCATGAAGCTTTTCCCATGAAAATAGCAATGCCCCAGTTCTGCATCTCCTTAATGTGCATGCATTTGGACACAAATTTGCCAAAGTACTGCAAGACCTTCTGAGTTACATGGTTAATTCTGTTCCTTTATTGATGCACTGAGAGCTCAGCACATTAGCAAACATTTTTCTGAATGATGCTCTTAAAGCTCTGCATGAAAGTGCATCTCTGTTTCCCTCTACCTGACACAGCATCATCCCTCCAGAGAGCAGAATTTTCCTTTTAGAGTCAACATTTTGCAGGAAAAAATAATAGAATCATAAAACAATTGGAATTAAGAGGGTGCTCTAGAATATCTCTAGTCCAATCTCCTGCTCAAAACAGATGTAAATTCAAAGTGCAATCATGTTGATTAGAGCCTTAAATTCTGAAAAAGAATCAGTGAGGGGAGTAATCTGAAATATATTTGTGACTAGCTTGATACAAATATAATAGAGTAGCATATTAGAAATCTGTCTTTTCTTCTCCTCCCCAGGAGGAGCCCCACAACTCCAGAAAAGAGAACTTAGGTGTCTTTTGCTTTGCTGTTTGGTTTTTTGGGGTTTTTTGGTGGGGGGGGGGGGTGGCAGTGTTTGTTATGTGTTGGGATTTTGTTGTTCCCAGCCATCTAAAATTGCTCCTGATCTTTACTGATCTTTACTTAGACATTTGCTAAGCGCAGAGAGTGTTGTTTTGTCTTTTTTGTCTTTTTCAGTGGTCTGTTCACATTTCTCTACCACACTGTTCAAACTGCTGTTGATCTATTTATAAAATCATACTGTGAAAGAGCCTGCTCACCACCATGGTGGCAGGAGCTGCACTAACAAAAGGGGCAAGGATCAGAATTGCTTCTGAGCTTAGTCTTTTGGGCCACTTTCATTTGCACAGACCCCTTCTCCAAGCCTTGTAAATCCCCACTTGACTCTCTCCTTTACCTCACTGCCTCTGAGGTGCCTTCCCACTGGGATCCATCAACATCTCTGTTCATCCCATCATTCCCAAAAAAGGCAGACAATACTGCTTTTGCAGCTTCTCAACACCTCTTTGGTTAAAACAGTTCACTGTTGAACAGCTGGGCTCCCTCTCCTACTCTGTTCTGGAGCATTGGTGTCATCAAAGCATCTCTGACTGGGGAGCAAAGCCATGGGTCTCAATAGAAAGTGCAGGGAGGACAAACTCTGATTTTACCCCTCCTTTAATATCTGCCCACTGACTGGTGCTTTCCAGCTAAAAAAAACCCTGAACACTCAAATCTGTTTCAGCATTCGAAGCCCAGAGAGGTTCAAAGTGGCTCGATACAACAGCAGTCTGAGTGGAAAGCATTATTCATTCCAATATACTTTTGTTATGTGTAGATACTTACAGTTTCTGCTTTCCCAGACACACTCCAAGGTATTCAATCAAGTGTTTTGCTACTGATTTTATTTTGGGGGTTATTTTTAGGAGTGATTATCATACATTACTGGTAATTTATTACATAAAAATACAAAAGCGGATAAGTCTTTATATGGTCCTAAGTGGTGCTTGCAGCTCCCTAAGTTGCAGATGAACTAGTTTGAATCCAATGCTCATGCTCTCATAGTCTCTGTGGCAGGAGTGCTTTCAGCCAGCAACAATAAAGCACAGAGATGCCAACACCTCAAGCAGCAGCAGGCCTGGGTAAGAGGGCAGGCACAGCCTATGGGCAACAAGATGGCACAGCCTAACACAGTAGAGGGGCTGGTGTAGGCAGAGCCACACAACAGGGCCATCCACTTTTCTCAATAAAAACAAAGACTAGCAGCAGCAAAAAATTTTTAAAAATCCCTTCCTTTATTTAGGTCAGGCTGCCAGAGATGTTATCTTCCTGCTCCATGTGCAGCATAAAATTTCAAAATCTTTAAGAAGAAACACTGATGCTTTAAAATACCCTCTTTTTAAACAAAAAGCCCACTTTGTAAATATCCAAGAGCAGGACAAGGGCTGAATGAATCAGTTTGCTGAACCACATTTTAATCCTCTCTGGAATGTCACTAGGCTTTCCAAGCCGATGTTTGCTCTAAACATTTGCAGCAGGTTGTCACCTGTTATGCCAGTGTAATGCTAAAGTAAACTACAGTGATGTTACTACAGTTTTGTATTTGTCTGAGTGAAAGCGGCATTCCCATTTGATGGAAAAATATGAAGGGGACATGAACTGTAACACCCTTTGCCTGCAATAATTGTTATAATCGAGACAGAGTTGTTATAATCAAGACAGGATTGCTAAACTAATTAGAGAAGAAGCCTGAAAATACTTTTTGCAGTGTTTCTACAAGAGTCATCTGCCCACATTTTACACTGCCAGTGGAAGGTGTCTGACAAGAGGGAGTTCGCCTTGCCATCCGTGTGGAGAGAGCCAGTAGCAATATGATGGAAGCAGCTACCTGGAACTAAAGGGGGATTCACTGAAATAAATATGCCAGAGGGCTTGGAAGGCTGAATTGGCTGCCATCTGAAGAGATGGCTTCACGGCCTGTTTACACACATTGTTGAATCCAGAGCATTGATTCTATGTTTGATGTGAAAAGAAATTAAAGCCCTGGTCTCATTAGATAACCGGTTATGGTTAAAGATCACAGGGAGACTCTCTCTTCCTTTGTATGTCACTGAATGGGTCTCAGCAGGCAGCTCCTTGTGCACAATTGATTTCAAGCAGAGTTTTGTCTGAAAGATGCTTCTAGATTATGGCAAGAAAGCATTCTATAATCCTTCTGCCAATGTAGTTATGTTTAACAGACATTCAACTCTTATCACTGATTGATAACACTTAACTCAAAACATATTTAAGCTTTAGGAATGTCAATATTTTGCCGCCAAGTGAAGGTGACCCTTGCTCTTCTTGTTTGCTAAGTGTGCGCAGTGGTTTGCTGGTAAATTTGTAAGGGTGGTTATGTGGGCAGGCTGTTATGGATTTGCTATCTTAGCCTGAAGTGTTTGCTGCTGATTATGTGATTAAATCAATAATAATTTCTGTTTTGATCCTGTGCCTCTGGATTCATCTTCTTTTCCATGTTGCGGAGCAGAACAATGGGCTCTTGTACTTGAGCCTGGAGTGCTTTGTTGTTAAAGAAATGCCAAAGGTAAGGCAGGTGGCTTCCAAATCACTTTAGAAAGCAAAATATTATAACAGCTCTACAGGTAAATAAACCAGCAAGGCCTTTGTGGCAAAGGAGGTGAACATGATAGGTGCAGAATAGGGGGCTCCTTTTAATCAATGCTACTGTTTATTCTGGCTTACCTGAAGTAGTGCATATCCTGCCAAACTGCCTTCATTCCATATTAAACAGATATTCTTTTATTCTGATACAGAGTGAATTTACATTTAAACAGGCACAGCACTTGCATTCACAGCATATGGTCATTCTAGCCACCCTGGCGGTTTTACATTACAACACAGGAGGTCTGTGTGATGCACTTCACAGGACAAAGAGGATTTCCTCTCTCTTTCTTTTTCTCCCTCTCTCCCTTTTTCCTTCTCCCTTGCCCTCCTCCCTTGTCTCTTATACACACACAGACACAGAAACCACCACCAAGTAAAGTCTATTAGGAATTCCACAGCATTCTGCATGTAGTGGGAGCAACAGATCTACATCTGGGAAAAGCAGCCTGTTTTCCTTAAGTTACTCTAGGCTCAGAGTAGGTGGGGATTGCCTTTTTTTTTTTTTTTCAGTAGCTTTTCTCCAGCAAAGGACACTGTTGCATTGATTTATAATAACTCATGTATAATATGAACCACATTAGATGAATCTTCAACACTCGGAGGGGGATCCTCCTTTAATCCTTCTTTCCAAACACCTTAGTGGCTAAAGGGGCTTTACCTTGCAAGCAACTTTTGTGCTGCTCAAGCTCTCAGCAGGAAAATCTGGGACAATTGAATGTCTCAGCGGAAATCACTGGGACACCAACAGATCTTTTAAAATCAGAACATCTGGTCAGTCACCTTATCCCATTTGGGTAAACAGAACTTTCTTAATCAGGCTGTGTTAGAAAACTGATTGAAACTGAAGGTAGTTTAATGGTTATAGGATAGCACTTGGCTAATGTTTTAACACTGGGAGCATAGCATACTGTGATGGACAACAACTGTGCTAATCAGTTCTTTTAAACAACAAATTGCTTGTAGCAATGTTAAATATCACTTTTTAAAAATGGCAAAGCAACCTCAGGGAACTTGTTCTTCTCTGTTTATAAAAGAGGAGTTTCCTAAGGTAATCATTCATCTATTAACAGCAAAAGGTACTGCTCATTCAATACACTTAATTAACACTGGAACCTAGGCTGGACAAATTCATTTTCACTCATCTCAAAACTGTTTCAGAATTCCTACCAAGCTCTCATATTAGGGCCACACTGACAGCACTCTCATAGTGCAGGTAAAAGGAGCAAGAGATGAAGGAGAGAAAAAAAAAAATCAGGGTAGAAAAGTATTTATTTTAACTAAGGTTGGAGAAAATTAAATATCCCAGACCTTTGAGGAGGAAGAAAATTTGCCCTCAGCAGCATCAGATAGTAAGATGAAATTCACTATAGTAATATGTAAATACAAAAACAAACTAAAGATTTGAGTATGTCTGTAAAAAAAAAATAAGTGGAAGACTGAAAGACAGCAAAAGGAGATTCTATACTGATATGCATGATTTATAGATCCCAACAGTATAGCTTTCTTCTCTCCATTTCTAAGTGTATTAAAAACCCTTGATTCCATATGCAGGGTGCTTTTTCAAAACAGTTTTAGGCAGGAAGTTCTGTACTATAAACCTCCACACTAAGGTTGATCTGCAATACAGAGAACTGTCCCTGTTTATTTGTTGCACTTAGGCATCTGAGCAGGATGTGTCCCACAGCAGCCATTCGTGTGTGACCCTTGTTAATGAAGAGGTACTTCAATTGCACGTGGAGTGCAGTGTTAGGTCTGCACCTGGGGAGGACAGGGTGGAGGCTCCCACTAGCAGCCCACTTTGTGGCTTTCTATCAAATTATTTGCTACTCATAGTGAAAAGGAAAGGTGGGCTACTGCATGAAGAGACATTATTCATAATTTTAAAATATACCTTGTTGTGAACATAGTGAAATCATCTAAGGCTGAGGCAGATAGAGAGAAATTAATGGTTCCACATTTTTGGTTAGATCAACGTTTACAACGGGGAGAAAAAATAAGAAACAGAATAAAACAAAGAAAGATATGCTTGTCTTGGCTCTCCTCATTGTAAATCAGGACCAACTCCACTCAAGCCAATGGATAGCATATGATCAAAATTGATCCTACTCATGTCATGGTTGCACAAATATTTTCAGAGAATCTTATTCACAAATTTTAGGGAGACTGACACTAATTGACAGCCTTGAAGAGAAATGATCATGACTTGGTAGTTTCCTACTGCTCCAGGTGTGATGTTTTTCAGTGGCTTTGTTGTTCAAAAAAGATAACAGTGAGGTTTTGGTGAAGGCTTCAAGGGAAAATTCAAGGACAAAATAGCAGAATCTGTCTCCAGTGATGAAATCAGTTGTATTATACTAATAAATAATACTAATTCATTGCTAGTACTGTGCTCTTGAGGAAATGTGGAATATGAAAAGCAAGCTACCAAAAAGGAACTGAGAGGGGGAAAGTACCCGTTGTACAGTAAATAAACAGGATACTTAAGTGAACAACCAGTCTGTGTAAAAGGGGTACTGTCCCTTTTCTGGTCCTTTGCTGGTGGTTGACATCTGCCTATCTGAAACCCTCACATCCCCAGAGAAGAAAATGGCTAGAAGATTTCAGAAACACAGAATCCTCTCCTTGTCCTCATTTGTTGGCCAAGAGATCTCATCATGCTAATTATTTTAATTCTTCCAGGTAAGTGCAAGATGTGCTGCACAGAGGAGAATGCTGCAATAGAGCAGATTGTATTTGTTCCATCTTTGTGTGCCCGATGCTGTATTTTCCACTCATACTCATTAGTTCTTTGGCAACAATCAGCAAAGAGTGACAGAAACTAAGAGAATTCAAAGCCTCCTAAATCCACTGGTATTTTTGATCCTTAAACACACATTTTATAGCTTCTGAGGGGACACCGGCAACTTCCCATGGTGGATCACCATGAGGGAAAGAGTATACTCTGAAGCTGTGTGGTTTTGAAGAGTCCTCTAGGTATGCATTTTCTGGATAAAGGTGCAAAGCGAGACTCTGCCAGTCTAGCACAAACATAGATAGGAAGACCCAGGCAGGCCTAGAGGCGTGGTGTTTCATAATCTGATTTACCTAATCTGGACTCGCTGGTCTGGGTATGGGTATTCCCTATTATCTGTCTACATGCTTGGAAGGTAGTAGTTCTGGCTAGACTGATGTCCAGAAATGTCCTTTCACTAACAGAGTGAGTCAGACAAAAGAGTTCTGGGCTTTGCTTGTTTATGGCCGAACAATTTAAAACACAGGAATTACTTTAATAAGGGGATCACTCTTGCAGATGTGTTCAATTTCCATGAATTTTCTTTTTGTAGCTGTCATCTCCATTCACTCTCATGATTATCTGGAATAGTAGATCACCTACATCTTTGCTGATCTTGGAGGCTTTGCATCGACCAGTTCCAAGCTTCTGTGGTTGGAGGTTGGTCCAACGTTCTGGCTGGTTCAATGTAGGCTTCCCACAGGACACTCACCCTCTTGGGGAGGCAGAAAGAAGGTTAACCTTGGCTGTCCAGCAGTCCCATTCTCTTGTAGTAGGACAATTTGCATAGCCACCTGGGATACAGGTGCAGAGCTATGCCTTTGGAGTTGTCTGAGCATTACCACCCCTGACTGTTTCTGAGGGCAAAAAGTGTCAGCAAAGGGTTCTGCTTCATCCTTCACCACGTTTAGGCAGGGCCATAATGTGTATCACTGCACAGGTATGTGTGCAGAAGTTGCTCACCCTTGTGTGTCTACTTTTCTCATTTCACATACACTTAAAAGGATTTTGCCTTACATTTTTGTTTGTTCAGATACCAGCTCACTACTCTAAATAATTCCACCCCACACTCCCCTTTAGCTTTTTTTTTTTTATGTTATACTCATTTTACTCTGAGCAAGCTAGTTTGTTCCTGTCCTCTGAGGAAGTTCAAGGTATAATGAGCAAAGCATCCGGATTAATTAAGCAACCTGGTGCAATTTCCCCTCCCCCACCCCCACTCCTCCTCCCATGGACTAGATTGGATCTTATCCAAACCAAAGCAACCGTCAAAGTCAGTCTTCAGCCAACAGTCAGTCCATTCTGCTGACATCCAAAGAATGGTTTTACTATATAAATGATAAGAAATACCCTTGCTAAGACAAGAAGCCCTTTAAAGACATTACTGTCACCTTCTCAAATGTTTGCAGTGACTCCAGGCTCTTTCCAAATACTGAACAACATTTGCAAACTTTTCTGTTGTCAAGCATCCCAGTGAAATGTGATGCTTCAAAGCATATAAACTGGATGCCCACAGCAATTGACTCTTCTGAATGCCTCGGCACCCCACACACAGCAGCCCAGACAAACTCTTTCCTTTTTATTTATAGTAACTTAAACTTGGGCTTGGGCAGCACCAGGTATGTCAAATTACCTTGCTCATGAATCTTCAGGAAATTATTGCTGTCTCTACATAGTGCCATGTCCTTTAAAATGTGCAAGGGGGAGGGCATTGTGTTCTCAATTGGGGGGGCTGCTGTTTTAATGCATGTAACTGATACCGATTTATGCTCAAGAGAGGATTTATAGAAAGATGGAAAAGGTTATGTTTTCATTGAAAATTTACTTCCATCATTTTCTTTAACCATCTATCTTTATGCAATCTGAGCAACTATCTCAGTCAACCAAGTGAGTCATTGGGCTCTAAATGAGGGGACTGCTGTGGGTTGTTTGTGTGTCTCTCTTTATGAAGGTTGCTGCTATTTACAGCAGAGAGGTCATTTGAAATAGGGTTCACAAATATATTTCTGTGCCATGCATATTTTGTGCAAAATTTAGATTACTGTATTAGTGTATCTCTCTCGCAGGTTTCCTGCTTTTGACACAAACCACTTTATATTGTCTTCTATAGGCAGTAGATGTGATACACAGCCAGCTCAGACAGATAAGAGTATTAATGCTTCGGTCACCTGAGGTTACTAACTTTACTAATGTGACAGGATAGTTCTGGGTTGAGTGAGTATGTCCTGGACACAGGAGGGCAGATAATGCATAATGTTCTTGTTTTGCATAGTGGAACCATACCATTTTATGTCATGGGGAGGCAGAAAAGCACTAAAGATATGTTTGAACAGAGGAAAAGCATAAGATTTATTTATTGCTATTTTCTAAAAGAAGAGTCTGCAGAATTAAGGGACCTGGGGATCCATTCTCCAGCTAAAATCGTTAGAATCTTCAATAAGCATCTGCTATTTGGCACTCTATCTGTGCCTCCTGCACAGCAGCAACTCGCTGGTCAGATGACTTTTGCACATACTTTCGAGGCTATTGATTGGTAGGAGAACCGTATCACCCTGTATCCTCCCACTTTATCTTGTGTGACAGCTAGAGGGAGGGAGGATGCTAAAAGTCTCCAGCAAAGGGGACTGCCTAAGGGTGAAATGGCAAAATATCCCATTCTCATCACTGTCTACAAAAACAACTGAGCTGAATGCTGGACTTAGCTCCTCAGACTCGTTTGTGTGCTGTGACAAACTGGTTTGAGAGGAGTGGGCATCAAATTAACATCTTCTAGCAAAATGCCATTGTCCAGAAATTCTAATGGGAGAGGAATATTTTACAGTCGTAACTACAGCATTAAGCTTGATGAAGTGTGAAATTTCAGTGGCCCACAATATTCTGACTTCTTCTGAATAGATATTTTTAAAATACACCTTTCTCCATATGAAAATCCTTTGACAGGTGTTGAGTTTTATACAGGACTCAGTAGCAGAAAGCTCAGCAGCTGCATCTTGCCAGATGGGGAGCTACACATGACAGTAGCTAAAGGCCATATCGGGCAGAACTGAGAGTTTCAGAGATGCAATTTTCTCTTGATTTCCACATTGATATTCCAGTGAAGAAAGCTGCATTTTAAAAAAGGCATGTACAAGGCAGATTGCAACACAAGACACGTTTGTAGTGTTTGTGGTTCCTCTGCGGTTTAGTGGAACTCAAAGCACTGCAGCAATTGCTGGACTATATGGCCAGTAATTATGCATACCAGAGTTCAGGATATTCTCCTCGAAAACTTTTACCACTAATATTTTAAAATATACTGCAGAATAAGTGGTGACTGGATGCCAAATGTAGAAGTTCTTATAAGTTTAGTGGCAGAAATAACATTTTCTTGATTATCATCGAGTGTAGACCAGCTTGATGGAGCATCTCTTCCCCTCATGGTTCTCTTCTTTAATTCTCACATCTGTACAGGGTCTCCAACAGTGACACCCTGCAATGGAGAAGCACCCAGGAGATGCAAAGGTGAGCTCCAAGTGATGCTTAAAGAGGACTGTAGGCCTATTAGTAATTCTGACCAAGGTGGAAGTGAATTCAGCATCTTGAGTTTAAAAGTTGGAGCATAAAACCCATTATATTTCTTTTGCCACTCCATGCTTGTATCTGAATGAGCTTCATACATAAGCCACAGCACAGACGTCATACCCTTTTCTCATTCCCTTTTGTAGAATGGTCCCTAATTTTAAAGGCTTTACATCAGACTGCAATTAAATGAAGGAAGCTTCATTGTAATCCCAGTTCTCTGATATTACATTTAAATGATTGGTACACGCAACATCACAAAGCCAGGGTTTCCATCTGAAGCTCCATTAGTTTTTCCCTAGTCAAGAAGCAGCACCTGAACACCTCACCAATCACAATCTTTTCACCACTGGCACTTATTTGCAGCTTTCTGAATTTTTTAATATAAGACATTTTTCAACAGTTCTGTACCGTAGCATCATTCTCTTAAGCTTCAATAAATGCCAGATAATACTGGTTGAAATCCTAAAGTATTTTATTTCTCATCAGAACTTTTTTGAGTGTCAAAACAGCCTCTGCAAAGATATCTGCAAATAAATGATGAAACAAAAAGAAGGGAGATTGTTTTGTGTGAAAATTCAGTCTTTGTTTTGTACTTCAGTTTATTCTGTTCAAAATCAATACAGCCAGCTCTGCAATAGCTAACTCACAGCATAGAATTAGTGCAATCAAATGGTTAAAAGTTAATTGAAACCAATGTGTGTTGAGATCATAGTGTGTTTTGTTTAGGGTTTTTTTTTTTCCTCAAGCAAAGTGCTATGTGTTATTCAGTCAGAGAGCATAAAACATGTCAAAGTCAGCAAGTCGCACAGAGAACAGGATTAATGCACTCTGATGCTAGTGGGCTAACGCACTGCAGCAGCACACCGGTGGCTAAATACTTAAATTATATGTATGTCAGTGTGCAGAACAACTTGAATGTAACCTGCTCTTTTCCTCGTATAGTCCGGCTGTGAATCCTGAATAACATTCAAGTTCAGGGCAGCCACCCCTTCTGACTATGACAGAGCTAACTGGCCTATTGTGGTGCTGCTGCCATTTTTCCCCTTCATTTTTTTCTCCCAGCATACTGGGGGTATTTTCAATTAAGAAGAATTCAATTTTGAATCACAGTTTTGCAAAGGGTTCAATGCTAATGAGTAAACATAGGAGGACTCGGTAATAATAATTCATAAGCAGCAGGAAGAAAAGTGCATGCTTTGTTGTTGGACTGGTTGGAGCCAGTTCATTTTATAGAATTTCATGCCAGCTACACTCTATAAATTTTTCACAATTATCATAAAATACCTTTTTATTTTATTTTTTTTCCTTTTGTTGCTCTCCAGAGTTTATTCATTACACATGAAGCATATCTGTGCTGTGAAATCCGTTACTAAATACCTCAGGACTTGTCATGCCACTGTAATTTAAATTGAATGTAACAATAATCCAGCCTGATTGCCTAGCTCACTAGTTAATGTGAGGATATTTGACTCTGTTAATCACCACAATAGCCAGGTCACATTTCCACCATTGCATAAGTAAACAGATTAACCGGCATGCAGTGCAGCCCTAACAAACGCCTCGCCGGTGACATTTGCAGCACAGCAAGCTGCGGCCTCACCTCCAGAAGAAGAAATTGGCTCTGGCACCGCAAACCACAATTTTAATCATATACATGAAAAACCAAAACTTTTTAAAAGGGGCTTAGGTAAAATACACGTGCATTAGAGAATTAACCGTTCTGAGCATGGCACCTGAGGCAGGCAGGTTACTCAGCACATGCATATTCACACACAGAGCCCACTCTTTCTCACACTAAAGCTTTGCTGCCCATCTAAGAAATAGCTCAGGCTACAAAGAGATTTAGGTGGATTGATTTTACATTATGTGAAGTCTGCCTCTCACCGTGCAATGTGTTATGATAATCAGATTTTCTATGTTTTGCTCTTTACCTTGATCATACAATGAGCATAATGGTGAGCAACTTCTAAATTGCCATGCTAGCTACCTCTCAGGTCACAACTTTTGAATTTCCATGTTGGAAAGGGTAAAAAGATAACAGTATGTGCTGTAGAAAGATTTTTTTTCTTCTTTGTTTAGTGTATGTTATAGAAAAGAGGGAGAGGAAGAAAGAAAAAAGAAAGAAAGCTCAACAGTGATATTAAGAGCAGATAAGATTCAATCAGGTGAGATCACAGGCCTGCTATTGTACCACTATTTTTCAAAATTGCCCTTCCCCCTCCCCTCTTAATCCACTTTATGCACCCAGCAGTTGGGATAAGAGCCGGAGTGGATAATATCATTTTGTTTTGTCCCAGCAATATGATGCTATCAGGGCGTTGGCTGTGCTTTTAATTAAGGGAGAGTACGCTAACATGTTGGGCAAATATACGTAATAAATCTATTTCTGTATTATCTGGAGAGCAGTACTGTAAGGGCTAAGATATTGAAGGTAATCTAGGCCTTTGTGACCTGTTTTGCACCCTGGTGTCTCACCTGCCATGGAAATGCTCCCTTTTAACAATGAAAAGGTTATATATCCACCATGACTTCTGCTTTGTGCATTTTATAGGAGGTCTGAAGTCATCGGGGTCTCATCACATTAAAGCTGCGACCACTCAGCCTTAGTGGCTGATATGTATTTTTGACACAGAGTAAATCCAAGTAAGGTTACAGCCCAGCAACAGCAGCTTCGTTGTATTTTTGCCTCCTGCTGTCTACTTTTTCTCTTCCTGTTGTTTATTTTGAGGGACAGGAAAAAAAACAGGAAGGGGAAAAAAAAGACATTGCTGTTCAGCCAGTAGTAAAACTTCTTTTATGGGCTGGCCTTGTAGCCTAACACTACTGACACCAAGGATTTGAGAGAGGACCCTGGAGAAGCAATACACACAGCACTCCCTCGACTGCTCTGGCTCATGACCTGAGGGAAGCGCCGACGGAGCTCTCTTCATCTCTTTCCTGCCAGAAAAACGATTGGCTCAACACAGGTTCAAGGATGAGAGACACCAAGACAGGGACAGGGAGGGACTTCACTTACTGAGAGGGGCTAGGAGGACAAAACAATTTCTCATACAAAGAAAGAGGGGCAAAAAAACCTGAGAGCAAACCTTATAATAGGAGAAGATAATATATCATTGACATGCAGGCAGGTACCAGAACAAAAAGTTATGTCATATTTTTTCCCCAAGAAAATGTTTACAGTTCTCACCACATCTAAAGCGCTGCCACTATTGAATGAGGCTGAAAACAAAGCTGACTTAGTGGTTTCACATGCTTTTATATAACCCTATAATTTTTTTAAAGTGCTTTGTTTCATAAAATGAAATTATGTAGGCAATTAGTCTATACTGTGCACTAACCCCTGTTACGCCTTGGCTAGGAAAGGGAATTTAAAAGAACAGAGTTATTTCATTTAAAAACAGGTTATTTTGTATACTCTGCAAGTTTTTCATTAATAGGGGTTGCATTTATTATACAAATGAATTATTTCATCGGTCTTCTTCATTAATGCTTTGAAAGCCATTAAAAGATGGCATTTACTTGGGTATATATATATATATACAGAGCCAAAAATATCTGTCACTTGTGAAAATAGGTAAAGTAGAAGAGGATGGTAACTTGGACTGGAGCTGAAGCCTTTTACATAGACACTGAGGGCAGCTCCGGGCTGGAAACTCACTGAGAATCAGCTGGTTTAGTACTGTTTCCCTATGGCTGTCTGAGAACATGGTTTACATACAATATGAGCTGCCAGTTCAGGGAAAGAAGGATAAGAACAGAAGGGAAGAACAGGAATGGACAAAGAAGCATCCTCATAGTGCGAAGTAATCATCACCACTTCCTGTAACCTGCTTCTTGCTCAAACAGGGAGATGCCAAATAGGAGACTCCCTGCATCTGACAGAACTGGGGGAGGGTAGAGGAAATGAGGTTGATGTGTTTGATCCTTAAAAGGCTCTGAAATGTTTCAGCATCACCGTGGGATGTTTTGTTTTTCTTGTTATTTTTATCTGGTCTTGTCATTGGCAAGTCTGATCAACCAACTCCAATAGATCTGAGCAGGGATTGTTTAAATGGCAAGCAGAAGGTACCAGCTGTCTGGGTTTCAGGCTTTCTCCTGGACTGTGCAAAAGGATTCAGCAAGATCTGCTTCATCAGGGGAAGCAGTGCCTTCTGGAACTCTTCAGTTTGCATGGTTTGATGCAACATTTAAAAGTGTCCCAATACATCTGCACTTTTTCACAACTAGAGAAGGGACTGTAGAGGAACATATTAAAGAAGTTTAACCTTCTGGTCTGAATGCCACTACAATACACTAGAGAAAAAGCCAATTTCACAGTTACAGAAGACAGAAGTGAAACAAAGTCACTTTGGATATTTCACCATTAAGAATACACCACACTATGAAGACACCAAAGGCGGAATTTTCTGGAGGAAAATATGAGGCTGTGAAGGATTGTGGAAAATGAATCTGATACTATTGTTGGTCTTTTGGCGAATTTTACTCCAAGTTTAGGTTCAAACAAAAGCTTGATACCAGAAAATTATTTCAGTTTTGGAGGATGTATACTTCCATTGTTCCTACACTAAGCAAAGCTCATAGGCGGTACTGTACACTACTGCAAATTCTCCAAATGTGTAAGGTCCCCATGCCCAACATTTGCACTGCAGCATTAGAGGTATTCAGACTAATTCTGCTGGAGCTGAGATGCTGTCACAGCCTCTTGCAGATGCCAGGTCAATAAACATGTACTGACGTCTGTCCTAGCATGGTACAATATTTGGGCTAATTTACGGCTATGTAATTCCATTTCTGAATGTTCATTGGCCATGTCTGTTGTGCATAGAATAGCAACACTACAAGGATGCTTCTTCTAGGATAGTATAATGAAAACATAAAATAAAAGAATAGCTAAATTGTATCCTGTTGCCAACCATGAATTAATGATCAAGAACTCAGATGTCTTTGACTTGTAGGAAGAGGACAGAAATCACTTTTACTTGTATTAATCTTTCATCCAATATCTTTGAGTTACCTTCATCACAGGCTACATTCTGTTCCTCAGCACAGTCCTCCTCACCAGAAAACAACTAAATTACGTTCTCTTTGTACCACTCAATTTGCTGAAACTCTCTTTTTTCCTATATGCTTTTCCATTCCACCAGGATAAAGTATACTAAACAAGCATTCATAAAAATTTTAATACTTTGCAAATACCTTTCATAAAACTTCAAATAAATCATTAAATTATACACTTTTACAGAGCTGCATAGGGTTTAACCTGCTCCATATGTTTTTCAATGTACTGAAGAAGAGAATTACTCATTAAATAATAATAGAGCAGAGTAGGTCAGGTGGAAGGAATCAAAAGGCATGAAGAGCTTTACAGGTTCAAATTCTGTCAATGACACCTGACATTCCAGTAGCAAAATACACCTTGATAACTATAGGTGTCAGTGAAGGGCAGAGCTCTGAAGAGCTGCTCACTGAAATATTATCCACTGATTTTCCTCTTCAGCTCTAACTGCTTGCCTGTTTTCTTCGAACTTTCCCAAAGAGGAGCCAGTTTGTTGAAATTTGATCAGAAATCACTGAGACTGATAAAATATTAGGTATTGATATGCCAAACATTATTGTTAATCCCAATCATTTTACTCAACAGCCTTTCAGATGTAGAGAACTTCTGCAAGGGAGATCGGCAGGTGAATAGGTGCCACTGCTGCCCAAGTGATACCAATGGGGCAGGACTGAGCAAACTGAGAGTTCTTGCTTGCTCTTGTAGTCTTAAAAGAATTAGGATAATTAACTGCATCGCTGGGGTGATTACAAGGTAGTGGCTTCATGCTGAAAACAGGGAAACAGACTTGCTGTTATTGTCTTAACTTTCCCTTAGTTGGTTTTCATGGTCCCTGCTGCAATCATAGGCAACCTTCTAGGCTGCTGTTTTCCAAGGTTTGACAGAAGCCAGATGTAGTTGGTAAACCTTATGATGTGGTCAGCAAGAAAATATGCAGTATCACAGTCCCCTAATGCTGGGCAATGTTATACACCACCAGGAGGTATGTTTGTTTTGCCAAGTTGGTCTATAAGCGTATTTTCTGATTACAAAATAATCTCTTTGTAAAGATAAAACATTGTAAATGGTTGTGAGACATTCTGGTGGAGGGCCATACACACCACAGAACTCAGGAGATAAGACTACAGCAAGAGCATTTGGAATGCACTTGCTTTGTGTCAAAGTGTACATATAAATTTCCTACTATATTGGCTGTTTTTAATGGGAAAAGTAAAAGGCAAGTGTCTGGGTTTTAATGGTGATAACTTTGCCTGAAACTCCTTTGCTTCCAAAGCTACAGATTGAATCCAATGTTATTTCAAAGTATTTATGCAGATTTATGATAGGATCTTCAAATGAGTTTAAATAGCTCTGTTTGCTACTTCAATAGAAAACTTTGCCCTTATGTTCTCAACTCCTATCTCGTTGACCTTCTGAAAGGGGAAGGATGGAAATTAACTTATAGGCATACCCTTCTTTCCCCTACAAACAGGCCTAAGCAGCACAAAAACTCCTAATTTGTAGCATGAAGAGTTGACACAGCAGTGGCACAAACTACTCAGAATTGTTCAGGGTTTCTGTCTATCTCTTCAAATGCTCCCCAGCCCACAGAAAGCCTCTTCACCATTCAGGTGGCTCCATGGCTCATCTCATTCCCCAACTTGTCCCCAGAGAAAAACTCCTCACAAAGAAGTACTTCCCTTCAATTCCCCAAAATCAAGCCTGAGCTAATAAGGCACAGTTCTGCCCACTGAGTAAAAATTTATTTCAAGGTGTGTGTGCAAGTCAATGTGCATGGCCAAACCCAAAAAGGCTTCTGTTAGTTGGTTTATGCCATGCAAACAGGCACTGCAGATATTACGGGAAAAAGTCTTGACTGATTTAATTTCTGGTGATACCTTGTGGACTGATTATAAAAAACAGGAGCATGCCTGAAGATTCACATGAATTCTTCAAACACAAAACAAAACAAAACAAAACAAAACCACAAAAAAAACCCCAAAGAAAAAACAAACAAACAAAAAACCTTTAGAGCTATTCAAGAACTCTCAGCAACAGCCAAACAGTGTTCTAGTAATAAATCCAAAACACAGCATCATATGGATACAGAATCTGAGTATAAGAAGAACCACTGTGACTGCTATACCATTATCAATGTACCCAAACATTACGCATCTTGGAACATAAGGACTCAACCTTATGGCTGTACTGTTGTGCCTGACTGTCCACAGCAGTCCCCAGTGAACTATTTCAGGATCTAAGTACTGCCAGAGCATGAAGGCAGCCTGCCCATGTCCCATTTTTCTAGGTAGCAACACTCCAGTGAGGAGCTGTTAACTCAGTGCAGTCTGGCACTGCACTTCTGGGTTGCTGAGCAAGTCAGCATTCCAGTGTCTGCTTCCACCCAGAAAGTAGCCATCATGAAACAGATGCAGTGAGGCTTCTGCTTTGACCTCAAATCCAAAAGAAAAATAACCTTTAGCTTGGCAATTTTTATGTCAATGAAGAAGAATCAAATCTATTTATTTTTGCCAAACCCATGCTAAACAGGACTTTCTGGATATAAAGTTTCCAGAAGTCTTAGTAAAATATTTGGGTAACACAGAAATGGGAACCAAACTCCAGAGATTGCATTAAGAAGATGACTCTACTATTTTGTGTCTGGGTCTGTCCTAGATTACCATAATTAGTATCTGTTACTGTCTTTTTGAATGCAATCAGACATTCTTACTAAATATGCTGTAGGAGATGCAGAAAATATACAGCTCTCTTTACTGTGCTAAAACAGCAATTAAATATCAACAGCAAGATTTACATTTACCACCTCCTCAATGTAAGGACGGCAGTGTTAAGTTCCAGATTTTCTACTGATGATGCTGAATATTTTCTCAGTCTTCTTCTTGCTGTTTTCCCATGAAATTTGAAGAGAGGACAAAAAATGAGTAAGAGGGAAACAACTTCCTTCTTTAAAGTCATTATGGCTGTGACTTGCAGCAATGTAGGCTACTAGAAATACCCTTGTCTCACTCAGTGCTGTTCATATGAATATCTTTTCATCAACATCAAAATCTATCTGAAGGTTGTTCACAGCTTGTTGGACTTTATCAAATTTGGTGAAAGGGAGAATTCTTCTGATCCGGCAGACAGTGAATATTTGGACAGAATCTGCTAACTTTATCTGTGAAGTGGGTGCTTAGCTCTTGATCATTTCTATATATAGCTGCAAACAAGGTATCTACTTGCAAACATATCCAATATGCTGGTTTTGAGGACAGAGAAATACAGTGCTCCTTATTAGTCTCAACAATTTCACAGACAAAACATAGACGGATAGTCCAAACAGGAACTATGAAATGCCACAGCCATGAAAGGGAACATTTTCATTCCCAGTCTCATTACTTGCACACACAATCATCATCAAACCTTGTAGCTACCCACTGCACAGCAACAGTGCCCCCTGAAAAGGCTCTTAAACTCCACTTTTCACTGTGTTTGCTCTGGACTCCAATAAAGACTCACCAACTTCAATGACTTTAACCCATGTCTCAGATGGCATGTGATTAAGGGAACACGTGAGTTATTTTTTCTTTCTTTTTATGTGCGGATTCTTTTTCCTACCTTTTTCTGTCTACTTTACTGTAAACACTTAAATTCAAAATAATGTTTTTCAGAAAGTTCAAATTCAATTCTGAAAAATTATGAACACCAATAAGCACAGAAAAGATTAGTGCTTCTTTAAATGAATCAAAAAATGGGTAAATTAGGCCTAAAGGTTAACTTCTACAATTTACATGTAGAAATCCTGGTATGATGCCAGATTAAACAGGTGAAAAAGGATCCATTTGGATTTAGTTTTTGTAATAGTCAGGCCTACTACACGATTAGTCAAAGTATTAATGAGAATAGCTCAATGTCACTGCCACTTACAAAGACTACTGAAAAAAACTGACTGAAACAGCTTCTGCTTTCAATGTTTGATTTTAACAGAGATGAGAGTTTGAGTTTTGAGTTTCTCACATTTTAACAGTGAGACCTTACTTTAGAACTTGTATACTGCATTTACCTTTGCTTAGAACGTCATTAGCAGATATAATTTTGCAAGAGGTTTGAAGTAGCACAAAAGAAATTGGAAAAGTAGGCATTTTCCATGAACAAAAAATAGAAAAGGAAGTCCATCCACCTTTAGCTGGAGTCTGGATATGAGAATAGCTACACTTGGCATTGCAGCACTGTGAATGAATCCCCACAGTCATCCTGTGAAACCATGTATCACCTCAGTATTTTCCGTTAAAAAATTCTATTGCAAAGGAGAATACCAGACCATGGGAGTTCTGACAGCTGACACTGCTACATAGGAACAACTCTTTTAAAATAAGAATCTAACTGCTGCTGTTGACATATTCACGACAGAAAACTTAGTCAAGTTTTTTCTTATTACTGGGATTTAGGAAAGTCAGGATTATTTTTGTAAGACACAGTAAAAATGACAAAGTGGTGCATTAATTTCTGCACTCCCCCCAGTGTATGAATATCTTTAATTAAATATATCCCATTGAGACTTCTGAACACTGCTATTGACACTTAATGTAACTTGTAAAGATAAACAGACATCAGTTTTAAAGTGAGGATCCAGCAGACAGTGGTCTGGAAGTAGAAACATCTGTTTCTTTAAGTGAACTCCTTTGGCAATTCTGATTATGAATATACAGCTAAGGGCTGCAGAAGTTTGGGAAAACAGTCCATGAGGTGACCTTTCCTGCTTCTGACTGTGCTCTCCATCTCTCTTCAGGAGGCCTGGCTTGGACTGCTACATTCTCCAGTTGTATGGTTATTCTTTGAGGAGAATGGATCGGCTGATTCCAGACACTGTGTGGAGGTGCTTACCTGCAGACAGTTTGACCTGGATTTAGAGAAGACAGCTTATATTCCAATCTCCAGATGCAGATGCACTTCAGAAGAAAAAGATTGCTGAACTAAAATACATGAGCATTTTCATCATTTTACCTGTTCCCAAGACTGAATGAAAAGTCGTGGGTCCCTACAGCTGAAAATTTTGCCTTCAGTCTTATATTTCTGTCTCTTTAGAAAATGAATGTCATATCCTTGTATTTGTGACTTCATTATGCTTCAGAACATGCTTTGAAGCACCCACTTGGCCTGGAGGGTGGTTGTGCTTAGTTTTCAGAGTGAGGTATTACTGAAAGTAATAAACAATGTTAACCTGAAGCAATGTCCTCATTTTTCTGTACCAGCTTCTGACCTGAATTCAGTTCCTATCCACCAGTTACATTTGATCTGGATAAAAATCAGGCTTTTTCTAACTTCTCCTCTCCCTCTCTAAATTGATGAAATTCTTCCTGTGTTTCAGATAGGAAAGGACCATCCCTCTTCCAGACACAGGATGCCTTTGATAATATGTTTGTGCTTATGGCAAGTCTCACTTTAAAAGTTGATTAAAACACAACTAAAAAACTAGTAAAATAGTTTCAGTTTATGACACATGATTGTGATGGGAAACTCAGTAGACATTGAAAGTAAAAAAAAAAAATTCATTTTTGTCAGAAATAATTAACCATAGCATGCAAGCACTTGATTTTACTATGTATATTTATTTGTTTTGTGAACATTCATTTTAATACACCTTTAAGCTGTAGTATTTTTATTAAATGTTTCTATGATACATTTATTTGCAGGTAAAATCATGAGATGATGTGGTCATGCAGTAAACCACAACTGAAATTAATTGCTGGGGGGAAAAAATTTAAATATTAATTGCAAAGTAAACCTTTACTATATGGAAAAACAAATAAGTTTGCCACATAATATGTCCTATGTAAAATAGCTGATTTGCTTTATGATTTATTTCTAAAAGGAATGCATAATTTTCTGTTAGAAGAAAAGAAGGTTTATTATGGTCACTGTTTTTACTTTCAAAGACCTTTTCAACATGATCCAAAAGACTGCCCTTTTGGCAGCTTGTCATACTCCAATTTGCCACTGCAAGAAGGTCAACGCAATGATCAGCTTTTATGGGGCAATGGTACCAAGGCACAGGTAAACCCTTTACTTCCTCCACTACTTCAGAATAATACTGCATTTCAAACTGCATTAATTTGTAACTGCAACAAAGTGCAATCCTGTGTCAGTCCTGATTTCACACAGAACATATGCTACTTTTTAAGTATATGTCCTTCTATACTTGGCTGAAGTTGGTAATGTTGATGATGCATATTTACTAATCATATTTACTTATATTTACATAATTACTCCCCATCTTCCCTAGTAAGGGAGAATTCTGAATACCATAATAACAGATCCTAACAGGAGCTGGCAGAGGAAATCTCACTTTTCTATGACTGTGCATCAGACTGATGCCGGAATGATTTTTGTCTTTTCTTTTATATACCTTTTACACAGTTCTCTGTATCCACAAGTATTAGCAGTAGGCATACTTGCAAACTTTTACTTAGTTTAGTGCTTAGTGTTTTGTAAGTGTTCTGCAGGCCTGAGACTAAACACCCCAGAACTGCAGAGCCAGGGAGACCAAACATTCCTACTATCTCAGGAAGCCAAGGTCTCCCGGCAGGAGGATTCTGTAAACTAGGGGTTAGCCCACCCCAACCTCATTATTGGGCCCCCTTGTTAGATATGCTAATGTGTAAAGTCTATAACTGGTGTGTATGATTGGTGGGAGGGGGCTTTTTGCCACACTTCACCTGGTTGAAGTGGATGCACTGAACAGGATCCTGATTAAAATACTGAGGTAAAGACCCCAACCCCTCTAACCGTGTCTAGCTTCATTTTCCTAACACCAGGAAAAAGGCATCAGACAATACAGGCTATATGGATATACCCTCTGGGTTATAGGATCTTACTCTGTCCAGTCCCTCCTGCATAATGGGTTGGTTGTTAAAAGGCAATAATCCCTATGGAGTTTCAGCAAGCTGTTTTAACAATTATGCAGAGCAAAATATTCCCTTGCTCTTCTTTTAATATGGTTTAGCTTTGCTTTTTAGGTATTTTTTTTCTCTCACTTGCTGCCCCTTCTATTATTCTGTTTTGCAGACACAATCAAACCATGAGATGAGGTACACTAACCAATTTTTTAGTAGGTTCAAATATTTTCAATATCTTCTTCAGGACAGCAGAAATAGTTTAGAAATGGCCTTCTACATCCTGCACAGTTTTTTCCTTATTTTGTTAAGCATTGTACTTTGAAAGGTATTTAGACTTTTTCACCACTTCTTCCCAGTAAGTCAACTTGATGCTTATTATCTCCCTTGGTGAAGCAGAGAACGTGTGGTAACAGTAGTAGCAGAATTCCAAGCTTAAAAATTAAAATAATAATTTATGGATTATTTTAAGGTGATAGAAGAAATGTTGTAATGAATTTGTGAAACAAATGTGTTGAGAGAATCAACTGGGGCAAAACATGTCCTATAAGGAGTGGCTGAGAGAGTTGGGGGTGTTTAGCCTGGAGAAAAGGAGGCTCAGGGCAGGCCTTATCACTCTGTAGCCAGGTGGGGGTCGGTCCCTTCTGACACATCTTAAGTGAAAGGATGAGGGAAAGTTGCACTAGGGGAGGCTCAGGTTAGAAATTAGAAAATGTATTTTTACTGAAAAGGTGTCTAGGCATTGGAATGACTTGTCAAGGGAGGTGGTGGAGTTTTCAAGAGGTTTCTGGATGCGGCACTTGGGGGTATGGCTTAGCAGTGATCATGGTGGTATTAGATGAAGATTTGACTGGATGATCTTGAAAGTCTCTTCTAACCTTGAAAACTCTAATTAATTTACATATATGGCCAACAAAGAAGAAGAATTGAGTGAATGAATCTCTGTGAAGTATTTAAGTCTACTGGTGGGGAGCACAGTAGTGTGGAGGACTATATTACTAGGACAGGAAAGTGAACCTAGAATCCCATAACTATCATATGAAGTACTCAGTCTAGGAATTGGAAAATGCCAAAGAACTAAGAAGTGACAACAGACACACTGAGATATCAAAAAATTGTATGTTGGAGTGGATTTTTTTAAGTGAAGAGAGTGGATAACAAATAACGGAAAGTTAAATTACAATATGACAAAAGGAAGTACAAGCAAGAACAAATTTTTGGATCATTGTTGAGTAGAAAAATATATGGTACAAAAGACACTGAATCTTTTTTTGCGGGCATGGGTGTATAACCAGAAGGACCAATATGAGAGCCATGCCCCTGAAGAGATCCATCTCCTGCTCTGTACTCGACCCCCTCCAGAGCAGCGGCTGCACCAGCCGTGGAACTGTCCATGGTCCTTATAAGAACCTCCCTGAAACCACTTTCATCCACATCCACAACCAGAAATATGTGTTTAACCCCTCAATTGGATTTGTTTCCTCCTTCTGATCAGAGTTGGATAAAAGTTATGAACATTTTCTTCAGAAATTTTATGTACCAGTTTTAATCATTTGATACTGGGTTCTTTCTTTTGACCAAAATTTCACTCTTACATAAAACAAGAGGAAGCACATTCTTGAGGGAGAAAAGACGCACTTGAAAAGCTTCTCCTTTTTTTTCCCTTTTTTCTAGCAATTTAATTTTGGTTCAAAGACCTTTGCTTTTTTATTGAAGGAGGACTGTTTAGTGGCAATGGTAGCCTACAGTTCCTCAGATTAAACTTACTCTTCATAAGAAACTTGGGCTAAAACTGAAAAAGAATGGAGAACTTCTGTTTTTCTAAGCTTTGTGTTTCTATTTTTACTAAGCTATATTCTAGAAAACATGTTTTACTAAGAGGGTGCATTGCAGTTTATGCATTTATTGCATTTATTTAGTCCATTCAAGTCTCTTGATTTCTTTCAATTCCATTCAAAACACATTCTCTAAATAATTTTTGTCAATATCGGTGCATATCAAAAAAGAAAACCAAAGCATATTACATGAAAGAGAAATAGGATGATCAAATGTTTAAAAGTAAATAATCTCCGCAGATTGCCACAGGGCTATCCTATCATACAGTTAGACAACTTTAAAGAAACCAGTAACAAGCTATTCAAAGCTGACATGTAGCACAGGGCTCTTGACAGCTCTTCCATCTACATGTGTGTTGTTTTCATCTTCCTTTTATCAAATCTCCATCTGAAAACAATCTGTGGAAGAGTTGCACGACTGGAGTGAGGAAGTACCTGTTGTCTTTTCAACCAAAGCAGAATCTTTAAGGTGTGTAGGGGGTATAAAAATAGGGTTAAATATTAAATTATGTAGTCTGTAATTCCAGCAATGAGATGCTGAGTGAGTAAAACCTAGAGGTATTTTATTCATCTCAATGCTCAATGGGGAATCTCATAAAAGAACAGAGTGGTGGGGACCACCTTCCGCGTCCCATCCCTTTCTAATTCAAACACATAGTTAGAACAAGATGTTTTACAATCCACATTGAATGTCCTGCGATGAAAAAGGACACCTAGGATTCATAATCAAGGCCCTTGGATCTAGTTGTTGACCTTGCTAGAACCACAACCTCAGGAAGACCAAGCGGCACCATAAATGATTGATCGATCATATCTGTTTACATTCACAGGATGCATTTTGTTTTTTCTTACTGAGTTACATTTGATATTACTTCTTTCTCTTGATCTCTATTTGATCTCTTATGCTTCAGCAACTGTCATAGCTCTAAATTTACAGTATTCACCCTTTCATTTGAATTGTATTCATTCATTAAGAATAGAATATTATTCTTTTCTTTTTGACACTGAAAATACCTCTAAATATGATACTAGCACAGAAAAAGGACTACTGATTTTCACTTTCAGTTAAGTCACAGAGTGAAGCAGGATCTTCAAGGACCTATACAGCCAAGGAACAGTACAAAGGACCCTGCTAAGATTATTTCCTTAGATGTTCTAGGATCTATGGGTCTTTCCAAAGAAATCTAGAGTGCAGATTTAATATCACCTTTTCCATGACTACTGATTACGGATTTTATTTTCACCTGCCTTTTTAATTCTTATAGTTAGTTTCAAACATTTAGAGGAAAGCTTTTCTTGGTATGTTGAAATATTATCTATATGCTCTCTCCCCTTTTGATTACTAGTGTAACTAGCAGTTGCTTGCTACCTGACAAAGCTTGGGAAATTCAACTTCAAAGAGTTTTACAGAAGAAAGTACTAATTCCTACTTTTAATTACGTGCATTCATTCATACAATGTTATTTAATTTTCTCAGGTTTAGGTGTTTTGTTGGTTTTTGGCTGGTTGGTTGGGGCTTTTTTGGGTTTTTTTACCCACTATAGCATAGACAAGTTTAAACATAAAGTAGTAAGTTATTGTCTTTTCCCTCTCAAGCATTGACTCCACCAGCTTCAGAAATGATAGAATGATTTGAATAAGTTATCAATAATATATGTTATCTCTATTTTTAGACCTTCAAAGATTAAAGGACTTTTATTCCATTTGTACATTTTAATTTTAATAGAATCATTGTAGCTGTTCTTGTTTTCTGTGGTTTTTAGTTGTGCTGCAGACCTACCATTTTGAATGTATACACCTCTTTCAGACATATCTCCACTTGCATGCCTCAAGTGTGTGCCTTTATGCTCAGAAGTGAACACAAACTGTCTATGTGTGGACTGGTTCCAAAAAGTCTGTTCTGTAGCAAAACTGCATTTTTGCCCTTGCATTTGAATAAGTAATGGTAGAATTGCTTTCCAATTTACTATGCCTCCATATAATTTTGTTGCTAAAGACTGCTATAGGATCTGTCTGCTGTTCTAGTTCTACACTGATCCATCTCCAAGTGTTGTTATAAAACTTCATTTCTTCAAGGCCTGGAATAAAGACATCCACAATGCTTATGTTTATGCTGAACAATCAAATGAGTTACACCTTGATTAAACATTACTTATACTTAGTGATGACTAAAGAAAAGGACAAGAACATCTGATATTCAGAATTGCTGGCTACTCAGCAGCTACTTCCTGCTTTGATTGGAAAAGACCTTTAAGATCATCAAGCCCAACTATAAACCTAACTCTGTAAATCCACTGCTAAGACTTGTTCCTAAGCACCACAACTAAACATCTTTTAAATTCATCTAGGGCTGGTGACTCAACCACTTGCCTGGACAGCCTTTAATCCTGCATTTAAATCTATGTTACCTGTTAAGTACAGTAAATCTAAGATAGTTGACAGAAAAAACGATGTTTGGGCTTTTTTTCCTAAATGAGCAATATTTACAATTGTGTAATAGAAAGGAAAATCAGTTCAATAATAGAAAATATCTATTAGGCATTGGCTATGAGCAAAGGGAATCCTGAGGCATTGAGTAAGGCATTCTAAAAGAAAGAAGAAAGAGTATGATATTTTTATAAATAGGCTATAAAGGAAAATTACACGTCTTCTTGTATTTTTTCTAAAATGTAAGCACCCTTCAATGTGTTACAAAGCATATTGCCCTTTTGGGGTTTTGTAGGGTCCCACTGATTCTTGTGTGACTAGTCTGTGTCATTTAAAAATATAAGAGCATTACATAACAGAAAGGGGAAAGATAAATAAGGGACATCGATGTTCAGAAAGCTTCTGATGTGCACACAAAGTCAGAGTTTAACAAGTACACATTGTAATTTAGAAGGATTTCTGTCTTTAGCCCATTGTAATAGTGGAATGTGCCACTGAAGTTGAAGGAATTATGGAATACATGAATCTAGTCTCTTCCAAGTTTGAGTTTCTTTTTTTCCAGGCCTACCATTTCAGATTAATTGCAGACTTAACTAAAGAGGGAGGGATGCTCAACTTCTTGCTGAATTTTAAATGTCTAACTTAATTCTTACTGTAACACTTCCCCTCATTTTTGAAATGTCACATACAATTATAATTTACTTTATTACAGGGAAAATATCCAGGGACATTCCCTTCAGAACTTATAAATCCAGATAACATAATGAGAAGTTTATATGTATAACAACGGAACCTGTCTGAACAAGAAGCTTTTGAAAATCTATGCTGTCAAAAATAGCTGATGGTTTGGAATGAACAGAGCTGTCCTGGTTTAGGGCAAATATTTAGGAGGAAACCTCTGGGGGGGTCTCCTCTAGGAAGAGCCGATTCCAATCACCCCTCCCCCTACAGGCCCGGGAAGAATTTCCTTAGAGAAAAGTGGAAAAAACTATTTATTTAAAAAATAGAATATTCACAAGTATAGGAAAAATTTGGATAATATGAAAACAATGAAACCTCTCCTTCCTCTGAAGAGATGGTGGATTCAGAGTCCGTCTGAGTCTGGTTCAGTTCTCCAGTGGGGGGGCCGATTGCCAGGCCCAGTTGTAGAAGTCGGTGAGGGGGGGGCCCCCCGGGGGTTCCCAGGTGTCTTGGGCCCACGCGATGCCAACCAGTCCCAGGAAGAGGAAAAAGGAAAAAAATACCCAGCAAAAGAAACAAAGTCTCTCCCTGCCAAAAAAGCCGAGAAAAATCTGAGGAAACCCTCCGCTGTGAGCTGTTCCAGCACCCACACCAGAGAATAAAAACAAAAACAAAACTGTAGTCCCGCTGGAATGTAGCCTCTCCGCTCTCTCAAGGCCTAAGTGATAAGATGGGACTCCTGCAGACAAACGGCGAGTGGGTTTTTTTTCCTCCACTTTCACTCTCTCTGTCTCTCTGGGCCTAACTTAAAGCTGTAGAGCTTAATGTCCAGCATAAGCAACAGGACGACTGGGGATACAAACAGGTCATATGGCCAACCCAGGACAAGAGCAAACAGAGAGAAAGATACTTTAAAAGAGGGCTTTTCAATATATCAGAAATAGTAGGTTTGCCAAGGAGGCATCAATTTTGCCTACAAAATGGTGATAACGATATAGCAGTCTATGCTATGTCTACATGTGTCGTATACAAAGAAACAAAGAAGTGGCTCTGAGTAACAGTAGTAGAAACCAAGAATATACACTTCCGGGAAAAAATCAGCACATCAGAATTGGACCATGCTATAACCCTGAATGGAAGGTGTATAAGAAAAAAAATTCTTTTTTTCTAGTTTAAACCTGAATTAAGACTAGCACTCTGTGGTCTCTCCATAACGGAAAAACCTGGTTACACTGCAAAAACAAGTTTCTGTACAGCATTAGTATCTACTCAAATGACACAAAGCAAATTTTAGTTGTCTCAGGTGTTCAAATCTTTGAAGACATCCTTCTTGATGAAATCAGGCATTTCTGGATTACTATTTGCCCCGTTTCTTCAGGCTTAGTTAAGAGAGGTCTCACGCACAATAAATATGTATAAATATAGCACCTGAAAATGCTACAGGATTGATTCATGGAATGAAAAAAATTGTTATTTTATGAGCACAAAATGAAAGACTACTGACCCTACAAAGGGAGTATTACAAAAATAACACTTATATACTTGTTAGAAGAAAAGAAAAGCTACAAACTCTGCCCCTACTTCCCATTTTGCTCTCAGCATAGAACAACAGAAACTCCAGCTGATCACTGCAGAGCTTATTCTCCATTTGAAAATGCTGCCATACAATAGAACAGGATCTGAAGAGACAGAGGTTCTTTGCACCTATTGGCATTCAGCGAAAGGGAATTAGATAACATCTGTTTCATGGCCTGCACAGATTTTTCTCTTTCCAATGGATACTGTTATGCTCACAAGAGAAGCACTTAAACAATTTTCATGCAGCTGGATGGATTGTTTCATGTTTTTCCATGTCATCCTGGCATCCGACCCAATTTTCATTCTGACATGACAAAGCAGATGCCCCAAGTTTCATTTGTGATGAAACCTTTATCAGCAGCCGTGAATCAAATGCTTACAAGAAAAGTAAGCCTAATAAGTGCCTCCAGGTTATTTTCAAATTAAGGCATTCAAATCAAATTGTTTCAATATTGTCAATTTTTGCACAAGTAACTGATTTCTGTAGAGGCTGAAAGGATTTCCTCATGCATTCAAGAATCCACTGGGAAAGTAGAAGTGTCCTGAAACAAAAAGGAGCTAAAACGTCAATAACTGCTGCCTCTTTTCAATATTCTATCTAGCAACTAAATAGAGAGAATAAAACTCGGGCGAGAAAACTATCCCTGGTTAATTGCATTGGCTAGATATACCTCTTCTAGCCTGACCTCTCACACTGCCCACCTGCAGTTATTTACCTCTAGCTGTGTACTTTTTCATCAGACAGTGGTATGTCCTCTTGTACACACAAACATTGCAGTCCAGCAACTTCTAAATTGTCTGTTTGGAACTTTTTTAGCCAGGAATAAAAACACCAGAAAATGATGAAGCACTTTTCAGCAAGGATTATATGGAACCTTCCTATCAATTAGTTAGTGCAGAGACATGAAACACATGCCAGATTTTCCTGAGAATCTTGTTCATAATTTCTTCCAAAATACACTAAAAGAAAGAGCTATGATTATTTCAACTAAATATGAAACATTCTGTCAGTTAGTAGCCACTTATCATCACTGAATTTCAGAATCATAAATTTGCATCACACAGGTCCCTTTGAAAATGTGTGTTGAAAAGTACTGTCAATGAACACAAGAAACGTAGTAATGAATGAGACTGAGAATCTATCTTCGATGGAAGTCATGCAGACATTTTCCTCAGAAGTGAGGCTAGGAATGCCTCACTAGGCAATAAAAAAAAATTAATTGCATATTGGTTTTCTAAGATTTGCTGGCATTTCAAGATTAGAAAATACAAGTATGGGAAAAGAATTTACAATTACATATATTCAGCCACATAAAAATGAAGATATGGAAGAGTGATGATTTTGGCTGGGGTAGAGTAAATTTTCTTCACTGTAGCTTGTATGGGACTGTGTTTTGGATTTGTGCTGAACACAGGGTTGGTAACACAGGAATGTTTTTGTTATTGCTGAACAGTGCTTCAGAGAATCATGGCATTTTCTGCTTCTCACCACACCCGCCCAGCAAGGAGGGTAGGGGCGCCCAAGAATCTGGGAGGAGACACAGGTGGGACAGCAGACCCCCACTGACAAAGGGATATTCCACACCATGTAACACCATTCCAGCATATAAAGATGGGGAGGAAGGCAGAAGGGGAAACATTTGGGGTCTTAATACAAAGAAGATGTGTTTAATTGCACTGGCCAGTGTTGTATGTGACAAATATTATGTAAGAATATAAACACATGATGAGGATGGTAACCTCATGTCGAGTAAGTGAAAGATGAGGACTTTTTCAAAGGAGGCCCAAAGGTCTCAAGAACCTTGTGACAAAATAGAGGGGAAAATGTCCATACTCCAGAGAACTGCAGAATAAACTTTAACTATATTCACTTCAGCCCTGCTGAGTGAATGTTTTTTAGAATTTGTTATTGCAATCATCCCACCAAAAAATTCTACATGTGGAAATACATTGGACTGGAATACAAAGGGAGTATTGGCCTTATCGTTTACCACAGGGAAGGAAAGAATGTCGCTACTTGGGCTGCAGAACACAGTAGATGCCGCTGATGTTTTTGTTGTTGTTACCATGTTGTTGTTACCATATGTTTTGGATGATGATATGACTAACTCTGAAGTCACAACTGACTTCTCTAATCCCTCACAAAGGATAATAAAATGTAATTGCACCCTACATCATTATATAAGGAGAAAGATAGCACTTCTGTGCCTGTTTGTTTACTTCTGGTTGCTTATGGGATCTGTTTTTTCAGTTCTTATAAGTACACTGCAGTAGAAACTGAGAGAAACTATTGCATCTCTGGTATAAGCTGAGGTTTTAAGACTTACCAGAAGTCACAAGGTCCACAGATGACAAGTTAAATTATTGGCTGAATTATTTGTAAGTACAATTAATAACTTTAAATGCAACTACATAATGAAAAATAATCTGAAGTTAAAAATATTTATATAAAATATTTTTACCATAATGTAGTAAGTACAATTTCTGGCTCTTAAAAATATTTTTAATTTATTCTTTTTTTCTCAATGTTTCTTCAAAGTAAATAGATTCATTTTGTAATCTACTCAAGGCAGGAAAATTTTAAGCATGGGCTGATTGTTTTCAGTAGTATGACATAAGAATTACTGGGTGACACATTTTATTCATTATTACTCAGGCATTTAAACTAAATTATTATAATGTTCCATTTCAGTCATAAAACATGTGTCTTTATTTATGGGCATCTTAAGCTGTGTTGTGTACTGCAAATTTTTAGGGTGCTGATTTTCAGCCTTGATGACAATGCAATCTGTGGCTGATAGATTTTCCCTGACTTCTAATGATAGAAGTCAGGGAAAAAAACCTCTAAGATTTCAGGGATCATAATATAAAAGTACATTTTTAATTTCATTTTGTTGATCCTTGTAAATTATTATAGTGTTCACAAAATTCCACGTCTCATCATAAAACAATGACATGTTGAAAATACTGCCATAACACTTACGTTCAACTTCTAGAAAAAACTGTTCTAGATTAAGGGCAAATGGTTTATCAAGACCTTTCATGTCTTTAACACTTCAAAACTTTTATGAATGGAAGTTGAGAGGTTCCAGGAGAGATGCCAGGATGTTCTAGCATCTAGATAGACCTATTCCTCTGGCTGAGCTGCAGTACTTAATCTTGAAACCAGGTGATATCCTCTGTGCACATGCAGACCAACTATGCCATGGATTCAATATGAACATGATGACTCCCTGTGTAATGCTTGTGCAATAGGTCTGGTGCTTTTCAGAATCATCAATCTGACTATGAAGAGTATAGTACTATTGAGAAAATCCCATGTAAAATTATGGTAAAGCCTAGGCAGGAACCAATTTTGGTGGTAAGGACTACCAATGTCACAGATTGTAGAGGGAAACTTCTGTGTTCCATGGGAAATGACAAAGATTTTGTGCCACTAACTCTACAGGAAGGAGAGATTTGGAGCACAGCTGTGTGTTCACTATTTCTACTCCTGATAATCTTCCAAGAGCTTCTTCAGAATTGCAGAATCACAGAATGGGTCAAGTAGGAGATCATTTTGTTCAACACCCTTGTTCAAACAGAGCCACCTACAGCAAGTTGTCCATGACTGTGTCCAGATGGCTTTTGAGTATCTCCAAGGATAAAGACTCCTCAACCCCTCTGGAGAACCTGTACCAGTGCTCAGTCACCCTCAGGACAAAAATGTGTTTTCTGACATTCAGACAACACCTCTTGTGTTTCAGTTTGTACCCAGAGACTTGCCTCTCTGCACTACTACGCCCTCATTTTTGCACCCTCACTTCAGGCATTTATACACATCAATTAGACTCCCCACAAGCCTTCTCTTCTCTAGGCTAAGCAAGCCATCTTACTGAGCTGAATGTTGTCCAAGATACCAGCCTTCTTTACAGCAAGGGCACTTCTCTGGTTCATGTTCATCTTGGGGCACACCAGGACCACCAGATCTTTTTCTGCTGAGCTGCTTTTCAGATGGGTGTCCCCCAGCATATATTCACGTACAGGACTGGTCCTCCCAGGCATAGGACTCTGCACTTATTTTTGAAATTTATGAGGTTCTTGTCAGCCCATTTCTTCAGCCTATGGAGGTCTTGCTGGGTGGCACCACACTTCTCTGGCCTATGAGGTACTTATCCCAGTTTTGTGCCATCTGAAAACTTGCTTAGGGCACACTGTGATCATTCAGATCATTAATGAAGGTATTAAACAGGACTAGAAACTGTACTGACCCTTGGGGTACACCACTAGCTACTGGCCTCCAACTGGACTTTGTACCACTCTGTATCACCAGCTTGGCAATGAAGAAAGAAAGCAGGTGGGAAGAAATTGTCATTTTCATTTTCATTACAGCACTGGATAAAAAGTGGTATCTTGTCTCAGCTATTGCATTAGACACAAAGCTGCATTAATGATTTTTCTTTCTAAATTATTTTTATTCTTTGGAGTTTCAAAACTGTTGCTCTGCTCCAAGGACATTGGAAAAGCCAACACCCAGTAATTCTCTTGGTGGTGTTAAAATAATTGCAGTATCATATTACAGTGTAACACGTTGTATCCTTTCCTATGTGCCTAGAAGTCCTTGCAGAGAAAGATGGACAGTAGTCCTGCTTGGGGTAGGTCCATGTGTCTAGAGCATGAGTATGTAGACAGTGAATGTGAGGCCTCACTGAAATCAATGTATCCTCCTGAGGGTCTCCAGTTTCAGAAAATGGGACTTCAATACTGAATCCTGAAGGAAAAGCTCCATGCTTGAATAGCCAGGGCAGTGCACTTTATTATATAAAAAGCTAGAGGAAATCTCACCAGCAATAAAATGCATTTAAATTATTAACAAATACAGAAATATTGTTGTCACTTGCATGTACAAATTTTGTGTAGTTTATCCAACATGACAAAAAAGTACAGAGACAGAGCAAAAAATTTCCCTAGGCACTGATCTTAGAGGGATGTAAGAACACTCTTAATTAAGCCCTGTGATTAACTCATTGTGCATTAAAATGAAGTATTTGTTTAAGACTTTGCATTACGACATCCTGGGGCAGAAGACCATTCTCCCTCAAATGATCCAGAGAGGTTAGAGGGAATGTGGAAGAAAATGAACCGTGCATATTCCCCTTACTTTGTAATCACATTTGTGCATTGGTTTTTTTTGGAATTAGATACTGTATGAAAAAACAGAGGAGACGGTAAATTGACAATAAAAATGTATGTCTCCAAAACCTATGGAGTAAAAGGGGTATGATATCACTAGCAAGTCAGTCTTATTGCACACAAGCAGACAGAATGCAAACATTACAAAGACAAGAAACTTTCTCCTACCAGGAAGTGCTGTCTGGCTGCTTCTCCTCTTAACACTATTGATTATACTCCCCAAAGGTCATAAATTACTGGAAGAGTTATTTTTAAGAATATTTGCTGAGCCTGATCTGTCAAGAGAGGTTAATCTAATGACTTTCCTAGCTTCAGTCTGCAGTAAGCTAAAGCAGGATTTCTTCTCAACTGCTGTTAAAAGCTCTCACATCTTCCAGATTCATCCCAACTTGTTATTAGAAGATATAAATGAGTCAGTTTGCAAACTGGTCAAACTCTTCTGCACAGAGGCCAGAACAAGGGCACTGAGCAACCCTTAGTGAAAAGAAAGAGCATGTGTCTCGCACTAGCAAAGCAGTGTATTTCTTTGCATGGGGTAGTTCTACACTAAAAAATCAAAAAGTGAAATAACAACAAAATAAAAACAAAGAGCTCAAATGTTTGCTTTGACCCAGTGGTATATTTTTTTAACAAATATCTCTGGGGGCAAACATTTATTGAGGAAAAAAGAGGAAAGGGGAAAAGTCCTCATTGTCATAATGGAGTGATTTGTTATGCTTTTTCCCTCTGCTTTTTTGTACTTCCACAGAAAATACGAAAGAGGAGACAGAGAAAATAAATGTTTAAAAAAGAATAGGAAAAAAAAGAGAAAGAGGTGGTTTTTATTCTTGGATATTTTGGTACAAATAGGTAATACTCTCCTAACTCTGATGACTTTAACTGATATTTATACTTTGACAGGACAGCTCTTAGTATTTCAGAGAGAAGAGTGTAGATTTATAAAGAAGGGAGAGAGGCTGAAGTGAATCTTTCATAGAAAGAATTAATAAAGGTGAGAAGTAGTAATGCTGGATTAGGATGTAAAATTTACTGTAGACACTCAAAGAAGGAAAATACCCCAGCAAAATGCCTTGCTACACTAGCCTGCTCTGTGTCCAGACCTGCTAATACATCAGAAAGGTCCTGTAAACCAAAGGCACAGCTTTGGTGAACGCTAGACATGGCATAGGAACCTTTAAATGCATTTGCCTCATCCAGTTCTGTAACAATCCCAGATATCACTAAACAGTGTGTTGGAATTCACAAAATATAAAAGTACAACTTTAAAGGCTGCATGAGTGCTGCTCAGTTCTATTTGCACTTTGTTTTTGTTTTTTTCTTTTGTACTTGGAGGCAGCTCAGATTAATTTTACTGCAGTTGAAAATCATGCAAATATAGTTTAGAAGGAGGCATTTAATTCTTTATTGCTCTTGCACAAAACAGAAATAGCACCTCCAGTACTAACACAGCTAAGTGTTTTTAGTGTTATTCCACTATACAGTACATCACAATGTTAATTTTCCACATTACTTTATTTCTTCTCTAACCCATATTTTACAACAGAGAAAACAAACTGCTTGTAATTACACTGCATGCCAGGACAAATTAAGTAAACACGCATTTTTAATGCTTTTGGCTGTTAGGGTGAGAAACAAAGGGCTCTGGTTAAGGTCAATATTAGAGTTATGCAATTGCTCTGGGATACAAAAGACAAATGCCAGTGATTGAACATTGGTGAAATGGAAACTGTCCATTCTGTGCAGTGTTTCTGAACTCCTGAAAATAATATGCTATGCTGAGATGAGGTCAGTTCTTTGTTTTCATTTTCTTTCAGGATAACACTAATACCAATAATAAATAATAATAATAAACTAATGGGAAAATCTATTGTGTCATTAGTGAAGCGATAAATCAGCAAAAAGTAAATGAGAGAACGGCTACAGAAGATCAGCCTTGTGTTGTGTTTGCTAATGCTACCATCTCAGTACTACAGGGTGATGCTGATGAAGGTTAACAGCAACTATAGGGGAAACCTAATTTTGCTCTCACTGATACTGGTGTAAATCTGACTTCAGTGGAATTATACCTCTCTAACTAGAAAACAGACAGTGACCTGATGGTTATATTGTTTGGCCATGGACAATGAGGAGTTTTACGTGTTCTTGCCTTTAATGATATGGATTAGGCCAGAGGCACAACATTCAGAGGCAAATGAAACCTCACAGGAAAGGGTACTCAGACTCATCATCTTTACTCAGCCAGCCACAGATACTGGGCTACTGGCTTATGTACATCTCTATTTTAGTGATAAATTAATCTTTATCCCAGAACAAGGAATATATTTCTGAGACATCGTCTTTGCTAGCAAGAATGCTTAGTACAAGAGCTGAGGTAAAAAAAAAGAAAAAAAAACCACACAACACATTTCAGACAGAGAAGATCATGTAAAGAAATAATACTAAGAAAGAGATAATAGACAATTCCCTAAAGGGTGACACCAGCCCGTTTTGTGATGAGTGGACATTCAGAACATGGAACAGAAAAAGGTCTCCCACCAAATTTCAAATAAAAAGTCAAGGATAAATCCTTAAGAATTTGAGAGGAGGCATTAAGACAAACCAAGAACTTCTCAGGCTGTATCTCTGCTGATGTAGCTAAATGGGATGCTAAGGGCCAGCCACAGTCTCTCAGTGAATGAATTTGTGAATGCTCAGACTATCACTTACATTCCCAGCTCTTGGTCGGTGGAAATATTTCCCCTCCTTGTAATATCATCTACAGCTGAAGTGTCTCCTTTCCATCAGAACAAGAATTGCTCATTACCTCAGAAGAAGGAGCTCATGCAGGAGTGATGAGGGGAAGGCAGGCCTTTGCTGTCATCTGGCCATACTCAGTCTCAGCATTTCCCAGTGCATACGCCAGTCTCAAGGAGAAGCTCTGCTGGAATAGTTTGTTGGTTGGTTCTCCTCCTTGAGGCAAGGCAGTGACCCTGCCAGGACCTAATGTACAAGTAAACAATTTCCAATGCTACATAGGGTGGGCCTGGGTTGCTTTTGTCTGGTTCTTTTACTCCTTCTCTCTGCTACAAGCTTTGTGGTTTGTGGGATTGCATAGCCAGAGGCAATATACCATGGACTAATTCCAGCTCCCAGTCAAATTCAGAAGCAAACTGGTGTAGGACTGGTGCAGGCTTACAGCAGTGCTAATGTTTTGAAATATTTATTTCTATTCTTTCTGTGACCTCTGTTCCCAACTTCTTACCTTAAACCTCACTCTATGGTGTTGATCCATGTGAACTAAAGAAGGCAGGGTAAATACTTCAAGTGTAACAGAAGAAGGAAAAGGCATTTAAAGTGACAAAGGTTATATGACATTCATGTAAAGAAAAGAGCTTGTTGAAAAGAGATTGTTATGGCTTAACCCCAGCCAGAAACTAAGTACCATGCAGGCCCTCGCTCACTCCTCCACCAGTGGGATGGGAAAGAGAATCAGAAGAGAAAAAGAGAGAAACTTATGGGTTGAGATAAAAAAAGTGTAATAACTAAAGTCAAACACACACATGAAAATTAAAATAAGGAATTCCTACACTACTTGCCATGGGCAGGAAGGTGTTCAGCCATTCCCAAGGCAGCAGGGGCCCATCACATCTAGTGGTGACTTGGAAAACACCATCACTCCAAATGTCCCTCCCTTCCTTCTTCTTCTTCCCATTTTATATACTGAGCTTGATGCCATATGATCTGGAATATCCCTTTGGTCAGTTGGGATCACCAGTCCCAGCTGTGTCCCCTCCCAACTTTCCATGAGCTCTAGTCCCCTTGCAAACATGACAGTACAATAAGCAGTTAAAAAAGCCAAAGAGGCTGTGACTCTGTGTCTGCAAAGACAAAAACATATCTATATTATCAACACTGTTTTCAGCACAAATCCAAAACCCCATACTAGCCATTATAAAGAAAATTAAGTCTACCCCAGCCAAAACCAGCATAGAGACTCGGTAAGAAAGTTTGATCTTGGTAAGGGCTGTTGATGAGTGGTTCAAAACCTAGCTCTGATTTTGCCTATAGCTTGTAGCTATTAAGTGAAGAAAAAACTTAATACCCCACTCCAGAATTAGGAGGCACACCCACTAAAACAAGGGACATTCTAATTTGAAGAAGCTAAGTATTCATACAGCTCTATACTGTGTAGTTACTACATTACTTTATAAATACATAGAGCATCTCCAAATAGTCCAGCTTAATCTCTGTGCACTTCACTTACTGCTGAAATGCAGCTCTCTTTGTTCATATCCAAGTAATATAACAAGTGAGTTTACTTCTAAGAAAGAAACTTGAGTTTGCTGCCTGCATCTTAGGGTCCCACATATTTTCTCTCCTGATTGGGTTGCCATAATATTCATTGCCTATTGTAAATTTTATTTTTTAAAAATCACTATTTTTTCTTTCCTCAGGCTAGCTTATTACTTCATTTCTTATAGTGGCCATGTGCATTCATGCCTTTATATTTAATTCTTTAAAACTATTATATTGTTACTTCGAGAGACCTTACTGACCTGCCTGTTTTTTCACAATGCAGCTGGAGAATTTGTGTCACTTAGTCTGTGCCATGTATGAAAACTGAAAATGGTCAGTGCTGCATTCTCAGTTTTCTGAATGGAGAAGAGCTGTTTTCTAGAATCAAAGGTTCATAAATGGCTTGTAAAAGTTTAGTGAACAGGGCCCATAACCTATTGATCCCATTGTATTCAATACAATTCACTTTAGTCAATGAGCTCAGTAAATAATGATACTGCTGTTATGAGCATCTTTCCTTCCTTATAAACAACTATTCACTTGTGCTCTGTTATAATGATAATGTCACTGATTTACAGAGGTTGCCCAAGTTACCTTATTAATTAGAAGATGCATCAGGCCTATTGCGAAACATTGTTCTGACTGTGAGCTATCACTGCCCAAGGACCTCTAAAAGACAAAGAATTCCATTTTGCAAAATCTAGTTAACATATCAAAGAGCAGTAAATGTGCAAATTGCTGTCATAAGGAATCCTTTATTGCTTTTCCTTTTCATGATAGCACCCCTCCCCCATCTCTCCATTCTACCCACTTTGACAAGGTCACTCATTGGAAAGAAGAGCAGCTATTTATGTTCTTCAGATGTTTACCTTCAGCAAAAGACACTTCAAAGACTGCTTATGGGACTCTCCTCTCACCCAGCAAACACTTAAAACCCATTGTTGTGACTGATGGGCCCTTCCTGCAGATTTAATAAATATAAGCAGAAGCCAGATCCCTTTTTTTTTAGGCCAGCTGTCTTGAATAATAGGAAAAAAGCTCATGGGTGGCCAAGGTAGACAGGACCCTTCAGGAAATGCCTAATGATTGTTTGATACATTTCTGTTTATGTGTTTTTCAAGTTTATTGTTTAAGTTTCCTCAATACTTTGTTCTGTTTTCTATTGCTTTTGGAGCACAGTTACTTAAAGAAATCCCATATTTTTATTAGGAATTTTGTGCATTTGCAGTGTTGTGTAAGAGACAAGAAAGCCTCATGTTTATTTAGATTGAGGCTGAGCTGGTTCAGTGAACTGTGAGACCCTCCGAACATAAGACATTATCAGATCGAAAGAAGGCAAATAATTTCAGAACTGGAACTAACAAACTGGTCAGGGTGCTGGTATTCACAAAAAAAAATCACCTCTTGCTAAGTAGATAATGCTACAACACCACAGTTATTTACAGAGAGATTGAAAATGTGATGCCATTTTTGTTCAATTCTGTCTTGATTGTAGAGTGAACAGCACCAATATGACATAGTCAGGAAGAGTAAGGATTTCAGATATTGAACTCAGGAGAATGAGTCATATACATAAAGTGGGATGGGACATGTCTGTGTTTCATGTGAACATGGCATGTCAAAGAGCCAACCAAAACCATTGTGCTGGTGTCTGTCAGAAAAGGATAGGTCTAAAAATGCTCATTTAAAGCTTCCCTAAGATACCTGTGTATCAGTCATGACCGGCATAATACATAGTGGCTCATGGAAATAGAAGGTCTTTGGGGCAGCAGATTGGTGACATCAAGTAGGTTAATTTTTTAGCAACAACTCCGATTATACTGTACATCTTCCAACCAAGTGCACATTTCACTTTCATATGAAGTGACTATGTTTTGTTAGTTCCATGTACAGAATTTACCCCAGCTCTCTTCATTGTGATGAAAGATGTGAAGATCTTGGCATCATTCCTTAGTCCTTCCATGGAAAAATCCGGAAATGACTTGCAGAGGCATCAAGGAAATGCTCTGTGTTTGCTCTCTATGCCAGCTGCCTACTTGGCGAAGACAAACCCATTATCACAGTGTTAAGCTGAAGATCCCCAAACAAGAAGGTATGTATGTAGTCCAACTGTGGGAACATACTCCTCAACAAATGTTCTGTAAGTCATCCAGGATTTGCCACCAGTGTCCTGTACTGTGTAGTGGGAGTGATTCTCTCTTTCCTATTATTATCCTCTCTGATAAGTCTTATTGAATGCTGTGACTTAACTTTTTCCCTAATGTTATGTACTGACTCTTGGCAATTTCCATCCAGCCACATCTGATCTTCCTTTCTATTTCAAGATATTCCTATTATTATTTTGTGCTTTTTCTATGCTATTCACAGGTAATCAGCTATCTGACAGAAGTAGTATACGATCTCTTATAGGGATACAGGGCTAAAATACATCTTTTCTATGGAGTTCAATGTTTAAACAGGAAAGTTGCTTGTTAAATATCTTTGGTAGCTTAATGGTGTACACTTGAAAATTCAAACAGACGATTTTATATCTTAAAAATTGTGAAGTGAAGGAAATGGTTTCTTTCTTTGTTTCTAAGAAAGGGGATGTAGCAATGCAGATTCTCTCTTGCTGTAAGAATCTCCCTCTAGAGTTAGTGACTCAGCTGCTACACAACCTAGATGAGGAATTTTTGGTTCTTGATAAGTACAGGACTTGCATGATTGGTGTGTTCAATTACCAAAAGATATCATAAACTCGATATGAACTATAAAAAAGGAGTTTCTGTGAGCTCCAAGAGAAACAGGTGACTTTCATTCTCCAAGTGTGAGTTGTGAAACATTTGCAACTTGGGCATGTGCCTTCCATGTAAGTTATAAACCTGTTCAACAAAACCTTCCATAAGACATGAGCCTATTTTCCTTTTGTCACTATCAGGAAAATAAAAGAGGATGAGGTCAGTCTCTAAATGTCTCCTAACACATCTTAAATTAAGGTGGTTGGGTGGAAAACATTAAAGATGTCTGCAAGCTTCATCCAACACTACTGATGCCTATTGTGTACTCCTTCTGTCATCCAACACTCCTCTTATGAAAAAGTTTTTAAAAATGTAATGAATAGTGAAAAAAAACCCTCAAATATTGTAAGTAACATATAATTAAGTAATCTGCAATTCCATAGCTAGGTTATTGTTCTCTATTGATAAGTATAACGTGTTCCTCCATTTCTCTAAAAAGGATAGAATTTAATTAGACTTGTAACAAATTTTAAGTCTTATTATCCATGTACTTTACAGGTTCTGTGTGATACAAGATAGAAGACACTTTCTAATATGGTCTAAAGAAAAGATAGTCCCCTTGAAAAAGCACAAAATTAACTGCAGCCCTCTATTCCACAGACCTTCCACATCCACCTTTGACTTCCCCAATACTAAGTTACTATAGGTCAAGCTTACCTGTAGTTCCTGGAAAACAATCTGAGGTTTCTAGCCTGATCATTATCCCAGGTTTCATTTAGTAATTTTTTTTGAATTACCTGTTACAGATGTATTTCTTTAAAAGAATAGCTATATTACAATGTGTTCTCTTCCTGCCCTCAAGGTGAGAACATTAGGCTGTACCTGCAGAAAAATTAAATTACAGCCAGAGAAGTTGATTGTTTTTCCAGTGAAAGTATTGTAAATTTTGTCAAGGTACAACAGCAATTCCTAAATACCTTTTATTCTGTTAAGGAGAAATCTACTATAATAAAAAAACAAGCTGAAAATTCACTTTCTTATTTCTCTTAAATAATTTCTATTTTCTTTTCCCTAATATTTCCTTGCAAACAAAGTATTTTTAAAATATCTCAGGCAAAAAACCTAACTTCAGAGCCTGCAAACCTTATATGAGCAGGCATTCTCTTACGGTTATTTGAAAAGCTGAACCTTGCCTTAGGGTCTCTAATGAAGTTTATCATTTTAAAATATTACATTTCCTTTCTATTTTCTGTATGTAAAATTAAAATATCAAATTATGAAGTTCACAAGTATATAATATAGTCTTCTGAACTTGACAAAGTATCTTCTGGAGTTTTTTAAGTCAGAAATCAGGGGTTTGCTATTCCTGTAAGAATTTCTGTATGTCCCTTATAATATTCTCAATTATTTACTTATTTCAAGAATAAGAAATGTTCATTCACAGCACTTAGTTATACCTTATCCATTTTTGAAGGTTTCTTTTGACACTGGGCAATGAAATTTGAATATCTTTTATGTAGGGCCTCAGGAATACAAAGTATGTAGCCATAAGGTCTCTTTATTGTATTTTCAGACAGGTACCTAACCAGAAATAAATTCCTGCAATGGCTTCATTGAAGTTTTTTTCCCCCTTATGTATACCACCCATCACAGCAAATCCTTCAAAAAAAACCCAAAAAAACAAATGAACATATTACATCCAACTTTTATTATCTTGTCTTAAGTTTCAAGCATCATTTGATAGCCATTTTATAAAGACCCCTATGTCTAATCACATATGTATTTATTAGCAACGCAATGCTACTTGAGGGTCTGATATAAAACAAACACTTGTTGAGTTTGTACCCCAACAATGGGGTTGTCTTAAGCTCATATAGTAGGTCTGTCTTAGGCTCATATATTAGGTCCTAAACCTGAATCCAAATCTAAGCAGAATTTTAGAGAAGTTTGCACTGTCTTCACACTCAAATTCTCAGACTTTTAGCTCATTCATACAGCTGAAGGTAATTCATACATTCTGCAGGTAATTTTCAACTTCAGCTCTAAGATGATGAGATCTCACAGCAAAAACCTCAGATAACCAAAGCAGGATGAGCTCTGTTAGGCATTTGTGTGCATGCAGATAATATTAGTCAGAACACTGATATTCAGAACCTATCAGGCCAGATTCTGATACCTGAACCCTTAGCAAGTTATATTTCGATATTAATCTGACTGAAGCAGGGGCATAAAAATATTTGCCAAGAAAATAGTACTTTGGAAATGGTGAGAGAAAAGATGCATGCACAGAGCACAAGAATTTTGGTGTAGCAATGTATTTATCAAATTCACGCAGGCGGTTTGAGTTCTCAACCTAAACAGAGTTGGTTTAACTTGCCCTCAGAATGTTATGTGTTAACACTTACTGAAGTGTCATGGACCCAAGCTGACTGCTAGACCAGCCTAATCATCTTTAAAATTAAGTCTAAAAATTACTCTTTATTTTACACCAGCTCAGCTCATGAGTATAATCTTCAGAATCTTTGCAAGTAAAATACTTCCAGTACAAAAGGTCATCCTTTTGAAAACACTACTATTTGAGCTTAGGGCATCTTGCTGATCTGCTTATGGCATATGACTTAGGTAATGCGAACTGCAAAAACAACCTGGCACATATTTGGTAACACTCTTTACCGCCATCACTCTCCATCTTATTTTCCCCATATTTTACTTCCCCAGCAGTTGATGACAATTAAATCTATGGATGCAAAGAACTCACCTCACACCACTCTGCTGTAATTATAACTTTGCTGCCGACTTCCAGATCTGACAGGCTCCGTCTTGTCTGCCCCTTGATGCTGTGGCATTTATTTACAATCTCAATAACATCTCATGGAAAATGAATTGTACTAGTGCCAAGGATCAGAGATTGATATATTGTGAATGCTAGGAGGAACAGATATTGAAAGGCAGAGAATAAAGGGCTAAGATAATGGATAATAATGTTAATTTTTCAAAGATCTTTAAGAAGGTGACATCCTTTGCATGCCAAAAGAAAGGGAAAAAAAATATTAACAATTAACCATAGAATGCAGAGAAAGAGAATAAACATTCAGAAGAACTGATGGATTTTTTTTCCTCTGTTCAAATGCATGTTCTGAATTTTTTTCTTTTATACCTGCACCCATTTATTGGAAACTTGATTATAAAATAGTGTACTCCAGGGAGCAAAGGGCTTTTCAGTACCATTTAACTGGGTCTCCTAAAAGCAAGTTGCAGATCAGTTCAAGGTGGAATGCTACATATATCTTAACCACACCACGAGGAAAACATTTTCTAGTATGACAGTGCTTCCAAACTCTTAGCTCCATTTGTATGCATTTATGACTTCTAAATCCCAAATCAAGGCAAGCTCCAAAGTCACCACACACATTTCTGGCACATCTCACTTCCTAAGCTACCCTCTTCCCCTCAAGTGCCCTGGTTATTGCAAGAAGGAAAGCCAGGTGTGCAGAGAGGAAGGATCTTTGGTACACATCTGTTGCACCAGTCAGGCACACAGGCCTTCACAAAGATCTAATTTCTGCACCTCCTTTCTCCTGCTCTTCAACTACAGGTTCTGCATGGGACACCAGGTGGGAAGACCTGCTGGAAAGGTTTATTTCTATTTTCATGCCATGACATCTTCATCAGAATTAGTGGTTTTGGAAAGAGAAGTATGCTGGGCTACTTTACTTTCATAAATGCACATTTGGAACAATATCTGCTTGAAGAGGCCCTTAGTACCTTAAAAGCTGAAGTGGTTGCCAGCATTCAGCCCAGAGGCTGATATTCCTCTTTTTGGGAACTTTTTGGCATCATCATGTGCAATCCAGTTACCCTAAAAGTGTAGGTGCCAATGCAATGCATTCTTTCCTACAGAGTTATGGCATTTTTTTTATGTGGAGCTTACATAATGTGTGTGAGAATCTGTCAATATCGTTTTCTTTATTAATAAACCTCATAAAACCTAACAAAGCTTAGTGTTGCCTGTGTTATTCCCTCAGTGCAGAAGAAAATGTTTTGCCTTGCCAAACAACACTGTTCCAGAAATGTCATCTCTCCAGAGCAGTAATCCTCACATTTCTTACTCATTTGGCAAGAACAATGAATTCTGAAGCAGGGTATAAGCTAAAAGGAGAAGTTTCCAGTTCTCAAAGTGAAAAAACAGAGGACTTTCCAAAAGATAGCAACCTGTGCCATTTTCCTCTTTGGGAAGTTCTTTGATGTATTCAAGGAACATGCCAGAGCCTGAGGCTGAACTCAGTTATGATACTGTAAATCAGGGTAAATCCTCAGCTGGCACTGGTGTACTTAAAGTAGTTTGTGTTTACTGTAGTCATCACAGTTCTGTCAGTCAGATTCCCTCCTTATTTATGCTGTGTGTGATATGCTTTCCTGAAGTCTTTAAAACCCTTTTGCTATTTGCGTGTGGTAGGAGTTCAGTGATTTTTTTTTTTTTCTGTTTAATTGTAGGAAGCTAAAGAGTAATTTCCTGCTGCCTGTACTTGACAGGAAGTTTAGTGTGATCCCATGCGAATGCAGCAATCGGTGACCTGTGAGAGACTTCATCATTGGCTGGGAGAATAGTTCTGGGGGAAGAGAAGTGCCGCTCAAAGAGGAAAGAGAGGTATTTCTCAAAGGCAGCTCACAAGACAGACACAGTTGCCAGCTATTACAGGACCGATCTGTGCGCAGAATCCTTCTTGGTGCTTTCAGCTGCTGCTGCTTGCTATGAATACACATAGACAAAGAGGAAATAGAAAAGAATCGAGGAAACTGAAAGTGCTAACGTATGCAGAAAGAGTGCAATGTTCCCAAACAAGACACAGCACCAGTGATCTTCTAAGCAGGCTCACCCACTGGACTGTGGCCAAAATATTCCCCCCACCCCTGCATTTCAAGGGGTTTTTCTCATAAAGTGTCTGCAGTTTTGAAGACAAAGCAAAAAAAGTAAATCCTGTTCAGATTTTGGAAATTGATTAATGATTAAACATATTTAGATTGGTCCCTTTCAAAGCAGTAAAGATTTGCTGATGACACAGATGCATTCTTAAGGGAAATGGATGTTAATTGCTGTCTAGACATTTTATTACTACGGTGGGGCACTAGTCATTGACCATCTCTCTTTTTTTTTCCCTTTTTACACATTAAACTATAGGTCAGACTAAATTGTTTGTTTGTTTCTGTAGAAGATAACAATGTGGTTTCAGGGTGGTACGTAACTGAGAACTTTGAGATACCAATCAGTAGCAAGAAAGTATCCAAGTGACAGAAGCACTACCATTTTTCAAAAATGCAACTGCGTCTGCTGCAATTTTAACAGATTCCTTCAAACAGTGCAAACAGTCATCAAGTTCTTGCACCTCTGCCTTTGCCCCTCTTGGAATATAGTGGAGTAATTGTTTAACTAGCTTCAGAGCAAGGTAGGATGCTTTGACTTCGCATACATAAAATGCTTCGGAACACCTAAGTTCAATCCAGTGTCATATTTTCCTGAGATGAAAAGCCTAATGGCTATTTGTTCTGCTTGTCTAGCAATCATGCAGTTAAAGATTAATTCAGATGAAATGTAAAACTCGTCATCAATAGCCCTCAACACAGGAGAATATACCTGAAGTCAGTTGGCCTGATTCTGATCTTACCTCAATTTTCCATCAGTATAAATCTGTTTCTGCCAGGAAGCTTGATCCTGATTTACATCAGGGTAAGCAAAACAAGACCATAGTTTTTACAGGCTTCACTTATGCTGCTAAGTGATCCTGATTTACTCTAATGAGAACACATCTGCACTTCACAAGGTAGGTGAGAGCATTCAGAGTAGTGACTCTTCCTAGAGAAAAACTGAGGAAGTGATGGGAATGAAAGTAAGTTGGTTCAAATAACATTGCTGGGCAATGAAAATTACAGGAGATGACATGACAATGCTCAATTACATGGTTCAAACTTGTCAGGCTTACTGTATTTTAAAAAAGACATTCTCACCATTTCTCTTTATCATGCATTTACCTCTCAGTTCTACTGTCCCTCTGCTGCACAATTAATGTAGCAAAAAGAGATTCCTCAGTTTGGGAGTCTGTTTGCTTGTCTGATATCTAGCTGGCCCAGGTACAGAAGGACATGGAATCAGGGAGAGTCCATGTCATCCTGGTGCTAAGGAAGGTCTGACAGGTTTCATATTCTCTGTAGTCACTCCTCCTTCCTGTATCAGCACAGAAACCTCACCTACAACAGAACAGAGGGATGATGTGAGGTTCAGTGCTTAAAATACCTTTTTTTAATGCTACATTTAAAATCATCTTAGGCGATCTTTTCAGCAATAGAACTTGAACTGCTTTGCTAAAATATCTATTGCCATTATCACCACTTAGAACACAAAATGAAGAAAAAACAAAGAAGCATATTTTTTAAAATAGCCTACCTCTGAGGAAAAGCCACCTTGAGAAAAAAAATAAAATTGAAATATCATGCTTTAAAAATATCATCTCCTATGTTCATTTCCAATTTTGCAAGGGCTGTGATAGTTTTATACACATCTGACTGGTTTAGAAAGAATGCCTGAAATGATCACAGAATAAACCTAATGCCCACATATTTAACCAGCCTCCTTGTCTCTGGAACTTTCTCTTTCAGAGAACTTTTCTCTGATCAGAAGTTACCACTCTGATGCCTTAGGATATTCTCTTGAGTTGCATCACAGCCAGAACCACAGAGCTCTCTTCCCACAGCATTTTGAGAAGCCAAGGTGCTATGCAACATTAAATAATTTGTAAAATTGCACATAGAATTTTACCATAGAAGTGTGAAGGCATTGTTAGTGCTGTTGTGATAAGAACATGTAAAAGCAGTGGCAATAATAAATTAAAGAAGGCTGAAAATAAATTCAACTATCATTTTTAAGCAGATTTAAGATCAGGATCATTTCCAGTGACAGGACTCCGAATTCAGCATGCATTGCAGGATTTGCCTGCATTAGCAAACAGCAAATACTGCAGGTACTTCTTGCAAACTCTTAATCTAAACGCAGCTAAACCAGTTGACTATGGTTTCATTTCTGTCAGTGATCAATACAAGCTGAATGGGCTATCTTCTCTGATTCTTTTTCCTCCAGGTTGCCAGATTTTGCCTTATTTCAGACAGTAAAGCTTGGCAGAGCACTTCACTGAAATTCGTCTGGCTCCTTTGGCCAGGACTGGGTCAGGGAGCCCGTCTGAAGGGCTGCCAGATCCCACATGGATAGAAACAAGATGCTGGGAAGGGGTGTGACTGTTTCTGTAGGCACAGATAAATATACAAGCTGTCTTTCTGTAGTCTATAGAATAGAGAGAGAAGTACATTTCAAGGCTGCTGTGCACATTATTACTACTACTATTATTATTATTATTATTATTATTAATATCAATATTAATATTAATATTAATATTAATATTAATATTA
>JAHLSL010000006.1:1582841-1644005 GCA_025920805.1 Petroica traversi | reverse complement strand
AAAAAAAAAAAGGTCAGTGCAAAAGTGCTTAAGAAGGCAGAATCTGTGAGTGCATGAAGGGAGGAGGAGAGGAAGAAAGAATGTCATTTAACTGGCCTCACTTTTTATACTTTTTCAAACTTGTCTTTCTCGATCGGTAGTGAACTCTCAAGTCTCTCACATCCTGAACACTCACCAGTTCAAAATTTCAAGCCATAACCAGCACAGCACAAAAGAGGGTTAGAGGGAGTATAGGAAGAATGGTTATAGCAAGTTTTTTTACTTTGAAGTAAGCAAGAAACTAGTTTAGTAACTGCAAAAGGTAAATCAGAGAAGCCTGGATACTCAAAGGAGTGTTTTGCTCTCCATTCAGAAACCAGCACCTCACACAGCACAAATTCATGGACAGAGACAAAAAAGCTTTAGCTCTTAGTAGGCTACAACACTGCTTGGTAAGTTGCAAGAATTGTAACAGAGTTTAGAAGTAAACCAAGTATCAACGAGGTTGTTCATTCACAAATAACATGATGGTGCAGCGTGTGTAGATGCTCAGGAATTGCTCACATCCCTTTTGTCTGATAGAGGTCCTTTCTTGCTGTGTCTTGCAGTGTAATCTGAGCCTCAGCACAGCCCTCCAGCATAGGGAGGGCTTATGTGGCTCCCAGGGCAAACAGGCTGCCTCTCACCAGCATCTGGGACCCTGCAGGAAAATAGAACCTACAGGCAGCAGCTGGCTGAGGATCCATCAGAGATTTGCTTTACTGGAACAGAAAGACTGACTTGTGCACCATATTCACACAGAAAAAGAGGTGAGTTTGGGATGCTGAGTGTGGGTGGTGCTGCGGATACCAGATGAGCATTCTACAATATTCAGACCCTCAACACACTGTCTCCTTCAGAGCAGGCAGCAAGCCAGAACCATATTTGAAAATCTCAATTATGGGACAGTTGGATATGTACTTGCTCTTGAAGAAAATAGGAAAACCATCAACAATGTGTTTTCAAGGGGATTTTATTTCTTATTTGCTGATATTTCACACATTTCCAGAAACTTTTTAAAAATTGTTGTGAAATAAGCTTACAAAACCTTACATTTCACAGAATCAGAGTGGTCTAGGTTGGAAAAAACCTTTAAGGTTATCAAGCCCAAACATTACCAAAACACGGCCACTACTAAACCCCTCTACTGCTAAACCCCTCTATAAGATTTAGAAAGCACCTTCCTCAGGTACTTTCCACCAGCCAGATTTCCAGACACTCTTTGCTAAGCCACATGTGTTGCTGGGATCCACGTGCACGACCTGGCACTTTTTCTTACTGAATCTCAGGCAAGCAATCCAGCCTATCCAGATCCCTCTGCAGAGCCTTCTTCCCCTTCAGTAGCTGAACACTCACACTCAATTTAGTGTCCTCTGCAGACCAAATGAGGAATCATTCAAGCCCATTGTCCAGGTCATTGATACAGATATGAAACAGGACCACCCCAGCATGGGGAACACCACCTGTGACAGGCCACCAGGCCACCTCCATTCACTATGACTTTCTGGTCCTGACCATGAAGTCAGCTCTTAGCCCAGCAAAGAGTGCACCTGTCTAAGCCATGGGTGGCCAGTTTCTCCAGGAGAATGCTGTGGAAAACAGTGTCAAACTGCTTTACTAAAGTCCAAGCAGACAACACCAACAGCCATCCCCTCATGTACTAAGTGGGTCACCTTGTTGTAGAATGAAATCAGGTTGATCAAGCAGGACCTGTCTTTTGTAAACTCATGTGGCTGGGCCTTATCCCCTGGTTATGTTTTACATGTTGTGTGATGGCATTCAAGATGTACTGCTCCATTATATTCCTCAGTACAGAAGCCAGATTGACGGGCCTGTAGTTCCCTGGGTCCTCCTTCCTGCACCTGTAGATGAATGTCACAACGTCCAGCCAATGGCACCTCCCCAGCTAGCCAGGTCTGCTGGTAAATGATAGAAAGTGGCTTGGTGAGCACTTTTGCCAGCTCCCTCAGAACCTCCCTCAGGTGGATCAAAGTGATGTAGCAGGTCACTGACCATTTCCTCCTGGATTACGGGGACTTTATTCTGCTCCACATCCCTGTCTTCTGGCTCAGGGGGCTGGGTGTCTGGAGAATAACTGGTCTTACTTGTAAAGACTGAGGCAAAGAAGGTGCTGACCACCTTGACCTTTTCCTCAACCTTTGTCAGTATGTTTCTCCCTACATCCAATAAAGGCTGGAGATCCTCCTTTTATTGTTGATGTATTTATAGAAACATTTTTTGTTGTCTTATATGGCAGTAGCCAGAATAAGTTCTAGCAGGGCTTTGGCCCTTTTAATTTTCTCCCTGCACAACCACACAACATCCTCATAGTACTGCAGAGTTTCTTGACCCTTCTTCAAAGGTAATAAACTCTCCTTTTTTCCTGAGTTCCTGAGACAAAGCTCTCTGTTCAGCCAGGATAATCTTCTTGCCTGCTGGCTCATCTTCCCGGAAACTAGAACAGCCTGCTCTTTTGCCTTTAAGATTTCCTTCCTGAATGATGTCCAAACTTCCTGGACTCCTTTGCCCTTAGGACTGTCTCCCAAAGGACTCTGTCAACGAGGCTCCTAAATGAACCAAAGTCTGCCTCCTGGAAGTCCAAGCTGGCAAGTCCAAGTTCTGCTGAACCCTTTCCTTCTCCAAGAATCAAAACCACTATCATTTTGAGATAGCTGTACCCTAGACAGCTTCCAACCATCACATCGCCCATCAGCTCTTTTGGTCACAAACACCAAGTCCAGTGAGGTGCATTCCCTAGTCAGCTCCCTCATCAGCTGTGTCATGAAGTTCTCCTTCAACCTCCTAAACTGCTTACTCTCTGCGAGGTTGTATTTCCAGCAGACATCTGGTAAGTTGGAGTCCACCCCAAGAACAAGGGGTACCAATTGTGAGATTTCTCCCAGCTGCTTATAGAATGTTTTGTCTGCCTCTTGATCTTAGTTAGGCAGTCTATAACAGAGTCCTATGAGCATACCTGCTCTATTGGCCTTACTCCTAATTCTTACCAACAAATACTCAACCCTATTGTCATCTTTATTAAGCTCTAGACCATCAAAACCCCAAAACCCTCTCTAACAACCAATGATACTTGACTGCCTCTCTTTCCTTCCCCATCTTTCTGAAGAGTTTACAGCAGTCCATTGCAGCACTTCAGTTGTGCAAGTCATCCCCCCATAATTCCGCCACAGATTTTGCCATAGATTTCCTGCTGCACAATGACTTCCAACTCCTTCTCTTTGTTGCCCATGCTGCATTCATTGGTGTAGATGCCCTTCAGCATAAATTAGGAATTAATTTTCAACTAATGCATTAAAATTTGTAGCATTCCAAAAGGCTTTGTCTCAAGTCCTCTGCTGTCTACTGCAGATGCCACTAAGTGCAAAGTTTATATCCATCTATTTTCACCACATCAACAATCTCTCCTTTCTGAAAAATGCAAGTGATTCACTTATCCAAAGCCAGCAAAGAAAACACTTAGTCACTCCTGAGACAGCACAGGAGTCAAACAAGGAACTCCAGCTGAACTGTTTCCCAAAGGAGGAAAATGGATGAGGTTTTATGAAGACTAATCTGCTCCACCAAAGATGGTTCAACTAAAACAAACAGAAGGTCTTTGACAACAATAACTCAATAAAAGACATAAAAAAATCTGAAACACCTTGGTGGATAGCATTTTCTGTTGGTTTTGCATAGACTGGATTTTGGTAGGGGAAGCAGAGGGTGGCTTCTGTGAAAAGCTGCTAGAAACTTCCACCATGTCCAGCAGAGCCAGTCCCTGATAGCTCTGAAGATGGACATGTCACTGGCCAAGCCTGGGCAAATTAGAGATGATGGTAATGTCTCTGTGATAACACATTTAAGAAGAAAATCAAAACAAAGTGGGGGCACAATTTGAATTCCAGCTAGAGAAGAAGATGGGTTGAGAACATGTGAGGGAAACAACATGGAGACATCAAGGTTAAGGGAGAAGGAAGAGGCGGAGGTGTTCCAGGCAGTGGAGCTGATTCCTCTGCGGGCCATGGTGATGACTATGGTGAAGCAGCTGTGCCCCTGCAGCCCTCGGGGGATGCAGAGATCCACCTGCCACCTGTGGGGGAGGTGCCCATGCCAGAGAGGGTGGATGCCTGGTGAAAGCTGTCATCCAGTGGGTGACCCAGTGGAGAGAGCATGCCCCTGCTTCCAGGCTAGAACAGCCTGTCCTTGGAGGACTGCACCCTATGGAAAAGAGACTCACATTTAAGCCGTTTTGGGAGGACTCTTTGCCCATGGGAGGGACTCACACTGCAGCAATTTTGGCAGGACTACTGCTCATGAGATTGGAACCATGTTGGAGAAGTTCACAGAGAGCTATCTCCCATGGAAAGGGACCCCACAGACTCACACAGGAAGGACTCCTCTCCCTGAGTGGTGGAAGAAAGCCTTTGATGATGAACTGATGAAAATGCCATGTCCTGTCTCCCTGAGGTGTCAGTAGGAAGGAGAGAGGGGTAGGGGAAGAAAAGGTGTTTTTAAGGGCTTATTTTACATCTCATCATCCTTCTCTATTTTTTTCAGTAATAAACTCACTTTGTATTTTTAAGCTGAGCCTGTTTTTCCTTGGAGTGTTTTTTCCAGGTCCTTATCTCAGCTCATGAAGCCTTCATTAAATTTTCTCTCCTCTACCCAACTGTGGCAGGGGAGGGAGAGTGAGCAGCTATCATGGGTGCCTGATGTTTGGACAACGTTAAACTACACGTCTATCCAGCCATGCCATTAAATTTTTGTACATGTAACACATGCTCTAAAATAAAAATTAAATTTCCTGTTTGAAGTTATCTTCTCCTTAGGTAAGAGATTAGGATGTGATTTACAGAGACAAGGCTATAACCCTACTGCAGGGCTCATGCAGAGCACTGTTTCAGGCCACAGCTGTTAGTGGATCTGAGAAAGAGCCAGTGCAACATCTTCCTTGCTCAGATAATGGAGGATCATTGCTCAGAAGAACTACTAGGAAGGGGGAAACAGAGCAGAGTCCAGGAGTTCATGTCAGGAGTTGGACAGATAGTGACCAAAACAGTTTTTGAGCAAAGTCTCCTTGCTCAAAATAGTAAAAGCTGACAGATCCATCAGAAAATTAAGCTTGCAAAATTCATCAGCTTCTCTGAGACTTGTTTAGACAGCTTCTGGGTGAACGTGTGCTGAAGAAACTCTGATAGGGAAATAACCCCCAATATAGGTAACTACATTTAAAATGAGACCAAGAGGAACACCCTCTGTATTGTATTCTTCTGAGTATAAGGGGAAAAACATAGTGCAGCAGTCAAATAAATCTCATCCTTCCCTAATTTTGTGATTACAGACTTGCTGTTTTAATTGATTGATATTAGAGAGGCAATTAAAGACCTTAAAACTCTTTGCAGTTTTTTTTGAAAAATCTAAGTCCTGACAATGCACAGTGGGCCACAGCACAAAACATAGAGTGTTTTACTAGGAACATTTTTTGAAGTATTCTAATTTTTGTGTAGTGCAGGCCAATGTGCTTGTTTCACTTCTTGCACACAGATTCACCTTTCCTTCTGCACTGGTACTGGTTTCATTGCTGAAAAGCCCCTATTTGCCGTCAAATGGTGGATAAGCTAATGATACAGTTTAAAGGCAAAAGTACATCTTTTTTAAAAGACTTGAGGATAGACCTCTCCCTTCTATACCACCTAGTGCAAGTGCTATAAATTCAAATGCTGAGCAAAGATGTAGGATTTAACAGAATTTGAAAGACTCATGAGCCGTAAGATTACGAAGGGGTTCAAACTATCTGAGTGAGACACCACAGTAGTGGAAACCATAGAGAGAGAAATCGGCACAGTTTACAACATATCTGAACTTTTTCTATATCTCTTCACTAGTTCCTAGGTATTGATTTACATTAAAATGTCTTTCTTTATTTTATTTTTATCCTTCTTCCTGAATTATGTCTGGTTTAGACCTTTGTCTCTCTTTAAGATTTGTTAACCTGCAATTGAGAATTTACTTTTTTTTAAAAGCAAATGAAGGCACTCACAGTGCCTTATTAATTGCTGACTGAAATTTGAGCCAGGATTTAGGAAGACAGCAGCCTTCTTTCCTGCTTGCTAGCATTAGTATTCTTCTTTACATCTGTAAACAGATTTGGCTTTTTAAATCTTATCATTGGCGGATGACAACTTTTATTTGATTAATGAGTGCTCTTTTCAAGGCTTCAGAAGTAACATCAACAGTGTTAAAGACTTCTTATCTCGGGACACAGAATTTTTACATACAGTTCTGCAGTTTTCTTGTAATACTTCATTTAGAAATTGCCAACTCCTTTTGTATGTGATTTTGGTAGAGTTATCAAATATATTATGTCCAAAGTGGAATGGCTTCTCAGACCTACACACTAGTACAGGACAAGATGGGGTCCAACACTAGTAGTAGTTTTGAACTCAGAGCTCAACTACTGTTCATATATCTGAACACTATTTATGTTGAACATTTCTCCTTCCTCTTCAGTGAGCAAATTAAAGGTGGGGGGGAGAGAACTGGGTGGGGTGGCCAGCAGTTTGTGCTTCATACAGTTCTGTCACTAGTTGTACGAATACCTCAAACACTGAGGTCTTTAATGACTGACATGCAGTGGCTTTGGTCATGTATTAGGCTCATGTGATAATGCAGTGCAGGATTTCTACATTCCCTCTGCAGTGCACCCTGAAAGATATGGATCTCTATGCCTTGTATATTAATGAGACCACATAACCCCAGAGGTTCACGTGGCCAAATCATCAGAAGACGACCAACAACCAAGCAGGTATGTTCATTTCTGATGCATATGAATTCAACATTTTGATTATATTGGTCCATTTAAATTCAGAATTCGAACAGCTCTGAGAGAAACAGATGGTTTTTTTCCTACCTGTCTAAAAAGGTAGAGATGGGGATTTATCTCCTTTGCATTAGACTTTAACATGTAGATGTCTATCTCAAAGCTCGAAATCTAAGCCCTCTACATGCAGTGGAGAGAAAAGGGTGAGTTTTATCTCATCCAAATATAGACATTTAAAAGAGATTGGATAAGTGATCACTTCAGAGTATTTATTTGTATCCATAAGAGTGCTGTAAAAATTTAGCTTAAACAGTATACTTACTTTAGTCATCTAAGCTCTGTGAAATAAACTCTCCCCAGCCTTTTGCAGCTGAGCACAGAGATAGCCCAGAAAGCTTTAAATTAACTGTCTTGGATCACAAAACTTTTCTGCCTAAGACAACCTGCAAAACTGCCTTGTACAGATCTGTCTACTTCTCCTGCTCCTGGCCTTTGAACAAGCTCATTTAATGTTTGTTAAGGTATTTCCATAGCACACTGCAATCTGCACAGCAGAGAAGTCTCTTTTTATTACTCATTTCAGCTGCTGAAGATGTTTTCTCCACACAGGTCAAAGGGGTTTGAATTGATGAGAACTCACGATCTTGAATGTCAGGTAATTTCCAAATGCTCTAGCTCACCCTGCTACCATGAAATAATATATTTAGACATGGGAATTAGAATAATTAGTGGGTGACTTCATATGTCTGCATAGGTAGGTTTCCATTTTCTTGTCTTGATGCATTACTGGAGGATGTCATAGGCATTGACTCAAGATTTCCTTCTTGTATACTGGCATTTTAAAGACTTAGGCTAGGCAAAATTCAAAATATTTATACAGATCACTAAAAATATCTTGCCCTATAAAGTAAACCAGGGAAGCATATAGTATGTCTGTCACCTGCTGGAGGAGAAGGAAGAAAAATTAGAAGACTGGAAGAGAAGTCGTGCAGTGGATGCCATCCCAAAGAACTATGCACTTAGAAACACTGGACGTGTGCAATTGTCTTGTGATGAAGGCACAGGAATGGAAAATGGTATTAAGAAGCTATATTCAAACCCTATGGCCATTAAGAGTGAGATTAATTTTTATACTTGGATTTTTAAAGTATTTCCAGGCTGGGTGGGCTTTGTGGAAAGACATAAAGGATTGGTTTTGCTTAGTCTGCTCTTATTCAGAATTACTACTTTTTGCTTTACTATAATTTTTGGTTACAACAATTACACAAGGCTTATATGTTTGAACATCACAGAGAGGCTGGTGTGCATGGGTGACAGCGTGTACTTGAGAAGGAACCCACAGACTAAGAGCATCTAAAGGTGAAGGATGACACTCTGATCTCTTTTAACCACAGACACAGCAATGTAAAATGGAGAGGAGCTCCAAATTCCTTGAGAGAGGCACACAGGGAGTGAGGAGTACTCTAACTCATCAAGCTTGAATGCAATCCATGTTTTTCTGAAGGGGGCCATTTGGGTTTTTAATCTGTTTTCATTTGTGAAATTCTGCAGTTTGCTTATGGCCCCACACCTTATTCACTTGGGCTTCCAGCTGCAAGCTTTGTGAGTATCTACACATACATACACATATATATATGGTATATGTATGTATATATATATATGTATACATATATGTATGTATGTATGTATATATACACACTCATATATGTAAATGAGAATGTGCATAGTGTGGAAGCAGAACCAATGTTTATTGCACAATGCTTTTGTGTGTCTGTCTACAAGAGGCATAAAAGGGTACAGCTTGGCAAGCTAGCACATGCAGAGCAGTGGGATGGCACAGTATTTTGAAGGGGGAAGGGAGCCGGTATCCATTCAGGCATCTATACTTCAGCCAAGTGAGTGTGCTGAGCTACCTGCTGTGGCTGGGGCAGCTGAAGCTCACCTCACTTCAATGTCTGCCTCTAAGGGGGGAGATGATGCGTTGTGGCTCAATGGGTCTACTGCGTTATCATCTGAGGCACTCCTGGGGTTCTTTTCTTTAAAAGAATATGGGTAATTATAGAAAATAATTTGTCCATACAGACAAGGCACCTGTAAATAAATTTTTAAAGTGGCAGTGTTCCATACACACAGCCAGCTACCACAGGAAATCTGGGACCAGCATTCAGATGTGGCTCTTTCAGAGCCAAAAGCTATTTCATTTTCTAAAGCATGTTTTACCACTACGTGAATATCCCTATTCTGCTGTTTCCTTCACCCACCCACCACCTTATTTTACATATCTAATACAGGACATTTTAAGGTCTTTTTACTTTTTTTCCAACAGTCCACTTAAATACCAAAATAGAGCAACAAACCCAATGCTCCACTGTTTCTTGACAATATGAAAAATGAGATTGTTTTTACCTTTCCCACACAGGGACAAAACGAAGGCCTCCAAAGATAGGGAAGACGAAGAAAAGGAATAAAATCCATCTACCCAAAATGCTTGTGATTCACAGAGTCATCAGAGAGTGATGAAAAGCAGCTGGATGGTCACATCCAAAGAGTAGTGGTCTCTGACTCAGAGTCACAATGAACATCAGTGACAAGTGGTGTCCCCCAGGGGTCCATATTGGGACTAGCATGATTTAATATATTCATTAATGACATAGATAAAGGAATTGAATGTGCCTTCAGCAAGTTTAATGATGACACAAAGCTGAATGGTGCAGTTGCCATACCCTGGCTGAGTGAGCATCTGAGGCGACATAGTTGACTTGATTTCTTCTTACTGTTTCATGAGAAAACACTGAAAGCAGAATTCTCCTTTTTTCTGTATATATTGGCAACATAAGGGAGCTAACAGTATAAAAATGATGTCTTGAACATGATTAGCAAATTCCTACCAGCCTCACATGGAGCCACACTGGAGCTGACCATTTGTTACAGTAAGAAAACTAACAAATAAGAGTCAAGACTGAGTACCAGTTTTAGGCATGTGGTTGTCATCAGGGCCACTGTCTTAATGGGGCATCATAAGGAGATGACACTACAGTCTTAGGGAATGGATTTGGAACAGTGTAGAATGCTAAAGTACAAAATAAGAGAAAAAAATTCCTAAAGATCATTAAACTGAAGATAAATTGCTCTCATGAATTCCATAATTATTTAGAAATAGAAAACCGTACTAAAAATAAACCAAAACAAAACCAAAACAAACATACCAAAAAACTAAAAACAACCCTGAAAGTTCTAATCAGAAATGGAAACTGAGCCCCAGTCTGCTGCACATCCCAGCAACTCGACCTACTGACAAGATTTCTGTGCCATGCTTCCCTTTACCATTCTCCTTCACCACCTCCTTCAGCCACAGTGCAACAGCAACTGAAACAAATTCTACCATAACCACAGAAAAACTGATTTTTCCATTAAGCTTAGGAAGATATTTAAAAACATTCAGATATTACTATAAATTGTTTCCTTTTTATTTTTCCTTGCACAACCTTATAAATCTTTTATATCATGTTTTATTTTTAATATTCTTAGGTCTCTGATTAAGGTTATGTACTAAAATATTAACACAGATTATGCTAATTAGGCTGTCCCACCACAGACCTTTTAGATATGAGAATACCAAAGCCCAGAAAGACTCTAGCTTTCAAACACACACAATGGAAGTTAGTAGCATCCAGGCAAGAAGCAGAAACACAGATTCCAATCTAAAGATCACTGAAGTCAACAGGAGTCTTACTCTTGACATTAATGGGTTTTGGATCAAACCCTGAATGACCTGTCCACAGTCACACAGCCCATCAGAGAGGGAAGGGAAACAGGAGACTGCTACCCAAATTACTTTTTCCAGTGAAACTGACTGGATGGCAGCAAGTTAAAAAACTCCCCTGAGGTATTATCATGGGCCCTGACCTGTGCCACACATTTTCAGTGACACTTTTTCATAAATGAAAAAAATGGTTCGCGGCTCTCATTTTCTGAAGTTATTTTCTTTTCCAAATCAGGTACAGCTCTTAGGAATTTCAGAAATTTCTAGCTGAAATGTCTGCTTTAAACAGAGTAATTTCTGAGTGCTATGAATGGTATCAGGCTTTTTGTTGCTTTCCTATGTTTGTCTAGTAAAAAGTGGAGACTGAGACATGAATTCTGGTCCACCACTGAACATCCCCTTGAGTTCTGGGCCCAAAGTGATAGTTCTCCAAACAGTACTTGGAAACAGTAAATTCTTGTAGTATTAAAGGCTTACATACATGAGAAGGTAAAATTTTTAAACTGGTGAAAAAAGTCTATGTGTAGCTGTCTGTGTACGAGGAGTTATATATGTTTGTATATGAATGTAAAAACACAGGCATACATAAATAAAGTTAGATTCTTGTCTTGGGGAATAATGTTTAGGAATTGAACACATAGGTGTAAAAGCTTCTAAAATCTTCAAAAACAGAAGTTAAAGTCATTTCACCATTCAAGATGAAATTAAAAATATTCTTTTAAATACTAAAAGAACATTAAGTGTGGGACTCTGCATCAACTAGTGGTATCCTAATTTCATACTTTATCATTTAGAACAATGCAACTAGACTTTAACATAGGACAGCAACCTTAAGATTTAAATGCCTGGCAACCCTATTTTGAGATTCAGCCTCTTATTCTGCCTTTGGAAAAAAAGTTATCCTCCACAAACTAGAGAAAAGTTTAGACTAAATATTTGAGATAAGAATTTCTGGATTTTCTTTCTCATCTCCCTTCTTGTATTTTTTTTTCTTCTTCTTTTTTTTTTTAAGAAGCCACCTAGAGGGTCTGGATTCTGAGTTTTTCAATTATTAGAAAATGGGAATGGTGGCATAAAGGCATTTTTACTTATTAGAGCTTCTCTTGTGTTTGTTTCTTCACCTGATGTCTTTCTTTGTGTAATGCCTGCCTAGCAATACTGGCAAATTGTTTCTGAAGAACTAGAGAGAAGAAAATGCTTTGATCCAATAGAAACACATCAGTGTAATAGCAGTAGATAGCTTTTATTTTCCAGTCTTTCAATGCCCCCCTTCAATTCACAAAACACACACTCAGTGATTAAAAATTCCTGTCATTTTTGTTTTAGAAACTGGGAACCTACAACTTTAAAGTGTGGCAAAGTAAATCTTCTGCCGGAGTGATCAAGGAATTATGCTATTGTCCTGTCTTTATGTTTTCCACAATGCATAAAGCATCACTGTCCTTAATTGTTCTTTCATCTCACCCATTGACTTGAAATCAACATTGCTCTCCAGGAGTAGTATTAGCTTGAGAACTGGCAAAGAAAAGCAAAGAGGCTTAGCATACCTCAGCGCTGCAGATTAAGTGCCTCTTCAAAGATGTCACCCCAGATGTGGCAGGCTACATTCTTACTTTCCCCTGGCAACAGCTGTGGAGCCACATCAGTGCTACTGCCTTATGTTCCTGAACATTATGAGAAGGAATAAAAGCTGCCTTTTTAATGGCTTGGGTTTGTGTTGGAGGCATAATTTTCTGTTTACTTTTCAAAAGGGCAAGCTTTCTTGTGTTTTCACTGCTGACAGATAAAGATGAGTTGATATCCAACATGTAATGTTTCCTTTTTGGGCTATTCCATAGCATACCCTCGATTGGTTTGGTTCATCAGTCCTCTCAGGAACAGCAATGTCTCTTTCACTAAGTTGTGATTACAAGCAACTGCTTGCAATTTCTTTAATGTCTTTGGCTGATTTCACTTCCAATTAGAAATGGTCCGTGGTGTGAGTTACTGTGAAGTGAGCTGAAGACAGCCAGGCTGCAGGTACAGCAGATGCAGCAAAAGGAGGGTTTCAGGCATGGGCTGTGTCTGGGGTGGGATTCTACACACAGGGACAGGAAATGAAAACTGCACAGCTGCATTATGCAAGGACAGCAGCATCTGCTTTTTCCTGGGTGCCTGGGAAAACCCAGGGTGGGCTCAAACAGTGACCAAGAAGTAGAAATTTCTCTAGCCCATCTGAGGCTACCTCTCTTCCATTATTGAGCTGTTACAATTCTGAAGAATAAATGCTGCTAGTGAAAAACAGGTTGACATACCAAGCACTCACTCTACCTTACTGTTTTTGATTGGCTGTAATTTATCTGTGCTCGGTAACAGCTAGTATGTTGTATTCTGTGGATGTTCAGCATTTCCAGGGTTTGGGGTTTTTTTCTCTCTTTTTTATTTTTCTTTTTTTGGAAAGGGAACACTTCATGCATTGCAATTTTTTTTCTTTATGTGAGCCTTTTATTTCAAAGCCCTTTACACACACAATTCAAATTCTATTCCGTGTAAAATTTTCCTCTGAACCCTCCCATTACCAACACATATGTTAACCCATCAGATCTTGATTTTGTTGCCCAGATGTGCATTGTATCTTTTCTCTGTCAATTTCCTGAGGCTTTTTTTCCTTTATATCAGCCCTAAAACTTTACCTGTTCTGCTAGGTTGCTTCCTTTAACTTACAGCAGTGTTAGATAGCCTCATTGATCTCTCTGAGGGATTCTACGTCGCTAATGTCTAGATGCATTTTTGTCTGACTTGTCTCAGACTATAGACTGCATATTTTTTGTAGCAATCACCACAACGCCATCATTTAACACATTGTTAGTGCATACAGAGCTGGTAGAAATATATCCAGAGCATAGTAATCCAAGATTAGTAGTTTTCATGTAGCTAATTGATTGACTTGGAACCTAGCTTACAAATTTATCACATTTAACACTCACTTGTAAATACATGCCAGTCATTGTCAGAGATGAAAATGAATTTCAGAAACACTTGGTGTAATCCTCTTGGAAATTCATGTTTTCACACCTACAAAACACAAGAGACTAATCTTACTGCAGTTACACACAGTGTATCTAGGAATAACCTCAGAGAAGAAGGTATAAGTAGATCTATGTCCTCTACACTACAGTACAGTAAGACAATTTTAAAAGTGACCTATTCATAATTCTCAGAACATTGTTTTTATAAGTAGCAGCTGGATGTTGCTGAATGGTTCCAGTTTACCTCTAGATGATTAATAATTTATTATTATATGTGTATATTGCACAACTATTTTAAGGTTCACCTTGATCATAGAGGTACGAAAAAAATGTCTTATTAGGATGTCTCTGTTACCCAGAATTGATTTGTACTGTAGCTAATGAACAAAATGCAATTTTATTTACAGTCTGTATCCTCTGCATTTAGGTCATTCCTATGAATATCCTGGCTATTAAATGAAATCTACCTACCTATTTAAGATACAGGATAAACTAAAATTAATTTAGTATAAGAGTAATAGTCTAGGACAGCCAGAGTTTATTCCCTTCTCAGAGCACTGGCTGCTTCCTCTGATGTAAGGAAGTACCTCTGAAAGCTGCAGTTTCTCTTTGCATTTCACACAATCCACAGATATTCAAGTCTCTTGTTAGAGATCAGAATAAGGATACATGCAAAAGGGACAGAACCTCATCCTGTTGCTACATGAAACTGTAGAAAGACATGAGTGGAATGTAGTTTTCTTCCCAGCTACATCTCCCTATTGAATAATGCAGTAAGGATTACCATGAATGTTGTGACTAGATGATCCGTGCTGTTCACAAAAGAATTGGACATGAACTCTCAAGTGTTTTTCCTTTGTAAAAAACCCACATTTTTTATGAGTTATGAATCAGCTCTTGATTGGAAAATCCTTGATTACTATTAATTTAAACTTTTTTTGTAGATCCTATTTTTCTGCTTACAAAATAATGGCAAAATTGTTTTGTGATCATCCTAATGTATCTGTGCCCACTGTAGTATTGGAAGAACATAAATGGGATTTCCCAGAAAAAGAATCATCCTCATCCATAACAACAAAAACCTCCATGGCCTCTTGTCAGTTTCTTCTTAACATGTAAAGGCTTTCTGTGCCCAAATAGCCTCCAGTGCAACTACACAGGAAAGACACACTGCAAGCTTCTCATAAGCAGCATGGGAAAGTGAGCTGGAGATCTAGTCTGCTAGGCAGTCATATACATTTCTGGTGAAGATATTAAGAAAGTAGACACTGAAGAAAACTGTACAAAAGCTCTTCAAAATTTGAGAAAAATAGAAAAACTCAGATATTGGCCTGAGTTTACACAAGAGAAAGCTCTATCACACAGTAGATGATACAAAAGAAACAACATCCAATAGAAAGGATATTACAACAGACATGAAAACACTCCTATGGAAATCAAATAAATCAGGATAGAAAGCTTTAATTCTGAAAATAAAGGGCATTGAAAGAGGCCAAGAAACTAGGATCAACCAACATATTAAATTAAGAAGAAAACCTTTAGTACCATAAACATACACAGAAGTTCTTTGGAGGTCGAGGGAAAAAATGCATTCACCTTCTTCCTTTTACTAAGTGTATGCTTGGTGCTTTAACCCAAATGCAGCAGTTTCTTCCCACACCACACCTCCATACACATCATCTACTGGAAAGTGTCATATTAAAAATAAGTAAACACAAAAGTTCAGTCATGGGGAAAGCTGAGGGCTAAAATAACTGCTTTATAATTTCCTGGAAAAACAAGATAGAGTCCTAGCCAGAATATTAGGCATACTGAAAGCTGTATGTAAAACTACTACATGCTTCCTTACCTAACTCTGACACAGACCACAGTAGGAGCTAATAATTTTCCATAGCAGTTCCTATCTCTGAGATAAAAGACAGAGAAGCCCTGTGTTTTTGTCAGACTGGATGACCAGGGTCAATCAGCCAGCATACATTTATTTGCCCTTTTTGTCCTCAGATAATTCAAATTACATCTATGATTTCTTACAGAATGGGGAAAATAGAATGAGATAGTGGGGCAGGGGGTGGAAAAGTGTACAGTGAAGGATCCAACCAGAGAGACAAGGGAAACTTAGGAAAGGGAAGTGTTGGAAGAAAAAAATTATGTTCAAGATAATGCAAGAGGAGGATGTTGCTCTCAAAGTCAAAACAACCTGATTTTACATGGCTAAGCTATGTGCATTTCTTGATCTATTTTAATTTCTTTTTTCTGCTTTTTATTATCTTCTGAATGAGTTATGGAGGACCTACTGCACTGAGGAGTCCCCTCACATCCCTCTGAGAGGAGAATGATTTCCAAATACATAAAGCTGAGAAAGTGAAGATTAGAAAATAAAATTATATGGAAGTACAGAGAGTAGGAGGAGGAAGGAGAAAACAAAGATGAGATCATAACAGAGAGATCAGGAAAAAAAAAAATAATGACAGGAATTCAAATGGGTGTTCAGGACTTCCTGGACCAACGTACGATGAGTCCAAAAGAGACCTTTTGCAGTGAGTCTGAGTCCAGACCATCTCAGATCTGCAACACTGTTGCAGACTAACTTTGATGCATATGTATAGTCGGTCAGAGACAGCTAAGAGACTTTAAACTCCTGGAATATGATCCAAATGATCTGTGCATTCACAATGCTCAAACAGAGAATTTGCAGGTGTCCTGGCTCCCATGGAATTACAGTTCTCACCAAGATATTTGGTGAGAGATCAAATTCTTCTTTCAATTTTCTTGTGAAGAGTCATCTCCAGAAACTCATACACCTGATGTTCTAAGAAAGTCTGCAGAAACCTTAAGAAGGAGCACAACTGATACAGGTAATAGAAGGGTGAAGCATGAGTGATGAAATTTCACCTGCTGGAAATCAGTATCTACTCACAGTTAGTGACAGCAATTATTGTGATCAGAAGAGGTAATGGTGGAGTAGAAAGAGCAGCAATAATGTCTGTATTATCTAAATACCTACAAGTAAGGCACTGACACGCATCTAAAGGATCAGAGAAAAGAGAGAGCAGAAAGAGGAATTAAAAAGGAGAATGCTGGACTATCACAGTATTTCCCAGCTGTATCCAATTCCACCTGGCTTATAAGACCTATTCCTTGTCAAATTCAACGTTATTGATTTTTTGCAAATAAATCACTGCCTGGGTCCAATTTTACAAACAACCATGCCAAGTGTAATGCAATTGATGAATTCTCAGAAGGTGCAAAACCAAAGTAGACAGCTCTACCACAGCCCTGTTCTTTACTTTAGAGGCCAGTAGGGTAAGGATGGATAAGGTCAAACTATGTTGCCATTTCAGTAATCTGGAAATACAGTCAGGCTCAAAGTTAAAGAGCTCTAATTTGCAATGGTGTACAGGGAAGGGGAAAAAAAAAAAACGGGGGGGGGGGGGGGGAAGGAGAAAGGAAATGTTCCATGAGCCAGTTATGCCTTTTACTCACCAGTTATCCCATTTCTTGTCTGGCACAGTTAAGGGTTTGGTCTGGTGAGAAATTAGTTTTTGCATTGCCCCTTTAAAGACTTGGTGTGAAAGCACTTTATGAGCCATGTGTATTAGTGTTCACATCTGTGTGGGTCTGTTGAGTTTTAATCAATCAGCCTTGTTTCAGAAGACTTTAATTTTGCTCTCATTAAGTATGTGTGAGTTTTGTGTGTGTGCAGGCGCATATATTTATCCTTGTCAGCATTCAGAAAATTACATGTCCCTAGTTAACATATTGTACAGTACTACAAATTCTCATGAATATCACTTATCACAAAGGATAAGTTCATCAAATGGAATGGAACAGAAACTTTTCTAATTCTCAAAAAACTGCCTATGTTAAACTCACAGATATTTATCATGTTTTTGTATTATGATTGTAAAGGATAACTGTTCCACTTACCAATTCCCCTGTATTTCCAGAGACAGTCCCTGACAAAATCACAGTCCAGAATGTCAGACATTAAAATGTCTCTGAAATATACATAGAGATGCAAATCTCTAACATTTTTAACATTGTTCTCATGCAATGACTTTGTTCCAGCGGATGACAGTAGTCAGTGTGCAGGTTTTAGGTAAATATGTAATCCCAGCAAAAATGAAGGCAAATAAAGCAAATGCCAAGATTTCAAGTTTTTATCCTGATCAAATTGAAATTGCCCCTCTGTCTTGTCCTAACCCACTAAAACTTCTATAACTTGCTTCACTAAAAAGCACAAAAGCTCCAGCAACTCTTCTATCCATTTCTTTTTTCTATACCCCTTGTAACCTTTAGTCCTTTCATTCTTACTTTGGGCTACAAGGGTATAAAACCTGTAATTAACAACTTCTTTATTGCCTCTGCAATAGTAATTGCCATGTACAGCCTTGAGGTACTAAGAATAAAAAATAATTTTCCTCCCCCTGCCCCTTGTATTTAACTAGAACTCCACAGTTATTATTAGGATCTTGCCAAAACTTCACCTTTTGCAAGAACCTTATGATAAAAGTGCAATCCCCACACAGTGACCTCTGCATGCAGCAATCAATACTTATGCTGTAATATTTCCCCTTCTTGCCGTTTCAGAGCAGCCTTTTTTAAAAAAACAGGCTGGGAAGAGATTAGATTATCAATTATCATGAAACTGTCTGCAACTTCAAAGGGTTGCAGAGCAAGGGAAACCATAGTTTATCAGGACTGTAAGCATCCTGCAATTATCTCTCATGTCACCCAGATGTAGAGCAGTAGTTGGGGGAATAACTTGGGACTGTGGTGAGAGAGTGGGTTGGTGGAAAAATATAAAAGCAGCATTTTCTTTGGAACATGAATCATTGGTTTTGGGTCAGATATTGCAATAAGTGGGATCTTGAATGTGTTAACTACGAGCAGCTCGATCCAATATACTCATGTATCTATGCAGCATGAGCATTTTATCGATAAGCAGACATGGGACACTTTCTTTTTCCCTGAAACTCCAATTTTATGTAGGTCAACAGATTGTTAATAGTGTGTCAAAGAATGATGCATTGATAGTCAGTAAAACTGCAAGATGTTTGTTCTCAGTCATTCCCACAAGTATTAAGCCTATGGGTTTGCACAGGAAAACAGCTTCGCAAGTCAAGTAAAACACAGAAGTTTGGAAGCAAAACTCCAGCTAATGACATCACTTCCTGATGCAATACGGAATTTTTGTTTGGTCTTGTTTTCCAGTGGGATTCATGATATCCAGTTTGACCTGTGATATCTTAAGCCCAGTAACAATGGAAAATTAATGTAATGTTTATTAATACATAGAAAAAGCCTCTGGCTATGCAGAGCACCAAATCAAAGCAATTAAAGTAGCATGTAGTCACAAGCCTGGTTAATGTGCAACTTTCCGTGTCAGGATATGATATACTGAGCAAAAATAAGTTCATAAAGGAATTTTACTTAGTTATGTTCCAACCAGCTACCCCTCTGTTCCTCACAATACTTTAGCCAAATGTTTACCCTTGCCCATGACCCCACAAGGACAAAAAAAGTATGATTAACGAAGCTGGACAATGTTATTAAGCATAAACAGGACTGGTCCTTTAAATATGTGTACCAAAGATGAGGAAATGCAATACTAATGTGTTTAACTTACACAACATGCAAGGATCTCAATGCACTCCAGAGCAAAGGAGATAATAACATGAAGTTTATATATAATGGGCTTTACTCTACCACAGACTCATGGTCACAGGTCCTACCTCCAAAAATGTGCACAGGTGAAGAAAAACAGAGGAGAGACCCAACTGGTTTGACATGGTAGAACAGAGTGAGTAATGTTAGTAACATTATGTTCTTGTTTCCCTTTTGTATCTTCCCAGTTGTTTCTCTTTAATACAGCACTGGGTTGGTTATTTGTTGTTATTGACATTTCTTCAGGATTACTTATCACCCAAGAGACTAGATAATGCCTAAGCTTAAACCAAACATCAGTCTATGGTTTCCTCATGCTTTTAGACAAGAAAACCATAATAGTGGAAAGACTTAAACTTTGGTGGAGCCAGGAAGATTAAGACATTATAAACTGTGTGCTGAGTGGAATATCTGGACCCCTTTGCCCTTTTTATTTCTCGTTAAGAGGCAGGCCATGTACCAAAGATAGTGACATTTTATGTTTTAAAAAAAAAAAAAGTTTGCAGGAGCACATCTGACAAAGAACTAGAATTTAGTTCCTCCCACAAGAAATTAGGATGGAAAAATGAAACCATTCACAATGTATGTGTTATTTCTATCTCCAGGTGGCCATTAACCAGGTAGTGTAGATTCCTGGTGGCCCTCTGAGGACCTGCTGGGCATAAAGCACAATATTTCAAATAAATAGTAAATACAGAGACTATGGCCCACTACTTCCTAGGGTACATGTTATCTACCCTATTAAAGGGCTCTGATGGCCTGTTGAAGTACTAAGAGGTCAAAGGGTTGAAAAATGGGAGAAAAAAGGGAATCAAATTAATTTTTTTTTTTGTGGACAGCTTCGTGGCTCATCTTTCCACAACTGTCATCTTGCCACCTGCTGGTTTTCAACCTACTTCTCTCCAAATAAAGTGGCTGTAGCTGAAATCTAATCCACTGATTCCTCATACAATTATAGGGATAAATCTAAACATTGTATAAGCTGAAAGTCTCCTTTCCTGAGTTGGTCTACATTTGGACTTGTCTAAAAATATCAGTGGCAAGGATGGATACCCCAACTTTGACCACTGGTAAGGACCTTGAAAGATTTCAGAATAAAATTTGGTGTGAGCTATTTTGAATAGGATTGGACTCCCTGTGCTGCTCATTTTTCTTTAGATCTCATGTGTTCATGTGCAGAGTAGGATACTTCTATGAAAAAAAAAGCTTTTCTTCCTCTTTGAAAATGTGTTTTGCCCCTCTCTGACACTGATACAACCTGAAACGTATTTCCTTTGCTGGTAGCTGAAAAAGAAAACATTTTGAAACATACACTGCATTTAGAGTCCATATGTAGAGAACTATTTTTCCTTATTCAGAGATGACTTTAACTTATTTATACATACGCTACTTTTTATACTACAAAAAAGGTTAAGAAATACTAAAATTCTAAAGATGGGTTTCATACAAATTTATATGATATTTTATCTAATCTTCAGTGATGTCATAGTGCCAGATGAAACAGTTTCTGGGGGGAAAAAAGTGCGGTTAGTCGGTTTAAGCCATTTAGGAATTAATTTGAGCATCTTACTATCAGATTTAACTCTGGAGACTGTCAATGTTCTTTTGCCAGCATTAATAGCAGATACAAAACTATTTCATGTGTGTTTCATATGAGAAACATGGAAAACAATCTCTTTGTAGTATATGGTACATCATACCTGTAGTAGAAATGGAAGTTGGCCTTAGCTGGATCAGGCTTCCTTTTTCTACAAATTTTGCTGAAGGAAGATCCTTTCTAGAAGAAACACGTGCCTTCTTGAAATGAAACTAAAGTTTATGTCATGCATTCAGCATTTCAGACAGTCAAGGAAATGAGCACTCTCCTTTGTCATTTAAAATAGACCATTTTTATGTGTTCTTCTCCCTATTTTTTCCCTCAGCAGGCAGTTAAAGAGAGTGGAAAGGACACTCTCTGGACAAGTCTTGCTTGTGTTCTGAGCTGGACAGAGCCTCCACAACCACCTAATTAGTTCTTAAATGAATGTCAAATCTGCACTTCTGGGGCAAATCTTGCAATCAATGCAATGTACCTGTCTCTAAGTGTGAAGCAGTCTCAGCGACATAAACTGGGCTCTTCTGGGGTGAAATTGTACCAGAAGCTGCACTTCCACCACTAGGGCACATCACAGTTATTCTGAAAGAAGACTCCCCAAAACATACACAGCATGAGTTCCAGGTGCTCAGCACCAGCTGTTTCCTCCATTCACCCCTTCTGTGCTGCACTGCTTACCAACACAGAAATTGTCATATTCTTTTTCCAGCTTCCTAACACACTTGGAGCAGGAGTTAGGATCATTCTGGCCAGTGTTGCGTTGTTTGTGCTGCACGTGCTCATCTGAGCATAGGGGCAATTAAATATAACATTTGACATAAACAACATCCCTGTGGAAAAAGGACACCTTGATAGCCAAACTTTTATTTATGTAACTGGAGGGTTATATAAATCAGCAGGCTTTGGGAGCAAAAGCTGTTTGTTTGTCAAGCCTTTGTCTAGCGTCTGGCTCAGGGAGGCCCTGATCCATGACTTAACCTCTAGGCACAACCAAGACACAATAAAAAGAATTTGCCTGGCCACTGGGCAAATAGAAGAGAAAGATAGCTCCTGCCCTGCCCTGCAGAACTTACTTCTCCAAGTAATAAGGGGACTGGTCTTTCATATGCAAACAGAAAACTTAGATTTGTTTAGATATCAGGAAACAAACTGAGTATCTACATCCACACATTCCCCCTCATTAAACTGTTGCATTAAACTGTTGCATTACTCTGAGCTCTTGATAATGAAATTATCATTTACTGAATTTGAAAAGCCAAGACACAAATAAGAAAATGCATTCAATATTGACAACAAACAGCACAGCATGAGCTTTAAAATAAATAAATAAAAGTAAATTGGGGCCGCCTGGTAGAAGCAGGCACCATTTCATTAAAGTGGAGGTAGACATACCAGTTTACACCTGTTGAAAAACATAATTTTAAAGTATCCGCCTTGGTACTTTCCTTGTCTGTCACAAGCAGCCATCCCAACAGGCTTGTGCAAGGTTTGGTTATTCAGCACTAACATGAATGTGCTCTTTGCAAGTTGTAACACTATATACAAGTGTATGATAGATACTCTTGCTGCCCCAGATGTTTGATCATTCACACTAAGAAACCCTTATCTTTTTGCTCTTTGCATGATTTCCTGGCTGAGCTGGCTCAAGCTTCTTCTGAGCCTCTAAGTTATACAACAAAAAAATCACTATCAAGTTGCTGCTAGGTTTCTCATCTGCCTGTGCAGTCAACGGATGAGGTGCTTATGTGAGTCATCCCACTTGTAAACTGAAGAAAGAAAACAGATTGAATTTTAAAAAAACCAAACAAAATAGACAAAAATACATTGGAGGCTCCAGTGCAACACCTACAAAAGTGAAATTGGCCCATTTCTGTCTCAGACTTCCTCAGAGATATGCCTTTGTCCCGGCTTCCACCTATGGACCGAAATATGAACAGCCCATCAAAGGGATAGAGAAGAGAGCTAGCCCAACTTCTGCTGGTCTGAGTGAGAGTTCAGCTATTAGCTACTTATGGAAGTACAACTCAATGAGAATTGCTGGGTGACCTATGCCAGAAGGTTTCAATTTTTAGGTTTCCAGTATGCAATGCAAATAAGTGTTCTTACTATAAGAGCTGCAAAAATTTGTTTTCTTTTTAAGAATTCATTTAGTCAGAAGCACTTACTTACACATCACAGTTCTTTGCATGCATTAGTATAAAGTTCTATACACTAAAAAATGTGGCAACAAACATCATAATGCCTGTGGGATAAAGCACAGTGAGCAGAGAGCAATAAGGGAATAATGTTTATGAGCAGGAAATGCTAGCTTGTAGCAGACTGATGTATTTACACCTGTTCACTCAAATGTCACATTTACATATATATATTTTTTAATTATATGTGGGCACTCTAGTACTCAGACTTGTTTATATTGAGTGGATTCAGAATTCTGACTGCTGGTTTTAAATATAAATTGAAGAATAAAACAAATAAATACAGTGTGCATGTGTAACTGGGAAGGTGAGATGATAAAATTCTTAATAATATATAATTTCCAAAAATTCTTTTTTCTTTTGTATCAAAATATAGTGAATTATAGAATATCCTGAGTTAGGAGGGACACACAAGGCTCATCCAAGTCCCGTTGTCTTGAAATTCAGAACAAGCCCTAGTTACTGAGCCTTGCTTCTACAGACATCTCTCAGAAGATGTTCACTGACATTAGTAGGTCCAGGAGACCATATACAAAAACCCAAACTTTTTGCCATAGTGTCCTCTACCTTCCCCTTAATGAGGACTCTAATGCAGAACAGAAATGTTGCACTTCTGCTCAGAGCTGACATAGGGGCCCATAAGAGAATAAGAATAATGGAAACAGAAAGCAGACCCTTTAGCTATCAGATGAGATAATACATATGGCTGACTTTATCTGCTTATCAAGTGTCCTTATCAAGGGTACTAATATTTCTACATAGATTTTGCTCATTACAGTTTGAGTTGCATGAGACAGGAGATTTTTGTTGGGAGAGATGAGAGGTGTAACAGGGATGGAAATTTTAATCTAAACTACCAAAAAATAAGTTTAATGACCACTTCACTGTTCCAGATAGATTCTGTCCTGTTGTGTTACAAGGTAAAATCCACCTGAACTATCTTTCCCATTCAGCTGCAGCTGCAAGAAAAGCCAGAATGCATTTGTGACAGTGCATGACAGTTGTTGCTAACATGGTAAGAACTGCATTCAGAGTAGCAATCTATTTTTTTTAAAAAAACTCTGCTACTAATCTTTATTTAAAATAATAATGACTCCTATGCATCTTTAAAAGTTGAAGCCAAACTCATTAGTTTAAAGGAAATACTGAAGCCAGTGTAAGGGTTATTTTAATTCCAGGCCATGTTGGTGTGAACATTATCAATTGATCTAGGATTTAAGTGACCTGTCTAGAATGCTTGACAAACAAATTTTTCTCATGAATTATACATATTACTGAAAACCATACTTAATGGGAGACTGGGAAGAGGGCAGGTATTTCCATCACCTAGGGGTGAAAGCCTTGCAAATTAACAACAAGACGGTTCATTGAAGCAGGTAATGGATTAGTCTGTGAAAACAAGAAATCTTTGTAGGAATGACTGTGATTATTCATATAGTCTGTTTGCTAATTATCGCTAGTATGAACATTATTTTAACTGCTTTTAAGAACCTTGGAAATGATGTGGCTTGTCAACAGTGTTGTGAAACACTGCAATATAGGAGAGTTATAAGCAGTATGCACTCATGCAGGGGAAAATTTTGCATTTGATCACAGAATCAAAATATGCAGACCATATTTATTCTTACATAATGAATACATGTCTGCCTTGCAAGAGGAAAGAATAATAGGTAAAAAGGATTTTTTTTAAATGGGAGGTACAATATGTCAGCACAAAGTAGTGATGTTAGAGCTCCAAAACTACCCAGCTGACATGAGGCAGAGCATACCATGATCTAACTAGATAGGATGGGAAAAGGCTAATCCCGCAACGCTCATTCCTGCATTCAAATTCCATGACTAAAAATGTCTAAACATACATGTGGCTAGAGAAGTCAATGTTATTTGGAGAAAAGCTATGTCTTCCTAAGAGCTACACAGCCCAACATACACATATTTTTATTATTATTATTTTTTACAAAAACATTTTTCCAGTCAAGTGATTTCCTTTCTTTCCTTTGCACCTGTTAGCATCCAGACTTCAGTGATACCTTTGGCGTGTTCCTTTTGGGCATTTTGTGATGTTCTGCTCTTTCCGGTTTTGTCACTGACCCTTTGAGAAGACACATCTGTGTTACTTTTCCCATTTCATCTACTACTTTCAGGTATTTGAGGAGATTTTAAGCTTTGCAGTATATCATTCATTATATCCTCCACTGTCAGCACCACTTGCCTTTTGAAAGTTCTCAAGATAACTAAGTTTAAAATTATGTATCACTACAGTATCTTCAACTTTTAGCAGAACTTCAGTCTTGATTGTCTTTATTTCTTAAAATTAACATTTCAAAGCTAGAATAACCTATCTAAAGCCTTTTACATAATACTGGCCTTCAGATTTCACTCCTTTTCCATTTAAGTTCTAAATCTCTCAGTAGCTCTCCTGCATATGACTTTAAAGCCATGCACAGCAAGATTCATATGGCACCTGTGAGCCAGTCCTGAAAATTATTTATAAAAATTTAATAAAATAGAAAATAGTATCTTTCTGTCATCTCTCTGTTGTCATTAAATGCTCCCAAAGCAGATTGCATGAACAAAGCGCTGTTTGCGTGTGTATTCCATTAAATCCAAAGGAAATTTGGATGTCCTACCCAGCAACAGAGGCCCATGCAGGAGTCATCTGAAGTTAAAAAACAGGGCTCACAGTCAGTTTCAATTTAAGACCTTCAAGTGAGGAGAAAACCCCAAATTCCTTCAGTGACTAAATATAGAAGCAGAATAAATTTTGCGTGCAATTTCTTATCTGAATCTGCCTAAATTTCTAGTCTAATTCTACTTCAATGGTGAAATCTTTTTCACTATTGGCGCTTCTCTCCATACCCATCTTCATTCTTACTCTGCAAAATTGTGGATTGATCCTGTCTTTAACTGATGCTGAAATGGTGTTTACTTTTGCACAGGCAAGACCTGTGCAGTCACAGAGGAACATTTTTCCTTCGTGAGCCTCTGTGATCAGCCTGGAAGAGTAACCACAGGATGCACGGTACAGTTTTATTCCTTCTTCCTTCCTTCCTAGGTTTTACATAATTTATCTCAAGTGATAGCAGTAGTAAATCAATTAAGAAGCATTTTGATACTAATTTTCTTGGTGTAATTTCAAGTTGAATCTCGCAGTACCTGTGGCAAGGTTATGCTAGAAGCACTGGGGACTTAGAAGGAGAACTTACTTTCAGGTCAGTACCTATGACATACTCCAAGGTCATCTGGCAGCATCATTTACCTTACCCTAATAATGGAAACACTAGTCATTGTGAAATAAAAGAGCCAGAGATTGGCTTTTATCAAAACCAGCCACCAGAATCAAATCTTATGTGATATTCTGGCTTTCAGGGACACAGTTCAAGTAACTTTCTTTGCCAGAAGACTAAATTATTTGAATATGATGTTTGAATTATTAAATAAGGAATGGATAATCAAAGAATCACAAATGTTTTGGTTTGAAATTTATTTTAAATGTCCATTTAAATTTCCAAACCCCCGTGCCACAAGAAGGGGCATCTCCCACTAGGCCAGGTTGCTCAAAGTCTTACTCAATTTAGCCTTGAACATTTGCAGGGATGGGGCATCCAATTCTCTGAACAATAGGCTTCTCTATTTTTTACTATATATCAGGTATTACCTCTTATTTATTATCATTTCACTATCTCGAAGCTGCGCTTTTAATAATTGGTTAGATTTTGAAAATTGTAATGTCACAATTATTGCGTTCATTAAACTTTAGTATACTCTTATCAGTGGCCACGCAGACCAAATCACAAAAGAAGTTTCACATATTGAACTTGCTTCAGTGAAAGCAATGACAAAATAATTTGTAGAAACTATTTATCGATATAAACTATTTATCTATATAAATATGGTTCACTTGTTTTTAGGCCTCCTGAAGATGTTATTCCAAATGATGATACAATTTGGTAGTAGATATTTCACTAGTGTCTTTTTTCATAGACACTACATTTGATTTACATAGAGTATACACCAGTGATGTTAAGCTTGTGGAGGCATTGCAGGTATAAGAGAATATAACATTTTTCTGGAAATAAGTAAGCAACAGAAACTTATTATAAACAACACAATGAGGTGAAATGCTATTAAATACCTAGACAGGTTCCATTTAAAATATTTTTGCTACTGTTATTAGTTATGGATGCTCATATTGATTATTGCAAACTCCTGAATGAATATTAAGTGCTGAATGAATCCTGAATGAATATTGATACAGTCAGCAATTACACTGCTTGCCCAGTTTTAACTAACTTTTTCTCCTTCGAAGAATATTAGAAAACTAAGAAAAGAGCCATGAGAAATAACCAGACTTGCACTATCCTCCGCTGAAACAGATTCCTAGCAGAGGTCATTTTTTAAATGTCATTTATTTTAAGAGCCTTATATAAAAGTTCTTATAAATATATGAATACTGTCCTAATAGGCATATAGGAAACCTCAAGTTTATTTTGTCAAAGGTCTTTTTATCATTGGTTGTGTAGGCGGCCAGGGTTCCTGCATGCCACTAGCTTTTTAGATAATATTCAGTATTTTCATTGTAATTCTCTGGTTGTAGTCATTCATTTACAAAGCTTACTTGGTCTGGGCTAATAATCTTACACATCATGTCCTGCAGGCTGAATGCTAGAATTTTTGCCAGAAGTTGAAAATTCCAATTAATTATCAACAAGGATGAAACTTCCTGAAGGCTTTGAGAACATTACCCAAAATTTTGTCTCACTATTCCCACTTTCTTGATTGCTGTGAATTATGTATATTATTCAGCTGACCATATAACATGTAAATTCAGCCTTCATAACTTATATTCATCCCTAATATCTGCTAATTCAGTTTGCAACAATCAGAACTTATATTGGGTTGTTAATATTTTGTTTCCCAAAAAAAATACAACTCTAGCTAGAGCTTGCTTACATCCCTTCTGTGTCTTAGCAGAAATATATTAATATTTCAGCAAAAACTATGCCCTGTGTTAACATCATAATATATTGCTTGCCACCATCCACAAGTTTTTACAAAGTGTCTAAAAAAATCTGACTATGGCAACATGCACTGAGCAGTCACCACTCTAAGCAATGGCCAGGGCAGGCAACCAGTCTGGTTTCTGTAACCGATTAGACCAGCTTCTCTTAGACATACCAGTCGCATCTACAGAGACCCATAACCACGCCACTGCAAACCCAGTCCCTCTCCATCCAGTGCCATCAAGCATCATCACAAATTGCTTTGTCCCACAATAAGTTTCTGAAGACTTCAGGTCCTTTTCTGTGTGTGAAAACATTTCCCAGAAGCCATCAGGCAGTTCAAAGAGCCTATTGCCTGTTTTGCTGCTGATTATTCCTTAACCATTGATTGTGTTTTCTACATAAAATAGCAATCAGATTTAAAAGAGAAAAATAAAAATCTTGATCTATGCCTAGAGTAAGCAAAGAATCCAGTTACAATCAGAAATTGTATCTTAAGACTTCTAACTTTCTTCCTAGGAAATAATTAAAGATTTGTGGACAGGACAGGAAAAGAGTAGCCTATAAATGTTTAAAGGTGTCTCAACCAAAATCTTATAAAGAAGGAAAATGGAACTTTCTGTGATCAAGATGACTAGGTAGTGTGCAAAGTATGCTTTGTTAAACCCTCCTCTGCTCCTGCACAGACCAAAAACAGGGGATTTTCAACTTAAATTTTAGGAGATCCACTCAGGTAACTAGAAGTCATAATTAATAGGCATATCTGTAAGAATCTTGGTTCTGGTATGCTTAGCAATCAAACAAACAATGTACATTTAGGCATACCTCTTTTGCAAAAGCATCTGTAATTTTACAACTTACATATGCAATAGATAGAAAGAGAAGTCCCAGCAGCACTCAGGGTATAACAGGAAAGGATATAATTGTGGATATTTTCAGAGCAATGTAATGTAAATATAACATGCATCCATCAATGTAATTAGATCACCTTTTATTTTCCAGTGTGGAGGCACATATTGCATATTCTGTTCAAGCTGCTTCTTCTGCGTTCTGTTTCTTTCTCAATTTTATTTTTCACTCTGTACAGTCATTTCTGGCTTCACCTAATTTTTCTATGGATTTTAGTCATCTCTCCTACTTCTTAGTCAACCTTTCTTCAGCTGCATGCTAACTCATTGAGTTTCATGTTAGACTTGGAAAGCTGGAGTGCCAGAGCAGGCTTGAAATTTTTTTTAAAAATTAGTTTCTTCTGTCTCAACCCATAGTATTAACTAATGAATGCTATATGAATTATTTAATGGTCTTCTTACCACTATATGAATTCAAATAAAATAGTTTTCAAATGCAGATATACAATGAAACCCCAGATTTCCCAGCTGGAGGGGTAAAAGAGTTTAAAACCAATACTAGTTTTGAAGATTGCAGGCTAGGCTACTTTCAGAACATCTGACTGAGTCACTGATTTCTTGTAATACTCAGAGTCAAAAGAGGAATGAGCAATTCAAACTGTTTGGTCTCCACAGCTCTGTTAGTTCATCTCTGCTCATAGTGGAAAGAACTGCATCAATGAGGCACCTACAACTGCTCTCTCCTCAACAGGAGAGGGAGTCCTGACTTGTGGTGAACTGCACTTTTTTGACTTTCCAACACTTTGGCAACATTCTAAGGACTTGACAGCACTTCAGAGGGTATGACAGTGTGGTGGTTTTCAGAAGGGTCTTTTACATTTGACTAAGAAAAGGAGGTTCAAGTCAGTAAGATTTATTAAGTTTTTTGCATAGTTTCTATCACATTGAATTGTAGGCAGGAAATAGGAGAATTGTGCTCACAAACTGGAGCAATAATTGCTTTGTTAAAGGTCACCCAGATGGGACACAGATCTTCAGAACCATTTTAAAGTGAAGTGAGGGCTACAATTATCTTGCTTTTTTTCAAGTGAGTCTGAAGTTGCATAAAAGACATTAGACCCACTGGAATAAAATTTTAAGTTTCTTTCAATTGAATGTATATTCTTTAACTTGTAAGAAGGTGGTGTCTTTTTCTCCAAGAATCAGAAATAATTCAGAAGTATCAGCAGTTTCACTGTAGAACAGGCCACCACTTTTCCAGACATTCAGGATGAAGAGATCTTAGAGCAGGATATTTTCATTACAACCCTTGGAGCTCCTTTTAGGAGCCACACAACTATGCTTTGCTAGACTTTACTGTTTGTACTTTAACCCACTTGACCTAAACAGTCTACATAACACAGTAGTTCCCTCCGTCATACAATTTGTAGGAATTAAAAGATTTTTAAAATAGTGTAGCAGGCCCTGATCCCATTTGCTGGGGAGTCATTAATTGCTGTGGTAATTCCAGAGAACCTGAATGTCTGCTGTATTTTCTTTCCTCTGTGCTTCTTTTGATGAAATCCCATCAATAGTGTCACAGATGCAGCCAAATGGACTCTTGCACTTTTTTGCTTGTAAATTCGTGCAGTTTGGGCTCAGGCTTAATCAGCTGAATTACAGTGCTAGCCTCCAATACTTATCCTGTTGTCATTATCCTTATTCTCACTATCTGATCAGATTTAGGGAGCCATATGTAGTCAGAATTCCTGCTTTTGCTTCCTTGCTATTCATAACATGAAGAAATTCCTCCCCTCCAGATACCTGCATCCTCAGCTGCAGAGAATTTTGAACAATGAACTTAAAGCTACTAGAAATCTTTGTTTTATTAACAAGATATTTTTCCCTGATTTTTTCTTTCCCCTAAAGTGAACAATTATGAATTGTAATAACTGTATTCCAAGAATGTTTTATTCTGTCAAAATGGAGAGCTCTCCCCCAGGGCCACATTAGTATCTTTTTCTGTCTAGGAATGCAGCTGTTCCAGGGCAGGCTCTGAGTAATGTCTCTAATCGGCAGATATGCAGAGTGCTTAAGCTAATTATGTAATAAGGGAATCACTCCTAAAATTTTATAAACTTTAATATAGACATTCAACTTCAATTTCTTTGAAAGTTGAACAGGAAATGAGAATTCTTGTGGTACTAGTACCAAATGCTCATTTTTATACTGAGGTTTTAAAATGTCGGGTATTGCAGCTCTAATGCTGTATTCAAGCTGCAAATTACTCTCTTTGGCATTGAAATATTGCTGCAATTAAACCTGCAGTAAAGTATTAAAAGAAAAAAAAATCTTGCATCTGACTGCCTTCACACAAAACTATGTGGATCTTCATTGATCTTGAAAGATGGCTCCTGAGATGTAAGTTTTAATTTTTCATACAGATATACTCTCTTCCATAGTTCTTGGGGAACAAATAGAAGACTTCTGATTTAAGCAACTCCATGTGAAAGTTAACATTGTGAGACCTATCTGAGGCAGCTTCTTCGAGGCAGTTTGCAACCTTTGCATCAGCCTTTATTCATTTATCTAGGTGTATGTCGTAATTCCTACATTTGTATAACCCAGTAATGTATGGGTATATATTTCAATGACAGTGTTTTCTCATGTATTTGGTCAAGATGATAAATGTATTTTCAGTCACACTCTTTGAGCATAGGGAACAGAGGGAGGGGGCAAGAACAGTTGCTTTAGACCAAATACATTCCTCTCCTTATTCCATGTTTAACATTTTCCCCCATTCAAATTCCCCCTGAAAAGTGCCAACACTGCAGGCAACCAAGAGAGCTTGCATGTCCAATGTAGAAAATTCCTTCAGCTATACTGTAGGCCTGACCACTACCCAAAATTAAAATGTCCTCCAACCAGATTGCAATCAGGCCTTCTGTGTCCACTGACTAATTATTAAAACACACCTAAAAAAAAAAAAAAAAGAAAGAAAGAAAACCCTAAAACAAGACACTCTCATATGGAAGACCAAAAATGTGACAAATTGCCCACGACATATACTGATTTTGTTATTTATTGCACTATTATTTGGCATTAAGATAAAAATACACACTTCATTTTGAGAATTAGACTGGCGTTCAAACACATTTCCTTGCACCCACATTCACTAAACACGATCCCAAATACAGACACAAAGTAGTATGCAATTATGTATAAAACTTCCTTTTTGTTACCACCTAAAATAGGCCAAAAGATGGATTTACCTGTAATATGGATGAGCTTGAATGTGCCATATGTGTTTATCCCAGATGTCCTTGCCATAGGATGCCACTTGCTAGCCCCTTCTGAAAAAGTTTCAACATCACACACCAAAAGGATAAAAGTGGTTTGTTGTCAGCCTGCCTTTGATTGGGAGAGCAAAGTCCTGAGTGCTAGGTGTCCCACAGCTTACTGTATTGGGTGTGCATGTCCAGGTTTTGGTGGTGGAAGGCTTCCATAAGAAGCTCCCAGAAGCTTCCAGCAGAGCCAACGCCAGCCAGCTCCAAGACACACCCACTGCTGGCCAAGGTTGGGCCAATCAGAAGTGGCTGTAAGGCCTCTGTGATAACATATTTTAGAAAAGAAAAAAAAATGTTATTGCACAGATGCTATTGCAGCCAGAGAAGAGCAAAGTGGGAAGGAAGAACTACGCAGACCCCCAGGTCTCCCCCTCAGAAGGAGGAGAAGGATGTGTTACAGGTGCTGGAGTTGAGATTTCCCTGCAACCCATGGTGAAGCCCATGGGGAAGCAGCTGTGTCCCTGCAGTCCATGGAGGACCATAAGGATAAAGAGATCAACCTGCAACTCATGGAGGAGAGACCCATGCCAGAGCAGGTGGATGTCCAAAAGGAGGCTGTGAACCCATGGGAAACCCATGCTGGAGCTCATGAACCTGTGGGGAAGTTCACACTGGAGCCCATGCTGGATCATGTTTCCTGGTAGGATTTGACTCGGTGGGGACCCACAATGGAACAGGCTGTGGAAGAGTGCAGCCTGTGGAAGAGTGACTCACGTTGCAGCAGTTCATTGAGAACTGTGCCCATGACATGGACATATGTCAGAGAAGTTTCTGAAGTCTTGTTTCCTGTGGGAGGGATCCCACACTGGAGCAGGGGAAAGACTCTTCTCCCTGAGCAGCAGCATGAACAATGTGTGATGAACTGACCACAACTCTCATTTCCCATCTGCCTGTGCCCTGGGGAGGGAGGAGGTAGAGTTTGGGAAGGAGGGAGGATTGGGGAAAAGATGGGATTTTTTTAAGATTTTAAGATTTTACTTCTCATTATCTTGCTCTGATTTTTTAGTAATGAATTCAAACAATATCCCCAATGCGAGTCTATGTTTCCCATAATGGTAATCTGTGAGTGATCTCTCCCTGTCTTTATCTCAACCCATTAACCTTTTGTTATATTTTCTCTCCCTTGTGAGAGAGCAGCTTTGGTGGGTGCCAGGCATCCAACCACCATCAATCCACTACACTTGCCAAGACAGGAATTTTGTTAGGACTACTTGCTAGATTCCACAATAATGACATACCATGTACAAAGCCTCAAATATTAAACAGGTGATGGCTTATTAAATACTAATCTTAAGATGTTAAAAAAAGCAGAGAGAACATTACTGCCACAAGAAGTGAAGTCCCAGTGATGCCTTTTTCCTGGTGTTAGGAAAATGAAGCTAGACACGGTTAAGAGGGTTTGGGGTCTTTACCTCAGTATTTTAATCAGGATCCTGTTTGATGCATCCGCTTCACCCAGGTGACACGTGGCAAAATGCACACCCACGGTCAATCACGCACACAAGTTATAGACTTTACACATTAGCATATCTAACAAGGGGGCCCAATAATGGGGCTGGGGTGGGCTAAACCCTAGTTTACAGAATCTGTCCTGCTAGGAGACCTTGGCTTCCTGAGATAGGAGGAATGTTTGGTCTCCCTGGCTCTGCAGCTCTGGGGTGTTTAGTCTCAGGGCCTGCAGAACACTTACAAAACACTAAGTATTAAACTAAGTAAAGGGTTACAAGTATGCATGCTAATACTTGTGGATACAAAGAACTGTGTAAAAGGTATAGAAAGAAAAGACAAAAATCACTCCAGCATCACCAGGCTCAGCATTTCCAGGTCTAGTCCCTTCCAAACATTTCTTGTCAATTTTGAAGAGCTCCCTATAAACAGTTCACCCATGCAGGTCCGTATTCTGGGTTTTCAAAAAGCAGGATATTTTCATAATATTTGTAATTTGCATAATAAACAGAACATTTTCAAAAAGGAGAATATTTGATTTATGGGTTTCAGAGACTAAGTTTATATACCAAAATTTGAATACAATTTCACAAAGAGGACTAAAATGCATAGATCCCCTCTTTAAGACTGAAGTTATATATTCACAGCTTTCAAAATAGCATGAAGAAAAAAACTGTGAACTAAGCCTTTTATCTTAAAGCAGTGTAAATATGGTATTTACTAGCTAGGAAGCTGCAGAAACATCTTGAATTATGGCACATTCTAAATGGATTTAACAAGTAAATTTTCAGCTGAGCTCTCAAGACTTGCTCCACTGTCCTGTTAGTAGAATTTCTGCTAATAATCTTGGATTTACTATTCAAATATTTGATTGAATTTCTATTAACAGACAGAAAAGTTTTCATTGAAAAATTAAATCAAAGCTGTGCGAGGCAACAGGAAGAGCATATGATGGATGCTGGCTTGCTGCATTGTTTTGTCTCCCCTGTTATTCCTTGAGATGGTGCAGCTTGTGTTTCTGCTCTAAAAATTACAAACACAGCTGGGTGTATATTCTAAACACAGTAGGATGTTACTGTGGTATTACCACTGACCCAGGTTCAGTCAGAAGTCCTAGGAACTACTAGATGGACAGAATGGATGTAAACATGTTCATATTCATTGTAGTCATTGAGAGAGAATAGAGGAAGTAGGAGTTTTGGTGTCTGAAGTCCCTCATACTAGAGGAGGAAGGCTTCCCATTTTCTAAATCTTTGTGTGGAGCATTTGGTCATACTCTTTGAGCTTTGAAGATCCTTTTCAGTGACACGTAGCCCTGGAACAGGGGCCGTGCTGAGGGCCAGGCAGAGCCAGAGGCTATGCTTATGCTGATGGCTGTGAATGGGTGTATCCATATTGATACAGCTAACCAGCACATCTCCATTCCAGCATACTAGAAGGTATTGCTGCTTTTGGTATTCTCCATCAAGGAGTTCCAGAAGTCTCAATCTCCAGTGAGTCTGGACTGCATGCTGACAGTTCCAAACCTGTAGCTCCCTATTCATACGTGTGTGAGTTATTTTCAAAATGTAGACCCATAAAATAGACTCAGGTGCTCAATTTCCTTCTTAGTGTCATGCACAGTTACATTTAACAAATCTTTATTCATTACAGAATACAGCTTTTGGAACAGTGTCATATGTGCATATGATTATCACCTGTCCAAAGAGCCTGAGTCTTGCTTTGTCTGAGAGAGTGGATCTGTCCTTCCCATCAGCATCTTTGCATCTCATTATGTAAATGACAAGAGGAACAATTATTGGCCCAAGGCCCCCTTTCTGTGTGAACACCTTGGATCCACCAATAGAATGGAGAGAAGCTGCCCAAATCTATCACTCTAAGATGCTTATGATGTCCCAATTTGTTATGTACACAGATTACCCATCCTGATACCAAAAAATCAATCTTCACCATGGTAAGCTCAGCATTCTTGATATATGAACACTATTTTTTCCATTCAGAAACTTTCTCATACCTTTTGCAGACCATAAGTTACCTCCACAACTTCTTCCATTTGGATGGGTGAAGTCTCATAGTATTTATGTAACTAACATGGATTTCAATCCTCATTTGACATCTGGTGAGATAATGTGAACTACAGAAAGGTTAAGTGACTCAACCAAAGTCATGTCCTAAGTTAGTGGCAGTCTGTTAGAGTCAGGAAAGAGCTTTAGATGTCTTAAATTACTTGACTCAGTATTGAAGACATTTTGGACCAGAATATTCTTAGAAATATTACACATGGATCAATACAGTTTTAGGCAAACAGTAGGTATATTTATCTTTCATTGATGTCTTTCATTGTTTGAAGGATAAAGCAAATATAGCAGTCTTCTTAAATCATTTCCCAAATACAGCAGTAACAGAAAACTCCAATACTGGAGTTTCATTTACCAAAATTTCAGCTCATCAGAAACTAATCAAAATCATATTAAATCTCTTGTAAAGGAGGCCAAAAACAGAAAGAATATGCACAAACTATGTAAAGGGTTACAACCTTGGACAAGTTCTTTACACAAACCCAGGCCTCTGTTCCATTTCTACATTACTAAATTAACATGAAATGCCATGAACTTCAAACGATAATGTCAATTGTCTTTAGCCATTTCTTTTATCAAAAAAAAATTCTTTATGGATTTCATATGTTGACTAAGCCAAAGGCATGGTCAGCACAGAAATGTTTACAGATGGCAGAATTCTTTTTTTCTGAAAAAAAGATCACAGGGAGGTGGAGAATATACAAACCCTGGTGGTTAATGCACACATATAAACAAATAAATAAACTAGCATGATGTTTGCCAATGGCCAAACTATCTGTGCAACTGACAGAGGCTCTGCTATCAAACCACCTCTGTTTTGAAACCCTCAGTTTGAGCTGCCCTCAACACCAGGACAGTATGCCTTAGATCAGTTCTGTCAATACCATCTCCATTTTTTAGGGATTTATAACTTGGCTGTAAAACTTCATCTGAGGGTTAGGCTTGGCAGACAAGGTCTCAGGCTGACAGCAGTGTTTTTATTACATTATTTTAAAATGAAGTGGCTCTTTTTAACCTTAAGGAAGATGCAAGATGCATGTAACCGAACCAGTTTCAGAAGATATTTGGCTGCTGCTATAACTCAAAACTCTTGGAGGGAGAGAGGGAAGTGTATTTCTTTTCTTTCCTTCCTTGAAGATTGTGCATGCATCTGTATGAGTTTCATAAAAGACACTACATTGACAATTATGGACACAGATCTATGTGAATACCCACAGACAGCCTTCATGCAGTCTAAAATTACTTATAAAATTCAAAGCAATTAAGCTTCACCTACTTAGTTTAGCAAATAAAATCAAATTGAATTCACATCTAAAGGATTTACAGTTGATCATCTAAGTAACACCTATAAAAATGCTGTTTGAAGTGTTTGTCAAGAGTGAAAAGCAGGAGACGGAGGGATATATAACCTGAGATCTGCTCAGCAGAAAGGTGTTCACTACCCCACAAAGAGATAATAACATAGAATGCAGCAAATGTACAAACTGTAATTCCAGCCATCCAGGGTGATGCTCAAAGAGAAGGTCCTGGTATCTGTAACTATCAGTGTTTAAAATTCAGAAGCATTACTGCATATTCAATCTGCCTTTGTCAAAGTAATGAAACTTTTTAATATGTCCTGTGAAAGCATCTGATGGATTGTTAGAATAATCTACATCTTCAATTATTTTTAGCCATGAACTGAGCCTTGAGATCCCTGTTCAAGAAGAGTTTTGTGTGTTTTAATCTTGGAGTTTTTTATATTTGTCACACTTTTGGGTATCTGACCTGAGACACTGTCTCCTAACTTCATTTTTACCAGAGAGTGGTAGAGTGGCTGGCCAATAAATCAGGTACTTCTGCAGTGTATTAAGTTGAATGCCTGCAAATTGAGATATATTCCTCAATCTCTTCTGAAAACATAGCTGTGAAGGGTCAGTCAGTAAGGAGCCATTTGTAGCCACTTGGGCGCAGCCTCAAGAACCTGGAGCCAATGTGTGAAAGAAGAACTTCTTTGTCAAAAACGAAATGTAATACATTTAAATTATAGAACTAAGAAAGAAAAGGGAGTGCTTTACATCATGATTCCTGACTCTATTCATAAGACCAAGAATATCACTACATCACTTATATAAGCCTTTTTTTTTGCTCTAAGTTATTACTCAAAGTTTATGCAGTGACCATGGTGGAACCTGCTGTGGGCCTATGCTGAATCAGAGCATCTGGTTGGCCTGGGCTACAGAAGGAAGGAAAGGATTGCCAAGAATTTCGTTTCACAGGTTAGAATTGGTACAGGTTAGGCTGTGCAGATGGAAATTCTCTGCCTGTTAAAGCCTTTTCTTTTGTAAGAATAAACCTTGGCAAGGTAAACCTGGGGATGCTAGGTGGTAACATAAGGATGGTGAATAGCCACTGACTGTGGATCACCTCTCCAGCACCTAAACTTTGAACACAGATTTTAACACAGAGATTCCCAAAATGACAGCATGTGTCAACTATCTGCAGTGTTTCGGCTTTGTGTTAGGTCCTTCCAGCCCTCTTCTAAGTATCTGAGAACATCAGAGACTTCCCTTTTTCATGGAGGAAAATGTAAGAAAGGAGAAGAGATAGAGATCTTCCTGTGTTCTGAGGTTCAGGTAAGTGTTTTGGACGCTTCCAGAGTGTGTGCCAAGGCAAGAGTGAAACACAAACCACATGTACCTTTCCATTCCAATATTTTCATCGTTCCCTGTATAGACAGCCACATCTTTTCCAACAGGGTAAGACAGGCACTGACAACCAGGTATTCTGAAAACTAAGCATGATGGTTCAACCAAACCTAAAACTACCTACAGACCCAAAAATTTGGTTTAGCATCTGATAAATATCTTCAAATGCCACAAGTACATGACGTCTCAGCAACTCTTCACCTTTAGCTTAAAAATAGCAGTATCTTAAAAATGTGTCTCACTAGTGGTTGATGCAGGAATATCAGTAAGGGGAGAGAAAAAGGAACAAAGCCAGAATTCTAAGCAAAAAGGAAAGAAATAGAAACATAATTTGAATGCAGAGAATTTCTGTCTGTTGGAAGATGACAGGAGGTCAAGAGAGAACTGAAAGCAAACAGAATTTGCTTTCAAGTAGTGCTTGGGCAGTACCCTGTGGTGTGTGTACAACTAACCCAGCAGTATTTATGAGGAATGATGATGAACTGTCTTATGAAAGGAGAGTCACAGGGAGGTTCAGAGCGAAGTCTACATCATGAGATGATAACAGACAAATAGGAGAAAACGTGGGTTAATATGTTCAGGAAGTCTGGAAAACAGAAGAGGCAGTCAGCCTTGTGGGATGGATGAGGCACTTTGTGGCATCCAGAGAAGCTCAAGAAAGGGGGCTCTGAGTAACCTGGTTGAGTGAAGGTGGCAAGTGAGTTGGAACTAGATGATCTTTAAGATCCATTTCAACCCTAAAAATTCTATGATTCTGTGACCCTATAATTCTATAGAAATGGTTTCTCTGAGCCTGTCCAGATACAATACTTTGTATGAGTGTTTAGTTTAATACAATTGCATAAAAAGGAATGTTAACCAAAAAAAAGTCTTTAAAACTTGTGTGTTGTTTGGAGACTTGTTATCTGCTGATGAGGCAGACTATGTCCTCAAGAAGGACAAGGATGCAGTGTGATCTTGTGTGACACATGACAGCCCTCAGTGACAGCTCAGTGCTTGTAAGAGCATCTATAAATGATGGCAGCCCTGCTAGAAAAACTACTGTTTTGTCCTTGAAACAGGACATATAAATCTCAGCTACAGTGGCTACATCATATGTACCCACCCACTGCCTCCTCTGCCGTGTGCTCTGGGCTTGACCTTGCTTCCAAGGAAGCATAGTCCAAAACTGACAATGATTTCAGAAGGCACGGGTCAGATTCTCTGATCTCTATGTGGCAGCAGAAGAGATCCCAAAAGAAACACGCGTACTACTGATGCCTTTTTCCTGGTATTAGGAAAATTAAACTAGGCACGGTTAAAGGGGTTGGGGTCTTTACCTCAGTATTTTAATCAGGATCCTGTTCAGTGCATCCACTTCACCCAGGTGACACGTGGCAAAATGCACACCCACCGTCAATCATACACACCAGTTATAGACTTTCCACATTAGCATATCTAACAAGGGGGCCCAATAATGGGGCTGGGGTGGGCTAACCTCTAGTTTACAGAATCTGTCCTGCTAGGAGACCTGAGATCGTAGGAACGTTTGGTCTCCCTGGCTCTGCAGTTCTGGGGTGTTTAGTCTCAGGCCTGCAGAACACTTACAAAACACTAAGCACTAAGCTAAGTAAAAGGCTGCAAGTATGCATACTGCTAATACTTGTGGATACAGAGAACTGTGTAAAAGGTATAGAAAGAAAAGACAAAAATCATTCTGGCATCACTACAAGTCGACTGTCCAAGCCAGGCCATCCACGAGGATTTCATCCTATGAGACTGCCCAGCTTCTCATGAGCAACAGTATGGTTTTAAGTCAACCATGTGCACCAAGGGTCCACCTGGCTCACCTTCAGCACTTTTTAGCTCTTCTTTTCCTCCTTTATGGCCAGGAGAAACATACACAAACAAGCAATATTTTTTGTAAAAAGTGGAAAACCTCAAACACAGAACTTGAATCTTCATACTAAACCAAAAAAATACATTGCAAAACAGCCTGTGATGTGTACGCGAGCAGCTGTCCTATAAGGAGTGAAACTAATACATAGTTGCCTGTATCCAAAAAGGAAACATGGTCTATAGAAAAACACAACTATAAATACACATGTATCAACATTTACTTCTCTTCTTCCTGGTAAAAAGCTGAAAACAATGAAGTTTGGAGGGCTGATAGATTCAAACATGGTGCAATGCAATGAACTGCTGGACAAACCTCTTGTGCGGGTGTTGCTGCTTCCTTCCTTCCTGCTGCTCTAAGGGAATAACTCAACAGTGTCTGAGAATATCAGTGGTTTCAAGAATGCCACTGTCAAAAATAGGCAGATGTAGTTTAGTCTACAGAACAGATCTTCTTGGTCTCACTTCGAAACAGACACAATTTCTGAGTGAGTTGCATTCCCTGAAATGGAACACCATGATGCCCCAATGCTCAAGTTTGCTGATCAAGTTCACTAACAACTAATTTTTCACTGGCCAACACCTCTTCCTTTTTTTCAGTTCCTACCAGGAATCTCAAAACCTCCTTCTGTTATCTCTTCTCTCCCTCCAGCCGTCAAGCACTAGGACTGAATCCCAAACAGTTGCTTGCAGGTCCAAATAATGCCAGCTTAGCTCCATCCTTTGGCAGAACACAAAGCAGCCTTTGAAAATATAACTTCATCAGCACTTGTATAAATACTTTAATAAGATTTTAATTCTGGTTATGATCAGCTATGTCATAAATAAACTAAGTTTCAGGTCTGTGATTAAAAACAAAAACTTAATAGGGTAAAAGGGAAAAGGAAACAAAATTTCTCCCCAAAAATCACAAAAAAGGACCAATGAAGCTCCAAAGTGGAACAAATACCTTAGGCAGAAAAGCTTAGGAAGCTGTTATGAAAATGATGCCCAAATCTGTGCTTAATGCAGGAATGTTATAGTTCTTCAATAGTTATGTGCATGTGCTGGTCATGGCCTTCTTAAAACAAAACTGAAACAGGAACTACATTCTCTCCTCAACTATCCCAATTTAAAGGAAAATCAAAATAAGCACAGGAATGACAGAAGGCTCCAAAATCCTGCCTCATGTGGACTTTGAGGATGCTTAGACCTCAGGATTTACCACTGTACATACAGGAGGTGAGCTTAGGTACACTGCCAGTAATTGTGCTTGCCTCATTCATTTCCAGAATGAGCTTCAGCACATTAATGGTACTAGTTACTTCTGGTGAACCTCCAGTCTCTTGTGCAAAGATTTTAATATATAAAAAGAAATATAACAGCCAGGCTGTCAGAGCATTGCCTGGAAGGCTTTAGCTAGACAGTGTCATCTGCAGTTCAATGTGGTCGACAGCACAAAATCCTTCGAAGATAAGAAAAAATGGATTGGGTCTGTCTCTTAGGAGACAATTTGTGGAACTGTTGTTGTTTGTATTGTGCTAAGGTGAAAGGACTAACGCAGGAATAACCATTACATGAACACTGATTTACTTGCAGAGGGTTAAGGCCAATAAGTTTGATTCTCCATTTCAGGACAACTTAAGAGTAACACCAAAGTCAATGAACGTCCATCAGGAAAACAGAAGTTTGACTAAGAAGGGAATTACATTTAATGAGAAGCCCCACAGTCTTATTTAAATGTTATTATCTCCACTGTTCCTATTTATCAATAGTATCAGTGATAGATAAAAGCATGGAGCTTGCATAGTTGCAAGAGCTATTCTCTGCTGAACAGATAATAAAGGTTTTCAGCAACAAGAAAAAAAAGTACTGAAAAGTAATTCTCACTCCATCAGTAATGAAAAAAGCAAGATGTCTTTGAAAAACTGCACAGGAGCTACACTGTATAGGTTAATGTATTAAGACACTTTGATTCACTGCCCACCTGTGTTCACTGGAGCTTGTTAACTGGTTTATTTTTATCATGTGTAACTGTCAGTGTGGCATCCATCTATCCTTCATTTCATATGGCATTTCTTCAAGATGAAAACTAGTCAAAATATGTTTCTACAAGTCAAAACTTTGCTTTCCTGGAAATGCACAAGACCAAAATTTTGCGGGCTCTACTGGGCAAAGAAAAGGGAATTATGCATTTTCTACCTCCACTGGAGTCTATTTCTACTCTCCAGCCCCGTTCACTACTTATGTCTATTATCTTCTCTTTTTGTGTGTATAACTCCTACTGACATTAATGGGAGGCCTGCTCATGTAAGGAGAGAGGACAATCAAACCTTAAATGTGTTCTTAGTTTGACAACTAAATCCCCGGGTCCAGGAAACTCTACACTTTATGTCAACATGTTCCAACATCCCATTTAAAAAAAACAGTATTTGTTCATCTTCTTCCCCTATTGTACAAACAAATCTCTTACATACATCTGATACTAGGTTATATACTGCAGAAATATATAAAAACTGGTGCAGAGCACATTAGAAGCCTTATTGAAAAAAGTTTGTTTCTTAATCCAAACCCTCTCCCTGAAATCAATGACCTTAGTGAAGGAAAGGGAAAAAAAATACTTTAGTGAAGATATTTGTTGGGATAAAGGTTACAGAGTTAGGCTCTCTATTGAAAAATAACTGCTTAGGCCAAAATAGTCGGAAACAGCCATGCTGCAGGCATCTCTCCAGCAGCAGACATTTGACATGTAAGTTGCACAGTGCTGGGAGACTTCCAACAGGACCTCCCCTTACCTAGAGTGCTCAGAAAGTGTTTTTTTAATTGAGAATGTTACATGAGCCATACTTGGGATCTTTCAGGTTTCCTTTTTACTAATCTGGCATCGATATTTTTGTTTCCTCTAACTAAAAGAGAGATAGGTGTGCTGTATGCTTCCTTATGGGAGCTTTGGGGAGAGCAGGATGTTCTCTCTTGGAAAATGATGGCACCCTACACCCCGGTAGTCCTTTGGATAACTTTGGTGTTAATGCCTATATTTGTAATTACAGAAAAACTTCAATGTCAGAAAGCAAAGATCTGGTTTTTTCTTTCAAATTCCAACTTGTTCAAGGTAATCCTGGCAAATCTCAAATAGTCCATTATCCTAAGGCACCATAAACTCACCCCTTGGAATCAAATTCTGCTATGCTAGACCCCAAACTGAGATAATCAAGCAACATTTATATTTAATTTGTCTTATGTAGTTACAGATCTCGCTTTTCAGTCCTTGTTATTTCATATATATGTAGAATATGAGGGCTACCTTTGGAAATGTCTGAGACATCTGATGGAGAGAAACCCAGTATATCTACCCTTATTCTTGTTGTTAGTCTTAAGTAACTGTAAGTCTGCAATGAAAGCAGACTAAAATCAAATTTCTGAGGCTAGACACAAAAACACAGTAATGATTCTCACCAAACACTATGTTCTGATACCTGTGAACTACACCTCTCCAGAGTTTACTATAACTGCACGTCCATACCATCACCCCCAGATTAATACAGATGGTTATAATGCCCTCTCTTTGGATAATCTGCAAAAAATCAGAGTAAAAAACCAATGTGACAGTAGGATCAATGCTGCTGCTCCATTGCAAGACTTCTTGCATGACATACATATGAAAGTCAACTAGTAACAGATCATATGTATTCAAAGATCCCATAACGGATTAATAAATACTGTAAAGCAGGATTTATGATTTCTGCTCACCAAACTAAATATCTTAGAGCTCCAGACTGAGGGCAGTTTGAACAGGTAAAATATGGGTATTTTAATTTGGCTCAGGAATGTACTTTGGCAGCAGTTGCCCATGCTTTGTGAACTTTGGTTTGCATTGTGGTTTCTTTTCTGAGGACTATAAACTGAAATAGGCAGTCTAAGAGTGCACTTAATGCACACCAGAAGCAATTGGATATTCAGCCTGTGCACTCTATGAGGTAAAAACAAAATTTTTATGTGATGGACATCAGCTCCTCAGCACCAACTATTTTGCTGTACACTTTTGTTCCTATCACTGTACACTACTTCCTGTCTGAAGTCCACACTGATAAACATTTTTTTTTTTATACAAAGTGATGTGCATCCTTAAACTTGCTTAAACTTACAATTCTCAGTGAGAGAACTCTGGAGATCTTTCTCGGATTTGCCTTTTCTTGCCCCGTTCAGTGTTTTATGTAATAAGGAGATTCTGCTGAAAAATTAAAAATTAAATATATGTGTGTGTGTATATATGTATATTTCCAGGATACATTTTCCCAGCCTGTTTCTGATATTCCTCTTATGCATTCACTCTCCAAAAGCATGAATCCTACAGTATCCTTTTCCTGAATCTGGCATCATTTATCTAAGTCTCTCTGTATCATTAATAGATTTCAACTCTGTCAAGAAGAAAAATATTACCCTCTCTTGACAGAGTGGAAATTAAAACACCATTGAGTTTATATGATTCACTTGAGATTATATAGGAGTTGTCTGAAGCAGACATTGCATCTCAGTTTCTCCAATGTCCATCTGATGTTGTGTCTTCTAAATTAGCATTCAGATTCAAGGTTTCTTTAACATTTGTGGGAGCTTCATATTCTCAATAATTCAGATCTTTTGCTTCCAAAACCTGGAATCAGTTAGAGTGGACTTTTGGTCTACTGGTAGATCAACATCAGCACAAATATACATGCTGAAGAACCGCCATTCTGGATTGGGACCAGGAAAAGCAGGAGTGTGTTTGTTTTGCTGTGGAAGAGTTTGGGGTGGCAAAGGCTGTAGTAAATTTGGAAGTCATGAGAACTGGAATACGACCAACAGGCACCCTTGGACTCTGGACTTCTCCTAAAGGATCAGTCCTTTACAGTGGCAGTGAGGGCAGCCCGTGTTTTGCTGTATATAAAACACCAGTGAGCCTCAGAGGGTGCCTTATGCTGCTGCTTCTTCCCTTCTGTAAACCCAGAAACAACCAGGTGAGACTTTTCTTTTTGTGGCAAAGAACATGTTCCTACAGCACAGCAAACGGGGACCAGCACTTCCATCCACTCCTGTTCTTTGTGTTGGTTTTCAGCCTGCATGTTGTGTTTTTACTGGTATAAAGCCCTGCTAGTATGACAGTGAACATATGCTGTTAGTATGCAATAATTGTCCTTTAGCTCCTTGTTGGCTGGATTTATTACCTAAAGCAATCATGCTGCAACAGAGGAAAAAGTAAATAAAATGTTTATGATCATGGCAAATCTTGTTACTACTTTAAATATTGAAAGGGCTGAATTATCTCAATGGCCAAAAATTACCTCAAAGTGTGTGTGTGTGAGTGTGTGTGTGTGTGTGTCTGTGTCTGTGTCTGTGTGTGTGTGTGCAAGTTTACTTTGGCTTGGTCAACTTGATATGATTTTCACCATAAGCTTTCTCTACAGCCAAAAATCACAACACATGAGCCAAAGCAGATAACAGACACATATACTTCTGAGGTCACCATTGCCCAAATTATTGAACAGGTTTCTGCACCTCTTCTGGGCCTGCATTGAGATGGGGGCTTGCCAATAGTATCTCTTTTTCCAGCACATACCACACACAAAAACAAATACATGTATTGCAGCACTGTAAGTGTAATGAAATAATGGTGCTACTTCCCAAGATTTCATGCCCCATCCTCATCAATAAAGTATAAAAGTGCACCGTTTTATCTCTTTGACAAAATAATGTCCACCTGGCAATCCAAACTTTGACTCATCAGACATCATAGAGAAAACAAAGAGATTTGAGGACTGTCTTTGTTTAATATCTGTCAATATGAAGGTCTCACACCTGTTTTGAAAAGAAACATCTTAGATAGTTAAACAATAGCATGATTTTTAAAACATTAAAACTGTACTTCCAACACAAGGGATGTAGGAAGCAACAGAAAATGAATGGACTATAGAATTACTGTGTTCTGTTTCTAAGGAGCAAGCACAGACTGGTCAAGCACAGCCTGGTCCAGTACAATGCTTCATTATGGTCCTACCTCAGGAAGTGATTTTTTTTCCTTTTTTAGTTTGCTGACTGAACCAAAAGTTGGGTGGGGAGAATCTTGTATCAACACCAAACAACTTTTAGTCTTTTAACAGTTTTGATTAGTTCATTTCTCTTTTTTTTTTTCCTGTTCTATTTGGAAAGTTTGTGCAGTATGAAAAAATCACTTTTAATTTTTTCAGTCATCTTTCATGAAATTTTAGCAATTCTTTTCAGTAAACATTAATCTGAAAATGTAAAATCAAAACATTGGACTTCAAAAATATTGTACTAAAAGATTCGCTTTTTCTGACCCTTCCCTTGGTTTAAAACCTTGTTCAGAGTTTGGGAGAAGTTTAGTCAGTCCATGAGCATTTTCTGCATCTCAAAGCAAGTAAAACATTGCTCAAAAAAATGTTCTCCCAGTCCCAGTTTTGAGAGTAAATAGCCCTACTGACACCAATAGCATTAATCACATTTTAAAAGAGGCAGCACTCCAGTCTTCTACCAAACATGTGTGACCCATATTTGTTTTACTCATCTGACAGTAAGAGACAAACAAAACTTCCAGGGGTTAGGTGCTGTGCATTAATTAAACATATACTGATCCATAGCCTGGGTTACATTTAAAGGCTACTTCTCAGCTCCTTTCTGGAGGAACAAACCTGCCAATGTGTGTCTCTAGCCCAAGATTGTCTGCTGGCATCCTAGTGTATTTTTCTGTCATTTGGTTGCTGAACAAAAGGACTCTGCCCAACCTTCTGGGGAACAGGCTGGGACAAATTCACTTTAACCTCTGTGGTTGCATTCTGAAACCTGCAACTGACCCTTGTCACATTAAAAAACTACAAAATACTTAGTCAACAGGATTAAAATAAAAGACTAATGAATATACTGAATGTCACACCTGCCGCGCTTGTGAATTATTGGTCTCTTAAACTTCTATAACCCAGCACTGTCAGTGAGACCCTTTATTTACCCTTAAGGCACTTGGCAGCTGCTTAAATGGCTGTCTATGGCAGTTTGGTGGGAACAATAATAATACATTATAAATCAATGAAAACGAAGTTTTTGCAGTGATAATCTGATATAGATTTGCTAACATTTATATGAAATTCAATTCTGTTTGATTGCATCAGCATATGTTTCATTTCTTCCAACATTATTGATTTTGAAGATTCTTTACCTATGTCTAAATTATTTCTGCTACAATTTTATATTACAGTTTGCAAATAGCTTAAATCAAATGGAACCCTTTATTCAATCTTTAGCTTTGTAAAATGCTGGTTACTCAGGCAATGTGACCTTGATTTTATTTTTCTATAGACAAAGCTATTAGAATTCCCAAATCTCCTATATCATTTACCTGATAAGACTCCTCTGTAATTAAGTGTGTTGTTATTTCTGGTAAAATCACTGAAACACCAGGGAAAAAAATAAAATATGGGCATGATATTGAAGTGCTATGAGTATTCAAACCACTGAATAAATCCAAGGTTTTTGTGTTGAAATGGATGTTGTTAATGCAGTTAGAGCAGTGATTATTTAATATGCACAGACAAATACCTGTGTCTGTGTACATATTCAGGTGCTGTGTGTACAATGGTGATAATAACCACGTCACAGCATCCCCTCAAATAAAAGAGGTATTGCTGCTGTTCCATTGATTTACTATAAAAATTGAAGCACAAAACCTTCTGGGATTAGATCCTTTAAATAGTTATAAAGGTGTAAATAAATAAATGACCTGATTTTGAGATCTGCGGGATGCTGCGTTCCATCTTCAGTTCCTGGCTTGTATTTTATATAAGAGCATTCAGAGCAAACCACATGCATATTGTCTGTACATGGACTTGTGTGTGTGTATGTGTGGGGCATCACTTTTTCCCAAATTTCACCACAATTTTTTTGTGTGGCTGTGAGAAGCCTTAATATTTTCCCCTGACTTTCAAATATTGACAATTTAGCAGAAACTTTTCTTTGGAAAGCATAAATCCTGTCATAAAAAAGGATGCTTCAGCTATGTCAGAATGGTTGGGGGCATATTTTCTAATTATGTTTATTTTTTTTGTCCTCTTAAATATGTCAAAATAAAACTTTAAATAAGAAATCTTAAAATCCAATTGACCTGAAAATAAGAGTAATAACAATAACAATTATAAAATTCATTCACTTCAAAGCACTGATACTGCATTTCTGAAACTCTAATAAAATAGCAGAATCTTACAATCCTTCATGAGAAAGAATTTCTGCCTACCATGCACATGAAAAATGGCTCCAGCCTGTGACTCATTGACAAAGCAGTAGTAGTTGCTATATGAAATCTTTTGGCATTCACTATTTCTAATACTTCAGGTATTTTCCCTGCTTGGGTATCTCCGCCATCACTCCAGCAATGTACAGACACCTACTAAGTCCAGTGTCTCTTTCCAATGAAAGGCACAGCTGCAAGAAGTGGACTTCTTGACCAAAAAATACACACACACACACACACACACACACACACACACCCCTGATTTAAAACACCGAAATGAAGTTCTCATGCTGTAATGCTGCAGTCATGGTTGCAGGCACACAGTCCTCAAGCAAGAGTAATGACTGGCTCCTTGAATCAGAAGCAGAACAGCCCAGTGCAGTTTCCATCAGCTAAACCTGCTCACGCCTGTGCTTCTGCTCTGTGCACAGAAACATGTTAGATACTCAGTAGAGAAAGGAGCTTGCCTAGTGAAACGCTGCACAATCAAAGTTTGAGGTTCTCACTTGACACTTTCACATTAGAGTGGATTTAAAAGCTGCTTACATGAGAACTGACAAACCAAATGCAAATATAATTCCCAATTTGTGTCAGGTCCTCCTCTTCAATACCAGTATAAAATCAGCAGATTTCTGAGATATTTGGTTTATGTGGTTTCTGCCACTGACAGAAATATTTTTTCATACATTTTCTTTGGACTGAGGTTTTCTTTGGTGACTACACAAATAACCCATATTAATGAGATTCAAATTCATCAAAAAGAAGAGAAAGTCAAAACTGTTGTCACACACCACTAATATGAAAAACTACTCTTCTTCCCTTCACTCCAAATTCCAGCATTATCAAGAGGAAAAAAAAAAGCTAAATTAAAGTTGACTGTTCTATGCTGATTTTCATGGTTGCACAGGCTATGCTATCACATCACAAGAGTGAAATAAGATTAAATTATTAACTGTGTCTACATTATCCCACTTATTCAGTCAGAGTCTTTCTCAACCACTCATTTGACCAAATTTCACTATTTTAAGGGTATTCTTTGCAAATTTGGTTAGGGAAACCCCCTTCAGTGTGGAAGAGATTTTACTGTTTGCCATTTTGGGATCAGTCACAAATGTCAGACAGTATTTTTATGACTGAAGTTTGCATATGAAACAAGAGCAAGAAAATGGAGCTAACAAGCAGTGGGCTGGGAATTATCTCTCACAACCAATTTCTTAGTCACAAGCAAATTACGTTATTAATGTTAGAGGATATATCCTGCAAGGAATTGAGCTTGTCTGCTGCATGCTGAGGGTCCTCTGCACCCCAAAAGGTGTTCAGATCTGTGAGTATTCAGCTTCCTTCAGCACAGAGCAGCCATTCCAGTGTCTTTGCACAGTCGGTACCCATAAAGTCATCAAAAATTGCAAAAGCTTACAGTGACAAACATGCTGAACCAAGGAGACATTCAAAATTTGAATAGAAATGCATGAACCTATTATGTCTCAATGTTAGATGAAAAAGAAGATAAAATGACAGGGTTTACATTTTATATGTTATGTCATTAAGAGATAATACTAGAACAGGGATATTTATTACATGTAATAACTACAGTTTGCTGTATTTTCTAAATTTTGAGATGTTCTCAATTTGCAAAATTAAAAGAAAATTTCCTGTCAGTCAGTTTATTTCCTGCATCTCACTGTTACAATACAATGTTTAATACTAGACAACCTTTCACTGCATTGGGAATCGTTCCAGTAGAAAAAAAATAGATTTTTGTGGCTTTTTTTACTAAGTCTAAATTCAGTCTTTATTTGAACTATCTTACACTTCAACTTTATTAGCATTGGTCAAATTGTATTTCTTGCAGGAGTGAATTTCTGGAGCATAAATGCCCACAAAAAGATTTAATTCTATTCCTTACTGATATTTCCACCAGAGTCCCTGGACATACACTGAAGTTAAATCCCAATAAAGAACATAATTTGTGTATTTACAACTAGGGTGTGACTAAAGCAAATTACTTTGATTGAATTAATGACACAAATTTGTGCTACTGAGCAGAAGGAATTACGAAAAGCATGTTAATAATCTATTTCTCCTCAAAAATCTGACCTTTCATGTCCAGGTTCTTGTCAGGAAGGGACAAGAGAGGCTTCAGAGCTCTGCTGGGATCACCACATCATGCCCCAGCCTGAGCTAGGACTATGTAGGAATAAGATCTTCTCCTAAAGAAGAAATGGGTGAGAAAGGCCATGGAGACCCTCCATCCCTGGGATGTTTGATATTTCCTCCCCATCCCCTAAAGGGAGTACAGAAAAGGCATCAGGCTGCCCACCTTTTCTCTGCTTTGTACTTTGCCCGGAAAACTAAATTTTCACTAACTCTAGATGATTTTAAGGCAAACTGGACCCATATAAATGGATAAACAGTATAAGGTAGATTATCAGACAAGATTTTAATCAGTAATAGTCGTAACACACAAAACTCAAAAGCTTTTTAAGTGACTTGAGGGAATCTGTTTCTGTGAGTCAGAATTATTCAAGTCCACAAGTCTGTAGTGTAACTCACTGTATTTGTGTTTGGCCGTTTTCCCTATGAGCCACCAGTGGTAAGGAATTGCCCTGCTTTAACAAACAGGCTTTGGATGTGCAGGATAACACAGAAACTACCCTTTGCAGCAACAGCGTCTCCAAGCTCCAGGAGAAAAACAATTTTGTGGGACAGATTCCTACCTCCCTACATGAGCCACTATCCATTTAAAGTGAATGGGAAGCATAATTAACATTTTGTGTAAGATTTTTCCTTCTAAACAGTACAAAAATGTACCCTTGACGAGTGAAGAAAATCTGCCTCTCAGATCAGCACTTCTGGATCATGAAATCTGCCCAGCCCAGATTGCAGCTTTGAAGTGCTCCCCACAGTGGGAGCTTGCACCCCACAGCAACACGTGCCCTGCCACGCTCACACAGCAAACGGGGCCACCAGGGTCAGCAAAGGTGATGCTGCCTGGGGCATCTTTTATCTACAAGCCCAAATCGTCTCCCTTTACCTGCTGTGCTAGAGGTTACAGAGCCACAGTGAGGGTACTTAACAGAATAAGCAAAAAGTCTTTTCTTAGAAAAGCAGTAGTTTGGGGTAGAAGGAAGGTCAAGATAAGATTCAAACTCTGTGTGGTATTACTTCTTCTTACGACCACACCTTAACCTGAATGCAAAAAATAGATTTATACTTTCATGATAATTTGGGAATCATTCAGGAAAGAAAAATGTAATTCATATCTAGCATCAACATTTCTCTGTTTTTCTGGCTTTTTCTTGTAGCAAAAAAAGTAACACCCAGAAGCCACTGCTTCCAGTCCTCCACAATTCTATAGGTTTTATGTGTAGCTCTTGGTAGAAAAACTGCCATGGCTGGTTACAGTTTCTTTAAAGGAATGCACTTATCAAGCTCTCTACACCCAGGACACTTTTTCTCAACCTCTGCTTTTTTTTTTTTCCCCTTTTTCCTATTTCTCACATTCACTTTCTTACTTTCTTTGCTGCCTCTTTCTCCTTTTTCAATCTTTCTCATCTAGCCTTTCCACTGTTATTCACCCTGTTTATTGCTTCAAGCAACCCTGACATACTGGACATCATCTGAAACTACAAACGACAGGATGCAATAAGCTAGAGAATAGCAGTAATCTGAGGAAAGTTCTTCATTCACTCTTGCTCCTAACTCTCTGTCTTCTTATCCTACATAGAAAATAAAAAAATCAATACCACCTCACAGGGCTTGATAAAAGTGCTGGACAAGTACAGCAGGCATGCTGGATATAGTAAATTAAAGTGATCAAAATTTTCCAGTCGACTCTGCCTATAGCCTACATAAACTAACAACCCTGTCTGCAGAATGTCTGTCACTCTAGAAGCTTTATTTTATCTGTGTCTCTGATTACCCAGAGAATGAGTACATATACGGTATATGTGTACACATTTATCTGTATGCATATGTGTGAGAAATAGATAGGCGTAGGAATCAGCCTGTGTTTATAACAAATATTTCCTTTTAGATGGGTAGATTTTGAATTTGCTAACATATTTGTATGCACAAAATGTTGTGGAAATAAATGTTTTATCAACAGATGATGATATAACCAAGATTAAAATTACTGCATTGTGTTTAATTTTCAATATGTCATTCCCTGTCAGGCTAGATTTTAGCCAGTGTAAATCAGCACTTAAAATACCATTTGAAGACCAGGCTTGTTACCTTTTCATGTTGTTTTTCTGGTCTAGACATGGCTTAACAATTTCCAATCAATGTCTAAAAATGTATTAGAGAACTGAGAGACAAAGCAGGCAGCAGGGTGATCTGGCAGTAGCAGGATTCATAGACCAAATACATGAGAAGCTAAATTCCCCCTCAAAGGAAAATGTCAATGGATGCCTTGACTTCAGGGGGACATGAGTAAAGGGTGAGACTTCATTATTTCACAATCAAAATGTCATAATGTAAAATTTTAGAATGTGTCTCTACAAGAAGCTGTATCTTGTACTAATTCAGGGGGAATTCTATCTTCAAGAAATGGTAGAGCAGCAAATGCCTTCACCTGGATTTTTTTCTGTGTTCAACTTCCTAGTCATCTGCATTTGGTAAATTATCCCAGTTTCTGTCTTGTATTTAGAACAACTTGCTTCTGACAACCTACATAAGGTTAGTAATTCATGCATTCTGACCCCAGATTTGGGTGCCTCTGCATGCCACCTGGGCTGAGTGCCAGCCTGTGCTGTGAAACCACATGCCTGTATGAGCTTTTATTCCTAAACCCGTAGTATTGATCTGACCCTCAGAAGGCACTAAACAAAACATTTTGAAGAAAACCTGCCAGTGTCCCCAAAAAGCAAATAAATCTTCATCAATATAAATGTGGAATGAAAGAGGAAAAGAAGAAAAGAGGGAATGAAAGAAAGAAAGAAAAAGGAAAAGAGGGAAGCAAGGAAGGAAGGAAACAGTACAGGCTGAGGTCACATGGGTCAAGTGGAAGGAAAACCTGAAGAGGACAACACAGTGTCCAGAAATTTTTTCACCCCCCAGCTAAGATTGCCCTTCTCTACAAGGAAACTCTTTCTTTTCCCTCCTCTTTCTCCCTTCTCTGTCTTCTGCTGCTATTACACATCCCCTTTTCTCTTTTTGAGATTGTACAGAATTCCAATTTCTTTGATCTTTCCTACTTTGCCCCATGCCTGTCCTGCAGTAATGGGGCTAATGAACACCCTCAATACACATTTGAGCAGGGTCATGGAGCAGCTTCAAGGTCTTGTTTCTGACACTTTTGACTCCTTTCTCTCTTCTGGTCTTGCACCCCTCTTGCAGTGGGAGATGGGCTCAGCCTCCTTGGGATATTTTTCCTGAGATCTACACACTGAACAAGCTGTTCTGCCCTACAGTGACAGAATCCAGCCCACTTGAGCAATGTATGGCAAAACCACAAGCAATGTATGGCTTGCGATTCTTAGACTTCATTCTGAAGCTTTCACACTGTCTCTGCCTGCATTTATGTCTCCGATTTTTTTCAGTGTTCAATTTTAATCACACAACGTCTTGTATCTGTATTTATGGTTCTGTTTGCATCTACAGTTTTTATTAATATTTAGTAGGTTATGTGCACATATATATAGACTCCAACCCTCAAAAATGTGCCAGGGAAAAATATAAAATAATTTCAGCTGTTCAGAATATTTTGGGCAGTGTTTGTAAGCTGGTGTACCACACCAGCTGTTTTTCTGGGATACTATAGCCTGTATGTGACCACAGCAAGCAGAGGAGCCAAAAGCAAAACTTGGGGAAAGGGTGTAGGAGTGCAAAATATACATGGTGAACCCTTTTAAGCCTTATCCCAGTCTGGAGTTTTGGAAATTTCTCCATTGGAGATTGCATCCACCTCACAGAGCTGCACTGCAAGGTGCTCAGCTCTGTGCTGCACAGCAGCAATGTCCGCAATGAAGTACATTTTTGCCTGAGCAATATATATATTTGTTTAGTTTTAAGCCTATTGATGTAATTTAAGGGATTGTACCCTAAGCCCCTTTCTGTCTGGAGCAATGGATAATTATCTCTTATTAAGTTTTTTCTGTTTTTTATTATTCCATATGGAACTATCACATCCTGTTTCTTTGCCCCCAGACACCTTTTTTTCCAGGCAAAGTTCTAATCTTTTTATTCTTTCATCAGGATTGTCTTTTGTTTTTATTCTCACTTATTTTCTTCACAAAGGTTAAGTTCTCTGTTTGCCTTGCTACTCGTGCATTTCACTCATGCAGTTATCAGTAGGACTTCCAGATAGGCAGGGAAAGCCCAGTGCTAGCAGAGGATCATTGAGACTTGAACTGGGGCTTCATGGGTGCTCTTTCTGCTTGATCTAAATCCTATAAACACTTCAGACCTTTGCCAGAGCATGAGTTGCTGAGATCAACCTGAAGAAACTCAGAATTCTTCTTCCAGAGGACATGGAGTCCCACTAATCTTCTTCTCTTAATATTTTTTCTTTTCAGATTAATCTTTCTCCACAGTTTCTCTTTGTATTCCACCTCCCATTCAGTTCACTTCTCCAGAACTTCTTTTGCCCTCACACCACATGCTCAGCTCCTCTTCTGCCACCCACAGCGAGCTGGAAACCAACTCTGCCCTAACTAGAAACCAAAAGCATCTTCACTGTGATGCTTCACCAAACACGGAAACACCACGGCTGACTTTAGTGAACAGGGCATTAATTACAGAAGCCTGTGACCCACAGCCAACTAAGAAATATCTCCCAATGTAATTCATTCCCTGTCAGCTCTCCCCCAACTAGCTTTCTAGCTGGCAGAAATCTGGTGGGAGTTATTGCACATTGCCTCTTATCCCCATAGAGCTGTATCTTTAGGAGATCCCATCCATTTTTAGCACCTTTCTCCATGATGTGAGGCATTGTCTAGTGAAGGCAACAGATTGTGCATATAAGCAGATTTTTATTAACAATTGTGGGGAAAATGCATTTTTAGGGTGCCCCGTTTTTATCCTGAAATATCTTAGCAATTTTTGCTTTCATGTGTTGTGTTGTTTCTTCTGAATAACATAAGTAATTATGTAGTGCCATAAACTTATTTCATTTTTTTTAATTCAAACCCACTTTAAGTCATTCATGTAGAAAAAATATATTTTTATGCCACTATAACTTAACAGTCAAATGGATGGGTAAAAAAATTGCTCCTGGGCTGAGACAAATTTGCCAAGTTTCATTCCAGAGCAGTGTTTAGACTGATGTTGTAAATCCCTATGAACAGTGGATTTGTAATGGAAATGCTGGCACAGACTTCTAACTTTGGCAGCTCAATAGAATTGCTAGAATAAAAAGCCACTGTGTATTAAATTAGTACAGAAGCATGTATTGTAGCATATATGTTCCCTTCTTTGTGCATGCAAACTCAGAGGTGTCTATTGGCATAAGAGCTTCTTTCCTGTTTTTGCCATAACCTTATTTTCCTGCATCAAATACCAGATAATGACAAAAACACAGCAGGAAAATAGACATAAAATTGTGGAATAATTATTTATTTTATTTGCTTTGATTACAGATGATATCTCTAAAATATTTATGCCAGGATATGTCAAGTCAAGCAAACCAGTGAGCATGGACAAATACAATTTTTGAGAAGTGTATAACTTGGCCACATGCATCTGGCCTTCCCCAAATTTGGCAAGATATACCTCTTCTTCCACAAGTTATGTCCCTGCACAATACCAAATCCCTCCTCCACTAAAGGAAACACCAAGATTTTCCAATGTGATAGTTGCAAAAATTCATGCAAGGACAACAGATGCTTGTAAAATGAATGAAAAATTTCAGTGTTAATTCAAAATTCAGACTGTGGCAGTTAAAAAAATTTTCAGTCACAAGCATTTAATAATAAATATCACAAGAATATCTACTGATCATCTATAGTTAGAGCAGCTCTCCAAGCACAGCAGAAGCTGCAGGGGTGCTGTCAAGACAGACTCAGCATTTGGGCTTTGTCATGTAACATGTTGATTTTACAAAGCCCCACACTAAGGAAATCGCTCATCTTTGTTTATAATCAAATATTTTGCCTCTGTCCCTGACAAGTTGTCATGATGATACGTTGCTGCATGCATGATTACTGGCTAGTCAAATTGGCTGAAAAAGGCAGTGTCCCCACTGCTTGTGAAGCTTCTTGTGTTTCTCTCAGTCTCTTCACTGTCACAGCTGAAATTTCCATTCTCGCCTACTTTCCCTACTCCCCCTTTTCTTATGCCCACCCTCATCAGTACCACTTCTCTTGTCCTTGTGTTCAGCTTATTTCCCTGGCCACCTGTGCAAGTGTCAGAAATGGAGGGAAACATCCCAATGAGAAAGCAGTTCATTCCACTTTTTTGATACAAATCCTGAGACAGAATAAGCTGAAATTGAGACAAAAGGCAAAGCAAAATATTTGCAATTACACCTAAGGAAAGGATGAAGTGGTGTATATTAGCTGAAAAAAAAAATGCAAGAAAGTGACAAACCTTGGACTCTCTAGTGGTCCCAAGCAGTCAGGCAGACTCCTGTTTTATGTCTAACCAAGAAGTGGCAGATGTAACACAGTCAGTATGCCTTTACATAGGAGGGAAAGCCATGCCTGCATCATAGATAACAGCAGTTTCAGCACTGTCCTGTTCCCTTATGCTGACAATCTCCTCTTAGAGGTCTGGCTAGCCTCACTCAGCCCATGCCCCACCAGACTGAATGAACTCACAACTTGACACACCATCACTGCAACCAAGAAGTTCACCTCTCCTTTGGGCTAAAGCTATTCCATGCAATAGGCTAAAATCAGTGCCAGCATGAGAATATGGTCCTCTCTTGAAATAAATGGACTCCTGTCTGCTTGTTTGAGAGGCTCCATATGTTTATTACGAAATATCTTAAAATTACTTTGAAAAATCATCAATACCCTGGAAAAAAGAAATGTTACATTTCCTGGCAAAAAGAAGAATGCAGGCAATTTTAAATACTTCATATAAATCCCTAGCTTAGATTAAACCAAGTGAATTTTAGGTTTTTTTGAAATTCAACAGTTTTACATTTCTAGAGAAAAAAAATATATCTAAAGATGTGATCTTTTCATTGCAAAATTTCCAAAGTGGATTAAAAAAAAATGGAATTGCTCCAATTATTATGACTTCTGTCAGAGGTTCTCTACATCCACCAAAAAGGTTTACGAGTAGGCCAGTGCTGCTGATGGATTTACAAATGATGCTTCATGAGCTGGGTTTGGCCCACATGCAGCAAGCTAGGAAGGTCTGGTCTGGAGCTGTAGGTATATGACTGACAGGCACTCTGGAGTCACAGGGATGGTCTGATTAGAAAGGTTTTTGTAGGCTAAAACTGGCAGATTGGTCTGCAAGGATTGAGAAATCTCAGTTCATAAAGAGATGTCACTAATAATTAACCTTGAGGTGCTATGCAAGATTCTTTTTATGAGAATGGAGTGCAGCTGTTGGTATTCAACCATCAGTTTGTGTTGTAGAATACCAGGATAAAATAAATATTCTAGCTTTTTAAAGGTAAGAAAATATGTCCTACATAGTTTTGCATTTGTAGTTCCTATTATTTTGTCATTCTGCTGCAGTTTTAATTTGGCTTAGTACTGCACCCATCAATAGTACTTATTAGAATTTGAGAAAAATTTCCTTTAGTACAAAATCTCCTTTTACACCAGTCTGCAGCATCTGCATTCATGTCCTCTCTGTGCTTGGCCCAGCAAAGGAGTTTATTGAAACATTTCAAAAAGAGCACTTTTTGGGAATATCCAGTTCCTTTACAGTACATTTAGCAAAAATATATTTGTGATTATTTTTGTGTAGGATTTAATTAGCTGGACTTAGTTGGGAATGAAAACCATGCTAACATGACCCACTGTGTCCAATCAAAGCCGATATCAAATACTGGGTGCACAAAATGAACAGCTTGTGAATGAGCTGAGAACTAAAGTAGGGAAGGAGTTAATCCTCTCGCTGGCTTAGAGGAAAGATCACAGTTGCCAGCTTGTATATAGGAATTTGCAGGTTGGTGGGGCTGGGCCAGCTCTGGGGAATTAACTAATTCCTTCATCTTCTTCCAGTGTATTATAAGATGTCTGGGCTGGAGGAAGTGAAGCCTAAGACTGGTGGGGAAGAGTCAGTCAGTAAATAATGAGGATAATGTTAGAAGGAAAAGAACAAGAGAGAAGTTCTCTTAATCCTGGAGTTTCAGAGAAGTGGTCCTATTGTGGCCTTGCAGCAACTTCTGAGAATCATAGCTTCATTTTTGAACTTTATGGTGATGCCAGAATGATTTTTGTCTTTTCTTTTATATACCTTTTACACAGTTCTCTGTATCCACAAGTATTAGCAGTATGCATACTTGCAAACTTTTACTTAGTTTAGTGCTTAGTGTTTTGTAAGTATTCTGCAGGCCTGAGACTGAACACCCCAGAACTGCAGAGCCAGGGAGACCAAACATTCCTACTATCTCAGGAACCCAAGGTCTCCCGGCAGGAGGATTCTGTAAACTAGGGGTTAGCCCACCCCAACCTCATTATTGGGCCCCCTTGTTAGATATGCTAATGTGTAAAGTCTATAACTGGTGTGTATGATTGGCAGGGGTGTGCATTTTGCCACACTTCACCTGGTTGAAGTGGATGCACTGAACAGGATCCTGATTAAAATACTGAGGTAAAGACCCCAACCCCTCTAACCGTGTCTAGCTTCATTTTCCTAACACCAAGAAAAAGGCATCAATGGAAGGGGAGCCTCTCTTGCTTGAAAGAGCAGGACATCATTTATTAGCTTTATTTAAGAGAAGGTGGCAACATGACACAATACAGAATTTTTTCTCAGGTTACAGCAGTGCCCATTCAGAAGCTGGCTTGGTACTGAAGGCAGAAAATAAGTGGGGTGCTTATCTTATGTGCATGGAAAATACAGCATTAGAAGATGGGATGTGTAAAAATTGTTTTCCTTCTCCATTTTTCTAACAGATAGGTGACAGACAAACTTCAAGTATTTGTTGCTTTGATGGTCAGATTAAAAGAATGAGGTCCAGTTCTCCTAAGGAAGGGCAACATGTGACGTGTATTCTCACTCTCTATGGAATAAAAACTATATAGAAATACATTCATTTAAAATATTAGGAGTAGCAACTTTCACGTGGGTAGATTTTTCCCTTTCTGTTCTACTTTCATTTAAATGATATCATTTTTGCAGATCCAAATATTTAATCCTGTTTATGCCAATCTGTAGTTCAGTTATTTGAATATTTTATTAGTTTTATGATCCTTATCACCTTATACTTCCACACCCTTTTTAAGAGACAACTCATATTGAGGACATCAACATTACTTATTTCTTATGTATTTCTTTTCCCACATACTTCCAAGGCTTTGGGGTTACAGGAGGTAGCAGAAGCTCATTCAATGGCAGATTACAGGAATAAACAAGATAGGAGAACAAAGATCTGATTATGGCAAGAAGCTGTGGAAACTCAAATATCCAAATTAAGGGATGAATGCACCCTCATCCAAGAGGACAGAGAAGGTCAGGACATATGGTCTTTTTAAGAGCTTTAATGCTTGAATACAGCAGGAATAAAACCCAGAATAGCAGACACCAACATAAAGACAATTGCAATGCTTGCCACAAAATATACAGCCTCCATATTGCCGGAGGGGAAGGTCAAGTGCTTGTGATGACATTGCTCCCTCACATGCTTTTATTACATCTCCCCTACCAGGCACAAGCTTGCATAACTTGCACCAGATACTAAGTACACAGGACAAGCAGAATTTATTTGCCAGCAGCCAAGGGGAGGAAACTGTCCACATGACATTTGCTGTTCCAGCTATGCTCCATGTCCCACCATCTGAATAAGTTATATTCATTTTACACTCACTGAAGGCTTTGCTGAGACAGGTTGCACTGCCTTGACACAGCTGGATGCAGCTACGCTCTGACTGATGGTCAATTTACACCCAAAGAATAACCTTCCTTTAATATACTGCTGAATCAAGAAATCGCTTTACCTGCACCGTGTATGAATTTGACCTATGTACCATCATTGCATAATTTATACAAATTCTGTAGCATAACTGGCTAAAGTATTATACATTTTTTGTAATTTTTCTGAACTTTTTCACATACAAAAAACTGACAAGCTCATGGATAAAAAAAAAACAAGAAATATTTTTTCTTCATTTTTCCCTGATGAATTCAGTTTGGAAATTCAATGGAGTTCATGTCTCTAAAAGCTGTGAGGTAAATTGAGCTGTAGGATCAAGTGGTTTATTCAGTGTTTTTTACATCCTAATTCTGAATTTTTTAATTTTTTAAAATCCCATTATTACCATTTCAATTACACTACCGTGGAATCTGTCCTCAGGAAAATAAGATAAATGTATAAAGATTGGAACATCAGCTTGGTGCTTCGGCCACCAAAGTCCGGAGACATTTGCAGGTGGCTACAATAGAACCCAAATTGTGTTCAGAAAAAGCTTTAATTCTTTCCTTTCCTTTCCTTTCCTTTCCTTTCCTTTCCTTTCCTTTCCT
>JAHLSL010000006.1:1561019-1581019 GCA_025920805.1 Petroica traversi | reverse complement strand
TGTTTTGCTTTTCATTTGACATTGGTAAATGAGTTCCTGAGAATGTTGTATTATGAATCACAGGCAAAATTATCAACTAAAATGGCCAGTTAAAGGAAGACCGTGTTTTCCAAAAGAGAGCACAAAAACTATCCCTTCCTGATAATTGTTCTGCAAACCAATCGTTTTCATTCAGGAAATGGAAAAACAAGTAATAGATACAAATATTAAAACTCTGAAATGGTCAGCAGCTGTCTTGGATTAACTGTTATTTATTAAGTGTTTTTATTGCACTGAACTCAGCAAAAGCCAGAGAAGGACAGAGTCTGTGCTCTGGGGACTCACCCTCTCAATAGATTTCTTTGTGTGCAGTCCATAAATACAGATATTTTGAAGTACAGTGTGGTTGTGACATTATGACTAAAAAAAACTAATATAAACGGGCATCCCTTCAGTCAGTAATAAGTGATATAATTATGCCTGTCTTCTACAATCACAATTCTCTGCTAAAAGAAGATTTCTCCTTAAAATATAAGGGAAAAGCCCTATCTGATACTAATGACAACTAACCAAAAGAAAAATTTTATTTCTGGGATAAAGGAAATTAATCTTTTCCTAGCAAAGATTCATCCCTCCATTTGAGTAACTGATTGAATGCAATAATTTCTGCTGCTCTTCACTAGTGTAATAATTTTTAAATGTGTTTACCAATTAACCTTAAAACATTTAAACACAAGAACAAAAGTATTACAGGAAAATACTTGACCATGGTGCTGTTTTATATGCATTTTGATTCCTTTTAATTAGGGTGATGAGCTTTGTAAAGAAAAACTAATACTGGTGGTTGGTAATGAATATTCAGTAAGAACCAGGAAGCACAAAGAACCACATGGACAGCCACTAAAATGTTATGCAAACATTGCAAAGTGGAGAGCTTACATCTTCTATGCCATGAATTTCAAAATACAGTTATACAGTTAAATTTTAAGATTTTATGTCTCAACAAGAATGTCCTGGCAAAATTTTTTCATTTCTATGGAATTCATTTTCCTCCCTCTGGTGTTTAGTCCTAAATCCTGAGCACTCAACAAGGTAAACTGTTTGCCACAATAATCAGAGGATACAGTGCTACTAATCAGGCAGAAAGTGCCATCAGAAGTGCAAATTAAATATATACATTATAGATTCTCCTCTATTCCCATGCACTCAGATTTATTTTCATTAGTTCAGTGTCAAGTGTTGCATTTAACTGTGGAAGATATGTAGACATAAAGATGATTTTTAAAATATTATCTTTTGGAAAATTACCTCTTTAAGAATATCTATTAACAAAGTGCTTTTCTAAATTGGACTTGGTCTTGCCTAGGAATTTCTAAGCTCAGAGGAAGAGGCAACATCTCTTTTTGCACTAATCAAGTTTTCAAGCAAGCAGTCTAAACTACATATATGAAATTGAAGTCCAGTGAATTTAGTGGGGAGTGGTTGTGTTTGTTTTTTAGTCTGTTTTCATCCACTTGGGCATAAGGTAAACCACTAAATATGTAATAAAAGTTAGCTGTTGTTTACATTTATTCCCTCCCACCTCCCCAAATAATAACAGTGGTTAGTTAGTCCATATTGTGTGTGGACTAGGCACTAGTGCATTACAGACTAATTGCTGGCTAAATAGCTTCTGAAGGGAAGATAGATGCATTGCTGCACTAAAAAAGACTGCAGATTTTCACCCTAAGTTCAAAGGGTGATCTGGGGATCTGGTCCAACAACCAGTTCCACATGGGAGTAATTTTATCCACTGGGGCAGTTACTCCAAATTTTACTAATATGAAAAAGTTATCATGTGATTGTACAATTATTAAAAGGGGAAAAAAAAACCTCCTTTTCAGGTTGTGTCAGCTTTGACTAATGCAAGTGCAAGAAGTATGGCAATCTTCCACATCCCAAGTCTGTGATAGTAGTGCTGAACTATGGAGATGAGTAGCTGGCTAAAAATCCTCCAGGCAGGAGTTTACAGTTATTGTTTACATTTACAGTCCTAGGGATTTCCATGTTGTTTAACAGGCCTCTGAGATAGCTACGCTTATCATCCAAAAATGTTCCCTTATGTGGCGCACAAATGTCATGAGAAAGGTGGGGGAAAATCCTGCATGTAGGATTAGTTCAGGAGAGCTTGCTTTTGTATTAAATGTTGTATCATAGAAGTAGTATATAAGTGGCTCTTTTCTTTACAATATAATGCAAAAACATTAAGACTTAGCCAGTCCTGTGCAGGAGAAAAAATGCAGTAAGTTTAGTGAAAAAAAAAATAGGGAACTTAATCTTTGCAATATTCCTTGTTTATTCTGAGTGCTTTCTTCAGTGTGTCTGGGGGACAGTCAGACACTGAAGGATCCTTCAACATTACAGATGTAGAGGAGAAAGCGTCTGGGGTTAGGAATCAGGATGACAAGAATAAGTGACTCTTTTACAGCTTGCTAGGGCCCATACATTTTTAGGATTATGCATTATTCTACTCATTTCCAGCAAGAAGCTGAGGAAGGTAGAGCCTGTGTCAATTATGTGACTACAAGTCATCTGAGAAGTAAGTGTGTTCCAGGGCAAGGGGTTTCAGGCCAACCGAACCTGTCTAAGCTGACCCTCTTGGTGGAACACTTCAGTTACCACCACTAGCTCTCCACACTGACCTTCTCCCACCACAGAGTTCCAGTGAGTTGTTGTCAATATAAGAAAGATATTAAGCTATGAGAGGTGGGCCATGAGGATGATGAAGGGCCTTGAGGGGAAGCCGTGTGAGGAGTGGCTGAGGTCATCTGGTCTGTTCAGCCTGGAGAAGAGGAGACTGAGGGAAGACCTCATTGCAATTACAAATTCCTTGTGAGGGGAAGAGGAGGGGCAGACACTGATCTTTTCCCTGTGGTGCCCAGTGACAAGACCTAAGGGAATGGCCTGAAGTTCTGTCAGGGGAGGATCCGTTTGGATATCAAGGAAAGGTTCTTCACCCAGAGAGTGGTTGAGTACTGGAACAGGCTCCCCGGGAAAGTCACAGCACCAAGCCTGATCAAGAGTTCAAGGAACATTTGTACAATGTTCTCAGACACATTATGTGACTCTTGTGGATGGTCCAGTGCAGGGCTGGGAGTTGTATTTGATGATCTTCATAGGTTCCTTCCAACTCAGAATATTCTGTGATTCTGTTACAGGCTCAAGCGTAACTCTACCTCTCCCATCTCCCTCTAGGAAGATTGTCTTCCCAAGTAGTGTCAAAGCCTCATCTCTTCTGACCCTTCCTTCTTTCAAGTGCTGCTCTCTAGCATCGTACAAGGAATAGATTTCTGCTTTTCTTCATCAAAATAAAATGCTTTCCTTGGCCACTGCAACATTAAGATGTAAAGACTTCAGATTATGGAATAGTAGACTTCGGACAAGACAAAGTCGTTGTTTTATTTTTCTAAGTCTGCATTTTGAAAACTCCATTTTTCACTATTTCATGGAGCTCACCAGACTGAAGTGTCAATAGAACACTTTTCCACCACAAGCCTGGGGACCACCCTGTCTTATCTTGTGTATTAGCCAGAGCTCTGCTTCTGACTCTTAGGCTTTGTGTGCAGAACCTCAATACTTCAGGAGTCTGCTAGCACAATCTTTCCTTGTTTACACAACCTGCTGAGGAAAATTAAAATCTTCATCCTCAGTGAATGCGGAATTTAAAAAGAAAAAAAAGTAAAAATAAAACAGGAATTATTCTTGCAGCAGACATTAGTCATTTAATTACTATGTTGACACGTTAAAGTACTGTGTGTTTAATCTTTGTAGTTTTTTATGTTTAACAAATACTGAGTTTATCCTTTATCATGTCACATTTTTCCTGACAGAAGAATGGTAGCTGAACATCCACCTGTCTGAAATGGCAATCTTACCTACATGGTTCTAAAGACAGAGAACTGTTATCTGACCTTGATTCTGAAATTATGTTTTTTATCAACATGCTCAGTGCATTCCCTTCTGATGAAGACCTGAGAAACCTCACTACCATCTGTGTAAATTGAGTACGAAAAGCTATTCCAAGTCTGACTGAAAAATTTCAGTGTGGGACACAAGTTGCAAGGTTATGAAAAGTGGGCCACAAGGCATGTTTCTGTTTGCAGAAGGTATCTGTGCGTCTCCCGGCTGTCAAGACTATCAAGACATGGAGTCATCTTCAAGCAGGCTTTGGCTGATTGCACAGGCTGACTGGCAAATGCTCTATCACATTTGGATATCCTGGGTCTTCATGACTAATATCAACTTTCTAATATTCTGGATGTTGCTTCTCATTTGGGTTCTCTGACACCCCAATCCCCAAGCTAGTGTCACTCATGGCAGTCAGTCTGTAGTGTTACAAGATCAGCTGAGACATGGATCTCTAATAAGATTAAGACTCATCAGTATGGCTTCAGCCCTTTCCTTTTCTAAGGCAGAGGAACAGAATTATTCAGGAGTTCCAACAACAAAGTCAAGCATTTGCTAAATGTCATCTTTCCCCCCATTCTCTGAGGAATCTACTAATTGTAGATTTGTATACAAATTGCTAATTTGCATAAACACCCTAATGAAAAGAGAAGGAAAAATAGCAAAAAGCATTTGATGTTTTGTTCGAAAATATCTTTTCAGGGAATCACAGAATATTCTGCATTGGAAAGGACTCACAGGGACCATTGGGTCCATCTCATAAGTAAAGGGCCTATATGGGGATCAAACCCACAATCCTGTCATTATTAGCACCATGCCCTAACCAGCCAAGCTAATTTGACTTCATATAGATTTGCACTTTTTTATGAAGTCGCATATCTGTCAGCATGTGCCTTGACAATCCAGTCATTAGCTTTTGAGAGATCAAGTGAAGAGAATTGATGCATGTGTTCTTTCTAGGAGGACCCTTCATTCTATTCCCATCTATCTTAGTGGAACAGGTTTTGCACCTCTCATGAGTAAATTATCATTTGGGGTATGCTGCCATTTTTTGAAACTTTGGAGTAGTCAGAAAACCCGAACTCACTATTGTTTTATAAGTGCTTGTGTTAGCATCTCATAGGATGCTAAGAAAACTTCTAGGAAGTTGCACATGTAGATGCATTACATCTTCTCCTTTATGTAGTAACTTCAGGACTCAGATGGTCCATATCAAATGGGAGCCACAGAAATCTAGGAAAGGCATTTCATCCACTTTCCATAGGGAAGTCAACCCCGTCCCCCAGCTACTCCAACACCTAAATCCCAGATACTATAGCTTTGAGTGACAGCTGGATTTTGAATCCCATGGGGAGACTATGCCTCTTGACAGATTCATTGTGACACTGCCCAGACTGCCTGCAAACTGGCAGACAGCTCTGTTTGCCAAATGTCGACATTATCTAATTGGCATTTCAGCCCACTTCTCGTTTTTAATGGACATGAGGAAGACCCAGCCAACAGAGTGCTGAAGCAGTGGCAGCGTGCTCAGGATGCGCTGGCTGCAGCCTCCCTCGGGCAGCTGCAGGGTGGCACCAGCACCCGGGGTGTGGAGGCAGCTACTCAAAAGCTGCTGGACCACTTGATGTAAAATACAGGAACTGAGAAGGAGAAAAGAGACAGCAGAGGAATGGCAAATTCATGGGTAGTTGCTAGCAATCAAAGCAATGTGATGCTATTGTGGTGGCTAAATAGCTTAGACCTCTTAATATAATTTACAACAAAAGCAGCTGTCTTCTTTGAGAGAACAGGCTTGCCACAAACAAGAGAGTTTATATATATATACATATATACTGATGTTTAAAAAGTGTCCTAATGCATTATATTCAGAAACAGCAAACCTTCAAATGGGTAACTTGGAGCAGGGTTCACACTGTAGGCCATCTGCTGAAGCAGCTGAGAGATGGCAACTCATATATTAAGGTAGCTGTCTATTCATTCATAATTGTTGCCTACATCTCGAAAAATAGATCTGTTTCTCTTTTTCATATCTATCTGCCTGGCCTGTCAGAGCCATAGTAGATTACTTTTTCTCACTGCACTAAACTGTGGTTTTCCAAATAAATTATTACACCTCTCTTGGCTTGCAGCAATAGTGTGGCAGAATGGATAAACAATTCACGTGTTTCAGCCATAGCTCTAAATCTTCATCAGACACTGTTTCAGTGGCTGCACCCTTTTATCTCAAACATGCCATTCCTAATTTCCTGTCAGAGGGTCTTTACACATTATTTCATATTGCTTTAAATGACAGGATATACATCCATGGAAAAAAACACTATACAAAATACTGCCTAGATGGGAAACTGCTGCCAGAGAGAAAAGCATGAGTGCTTGAAATTTTCTTGAAATTGAAATTGACACCAAATATGATTTTTAAATCACACCATTCTAAATAAAGTAAAAAAACAATTAAAACTACCAGATAAATGTGTGATTTGAGAGTTGCAATTAAGCTACTCCAGCAATAAACCAGAGAATACACATGAAGAGATATGATTATGTGTATAAGCAGTGCTTTTAAAGAAAAGGAAGGGGGGAAGCCCCGTGGGAAAAGTTTTGAAGTTTAATATATAATTTTCAATGAAATGTTTTCTTTTAATTTACAGTTCTTTAATTTTACTCCATGTCACTTGGTGGAGCTGGAATATTTTACATTGTGCTCCTATGTGGTAAGCACAAATAAGGACTGCACTAATCATGGAGCGCACTTTTAAAGCTTAACATCAAGATGGCTTTTAACAAGCTACTGTAGAAGGATTTTCCATTTTAGTGAGAGTTATGACAGTATTCATCATTCTAACAATATATTAAACATAAAGAAAAGCTTTCCTACAGTCTCAATAACATTTTCCATAATAACCCCTTCTAACTGCATGCAGGTGCATGTTTTCAGCCACTCTTCACAGTTCCTTAACAATCATTACAAATCCCACTTATCTAAACTAGTGATTAAAAACCTTTTAAGGGGAAGCTGTTTAATTAAAAGTAAAGTAGACATTTATTGTGTGTTTAGTGTGCCAATTTTGCTATGACCTAAGAACCATTCCCTAATTAAATTTTGTAATTCATTCATATATTACAACTACAATATGATAACACCGAAGAAACCTAACAGCTAATTCAAAGCTCCTATGTACTTTTCTAAAACATTAGGTTGGCTGTTTTAAAAACTGAGGCTGGGTTTTGCCCTGTAAAAGTCTGTGGGAATGTATTTATAGTTTTGCCATCAACTTTAACAAAACTAGAGTGAGACCTGTGAAACTCATGGTCATGATTCATTTCTGTACATTGATCTTAATCTGTCATAATTTCCTTGGTTTCAGTAGAATCCATTAGAACAGATAAAATTCATCCATGTGTAGTATGTCCCACAGCTTAGAAACACAATTTTTGTCACAATTTTCTTTATTATAAGCATATGCATGGGTGTTCATCCAAACCCAGGGATGTTTGTTTTCCCCCAGTAATGCCATAATGGCTTAAAACACTGCTACAAAGCAGAGGCATGGCTGCAGCGCCTTGTGAGGCACAGGGCCGCTGACAGTGACGTGAGAACACACCTCTCTTGTTCAGTTTTTTATCATTATTACTTCAGCGCTGACATCTGACCTCTTTAGCTGCCTGTGTGTACTGAAGTGTTCCTGGCTCACACCTGGCGTCAGTAATAAAGCACAGCATGCATAAATAATGAAGATATGTTTGTGAAACTTCACTAAGTGGCAACTGCCTGTGACAGAGATCCTGCTACCAGCACTTACTGCTGTAAAGGTTTGTTAATGGAGGCTGCTCAGCGGATGACAAAATGACCCAATTAAAGTTTATTCCAAATGACATCAGGGTCATAAAAGGGAACAAAAGAGGAGGAAATGGCTCTGGTGGTTTGAAAATATATTGCTGTGCATATTATTACATCTGCACTTTTTGCTATCACAGGAGGACTTCATATTCACATAAAACAATACCTATTGAAAGACAAGTTTAAAGGGCGACTGTTGGCTAGGCAGAAAAATGATGGCAGAGTTGTGACACTCTACTGGACATGCTTTCCAGGAAAAGATCTAGTAAGAAAGTCTTTTGAGACTGGGATAGGAGAGATATTTCTCCTGTCAGATACTGGATCAGAGACTTTCCAGATGAGCAAACGGTTTCAAATTCAAGTAGTCAGTCCATTTGTAGGACAAAGCTCTCACATAAACAGTAAAGTACTTCTAGGGCAGCGTCTGTCGTATTCTGATTTATTCGGAAATTTCTAGATGAGGACTGAAACTGTGGGCCCCTGGAGGACTAGACATATGGCCCAATTTACAGAAAAGTTATTTGCTCCTAAGTGTCCCTTCCATTGGAAAAGAGGAAATGTGTGTAAATGAAAGGAGACTGAGGTTCTCCAATGAGAAATCAGCAGGCAATAAAACGTCAGTGATTTTGAGCTACCTGCAGTTAATTTTCCATTGGTTCCAGTCATCACTATGCATAGGGAAGGAGGAAAGACTATTTAATTGGATTTCTTCTGCATGGGGACTCCACCGACACTTTGCGATGTAGCTAATGCTCCAGTGGGGTGAGAGAAGCTGTGTGATGCTTTTTTTCTGGCAAACAGGAGTAGCAAGGAGAATGTGGCATCAGACCACAAGTGTCACTTGTATGTATTTCTCCAGGCAAAATGAAAATTTGTTCTGAGACACAGTAAGGCTAGTCTGTAAATCCTAGAAACACTCCTTAAACAGTGTGTAAGTAAAATATTTAAGGGCATTTTAAACTGAGTGCATTAATTTAGGGTCATTTTTAATCCTAGGAAGCCAAGGAAACCAAAGCCACAGAGGAACATCAGTTTGAGTACATCAGTTTCAGTTGATTGAATGAAATGCTACTCAGAGAAAGGCTGCCACAAATCAGCTCTGATTCTATCATCATTCTAGCATTTCACTATGACACTTTTTCCTTGTTACAGTTGAGGGAAGGGATAAGTTGTTTTCAGTCCTGTTAGCATGTCTTAATAATTCACTGCTGCCCCAGCTCAGACAGTCTGGTCCACTGCCCTACACAGGTTTGATTTGTGAGGAATTTATTTTTTTAGGAAAACCCATTTTCAAGAACTTGGGGATTGGTTTGTTGGTTTTCGGTTTGGTCTCAGTTTTTTTTTCCTTTGCACTGCTACACACTTGTAGCAAGTATCCCACGAGCTGCCACAACTGCAGGTGAGGAGGAGAACAACCTGTTGTTGTATTCATGAGCACCTCACGATCATAAAAACACACTGCTGAAAATATAGCAAAGGATCGGTGGCTGCCTAAGGTGGGAACATTCAGTTTTCCAAGGACTGCATCTTACAGCCACACTAAAAAGTATTTTGCCTATTAAGATGCAGCTTTAACTTTGTCATTTCAGTCTTCACCAGAGAGAAAGGATGGTTAGGGAAGAAAGCTAGGTAAACATTTGGTTACACTTTCTTGACATAGTAACACATCTTTCAACAGCTTGTGGCTCAAAGCATCCTGGGTCACGGTTTCATGTTTAACAGCCCTTGATGAATATTTTTTTCTGTACTAACTGTGCCTGAGTTTTGAACCTACATAAATTTTTGGCACCTATTTTATGCCAGCATTAAATCAAAATGAGCTGCAAGCCTCCACAGACAGCTAGTTTAATAGAGAAACACAATTTTCTCACAATGATTGGATGCTTTCCTTGCAAAGTGTGATGCTAATTGGAATACAGTAATCTTCAGCCTGAAGATTTTGTTTTGGAAGAAATAATGATAAGACAAGTAGAGTCATACTTGCCTTAATAAAAAGTTATCCGACCCTTTCAATATGAAAATGGGATTTGACCCTCGTTAGCTAAATGAGTTTGAGTGAGAAATTGAGCAATAACATTTTTGGACAATTAGTCTCCACTATGCTGCTTCTCCTAGTAGAGGAAATTATTTGCCTTCTACCCCAACTCCCTTCTGATGCTTCTTGGCATGTGTTACTTTATTGTGGAGGAAGATCCTTCTTACATCCCAGGAGTAAGTACGTGCCCTTGTAAAATCAACAAGATTAAGAAGTTTGCCTTAAGGCAGTGATTCCTGCCTTAGCAAAATATGATGCAGACCTGCATATCAATGCTTCCTTTCACCTATTAAAAGGTGGACGAAAATCCTGAATAATATCCTGGAGGTAAATATTTTTTTCATTTACATTTGTGCGGTATTTCTGAGAGTTATGTTTTCCAGTTTGGCTTTTGTTTGTCAGCAGAAAAAGAAAGCCTATTACTGCATGAATCCATGCTTTTTCATCCCACCAGTCTCAGTGGTGGGACCTCTCACATCCTGAGAGAGCAGACCATGGTCTGTTCAGCAGTGCTGCTGCTGTCTCCCAGCTCCTGCTGCAAGAGACATCCCAGAGACCTCAGTCTAACTGCCACCAAAAGCCACCTCAGTGTAACACACCAAAACCAGAGCACATGCTCAAATTTCTCCCAAAACCAGGTCCTCAGCAAGTATTTTTCTTTTCTCATCCCCACTGTGTCAGTGTAGAACCAGTGTGATTGGGCAGGGAGGACACTGATGTAGTACAGCAGCAGCAACCTTTTGGAAGAGAAGCAAAATCACAGCCCTAGTTGCTTGTCCTCTTTTCAGGAGTGGAGTGGTATTTATCCAGTGCGTGAGAGCTCTCAACGCCAACCTTCTGACAAAATTTCTGTTGTAGCTAATTATATTCTCCTTATCTACAAACCTTCCATGCTTCATCTAGCTTGAGTGGAACTTTTTCAACCGAATGTTTTCTCAGTGAAAAACTGCTGTTCAACTGAAAACAAAGCTCTTCTGAGAAAGTGTCAACTTCAACAAAATCTGGAAAACAATTACAACTCCTTTGGTAAGGTTAAAACACCCCGCATTAACCTTTTCAGAACAGTGACTCCATTTTTCATTTTGAAGTTACTCTTTCAGATTGTGTTATATTTCAAATTGAGATTAAAGGCTGGGGCCTAAAATAAAATTGTTTTGAAAATGTCACTTATTGTGATTTGGTTTTATTCTGTTTCAGAAGCAAAATAAATCTTGAAATCCTGAAATTTCCTTTGAAAGGGGAATTTTGTGTCTTCTGCAACTTTGCTCATTTGCTTTTGATTCCATGCTGTAGTGCGTTGCTGCTATCCGCATTAAGGAAATGCATTTTCTCCACATGGGATTTGTATTTCACTCATGGTGACTGTGCCTAGGTCCCATAAAGAACCAATTTTTTTTTCCCCATGCCATGATGTCTTATGCTGACCTTCTGTATAAACATGGGTACAAACTCTGATCTCTTGCTCTTACAAGTGAACTGCTGATAACTTTTTTGAAAGTTCATATATCACAGCCTGAGCAGTCTAACTGAAAACCAGTCACATATTTCTGCTTTACCTATACTGAAGAAAAAGAGAAAGAAACCAACACATTCTGATGAAAAAAAAACTTCTGAAATGTTCACAGCTGTGTGTCCTCTGCAGAAAATGTCTGGTTTCTCCATTCAAATAATGCTTTCCATACAATTTCAGCTGCTGAAGTGAGTACCACGTACCAAAGACAGCAAGACAGAGGGAGGATCTAAAACGTGAAGATTTGCAAGCTATTGAGAACTTCTGGAACTGCATGTGAAAATAACCAAGGGCACACAGTTACTTAATCTGCTGTTTTAACAGTGTTGTTAGTAGATGGTGCTAAACATTCTTATTTGGCTTTTGCTTCTGGATGGTTCTTTTGGGTAGAGACAAATTGAGCAGGTTAGTGTCAATAGAATGGTCTTTTCGTGACAATGCAGGCTGAACTTCAGGTGACACAACTCCTAATGCTGCCAGCCTTACAGTATAAGGAACGTATCTGTCTGAAAACAGATCCCATGAATTTTGTTCACTGGAAAAGAGTGATCTTCACATCTGGCCTCAGTCTCATCTAAAATGCAAGGGGAAGACCAAGGCTGAACTGTTTCATAAACTTGTCATGAAGTTCAGTTCAGTAAGCAATGTTTGCAAACACGTATCTTTCATAGCGTGTCACCAGCCAAGGAGCTGTCTTTGAATGCTGATTCAGAACTACATATCCTGCTTTAAACAAATCAGGTCAGTCTATCTCTAATTGGTTCTTACTTGAATATTAGCATCCCAGTGTCAATAGAAGTGTTATGATTCATCAAAGAAAGTATCCATAAAGTTGTGGTACATAAACAAAGGTGCAAGCCTTTCTATCTTTCACAGATAGAAAACCCAAGTCCTAACTCAGACTTCATTACTGCCTTATCTGTATAATTCCATGCTGGTTGCTGCATTTTGGAACTCTTATGCATCTGGATGATGCATAAACTTCATCAGACAAAATTGCTGAATCTGCACTTGCTATCCAACGCAGGCAAGCAGCTTGCTAAATGCTTGGAGCTGATGAAAGCTCTAGTATCTGAATACTACATATAAACTCTCCTTGTAACAAGGGTACAAGAACTGAGCTCACCAACACTGGTAAAGAATGCTCTGACCAAGCCTTATCAGAAAACATCCAGTTATCAAAGCAAAATTGCTTTTCTGAAAATTCTTCTGATTTGGTACATCCTAATTAAATCACAGGTGTGGTTCTGATGGAGAGTTGCCTGTGAGGAAAGATCCCATTAGAAATACTAGTGACCTATGCTCCCAAGGACAAGGATGGGATTTCTGAAGTCATCCTTTCATATCCTTGCCTTACTAGCCTCTACTAGAAATGGAGGTCTCTGTAACTGATATCTTGCAGGAGAATTCTGAAACTTGCTGCTTTTTCAATCAGGTGATTTGATGCTGCCAGTTTCCCTAAACACGCAGGAAATATATAATACTGGACTAAGTTTGACTGTTTGTGCAGGACATGAAAGAATACAAACCCATACGCCACTCAAGGCAATCAGTTTTGCTAGTGAGTCTAATGGATTTCTGAACCTTTTCTTTAAAATAATCTGATTAAACCTTCTTATGGTTCACCATTATCTTCTAATACAATTTTGTCAGATGGTCCACCTGGAAACTCTGGTACCAACCCTTTAGATTGAATAATACTGTAGGAGACTTTGCTAAATTGTTTCAGATAATATTCTCAGCAGTGCACAACTTAATATTAGGTTGTCTATTAAACTAATTCATATTACATGGTTGTTTGAATACCAAATTCCATCCCCCCTCTGAATCTCTCATACACTATTGAAATTTCAGTTAGGCCAAGTCATCTTGATGGGGGAGAGAGGGATAGTTCTTTCATCTGATTTGCTGTTCATGTGTAATTACTAATCAAAAATGCACTTAGTAGGAAAGTAGGAAAGATTTCTTTATTCAAGCAGAATTATAAAGAAGCAAATTTCCAGAGGAACTGAAAAATATTCAAGTCATGCCAAAGTATTGATTGCACAATAATGTGATGTCAACAGCGCAGAATAATCATGTTTGAAGGTGGGAGCTTTACATACTTTATACAGCAATGGTTTTACTGTTGAAATGGAAACATAAACCTAGCAGTATGCATTTCTAGAAAATAAATTATTATTCACATACTAATACCCATCTTGTGCATCATGATAAAGCATTATCATCTCTCTCCTGGACTGACTAATGAAAAAGGAAAAAATTCAGTGTTTGGAATTAAATCTGATGTGGATGACATTTAAGATCATGAAAGGCAATCTTAGTTGTACTGAAATCTTTTAATCTTATTTGCAGATTATGCCATCAGTGGCTCCCTGGAGTTGCCAAAGGATTGTATTCTCATATCTTTATTATTTAATTGAATGTTGAAAGTGTAACATATTGTAAATTGCTCTTAATTTAAAAAAGTACTTTCTTGTCTCATCATCACATTTGCAGAGCTACAGGAGTATTGACTCAGAAATATACCTGAGCAAATTCAATAGTGGCATGCAAAGTGGTTGGATGTAATTAGGTAAGGAAATTACTATAGGGGGTGAAGTACATAATCATACTTAATTGTGATTCAACAGATGTTCAAAATTACTGTAACTTACACCAATCTGATGTAACAGCCAAATTTGATTCTATATTATATCAGGATGCAGTTCCCATTGAAATCAGCAGGTCCACATAATTCGGGCTATCAGGCTACTGACTTCTGTAAGCAGGAATATATTTGGCCCCTGTGCAAATGGATATTACAGGTACATTGGTGTTCTTTTCCTTATCGTGGTCATTGCTTTCCCTATAACTTGCTGTTGATGTTCAAGATGTTGCTGTTCTTCACACATCTGAAATGTCTGGACTTCCTAACCTCCAACACCTTTTTAAGGACAAAATTTTGCTTTTGGCAACTGAATTCAAGAGAGCTTTCTGAACAGCCTGAGTAGACAACCCAAGAACAGTTTCTTGGCTGGACTAACACACCAGTGCTGAAGGTCCCATTTGTTTATGTAGGAGCCCCTCAGAGCTTGTCTTAACTATCCAACAAGCCTAAAGTTGAGCTCCTGTCTTCACATGGCCTGGACTGAAATTTCACTCCACAAAGTTGTATCAATAAAGCAAAAACCTTTTTCTCAATGGTTTTTTTCTTACCTGCATTCACCTGGAGGCATAATCCATGGTTCCTGGGTTAAGGTGAGGAATGTATCTCTCTCTCAAATTATAGAAAGAACCAATCATGTGAGTGGTTTTACCTTGTATGCTTGATGCGAAAATGGGAAAATCATACCACAAAGCAATTGAAACTGGGCTGTAATCACTCCCCAACACAGATTATTCTGTCTGTGTGTAAAGGCTTTACATGTGGATTTGAAGATATTTTTGGAAGACACTAGGGGGTATGGCACAAACTGTCAAACAGTGACAGCACGATGAGTCATGAGGCTAAGGATGGGCAAATTCCATACTTCAGTGCTCAGCCATGGCAGAATTCCCTTTGAATAGTTACTTCAGCCACATGACACCAAGCTTTCCAGCAGACCATCTTTCCTGGTCTCAGGTAGGAAAAGCCAGTGGAGAAAACACACTGTGCATGTCCATTGATATCACACTACCTGGAAGATGGGCAAAGCTGCAGGAGTCTTTGACAGTCGGAGCAGCTGCTGCAGGGCCCCTCACTGAGGCCACCTGTCCTGGAAACCATCTTCATTACCTCTGCAAAGGAGCTTAGAAGTTTTCTCTCACTACCTACTTCTATGTGTTTCTTGTAGGACAATTCAATTAATTTCCTGGCCAGTGCAGGGTAAATACTCTGGTAGGTATTTACACAGCAACAATCACAAACCGCTTGTGCACCAATCACAGGCAGTTGTACCTAATGACTGGTATTAGCATGATGTGTCAAATACAAAATCTTTCTCTGAAAACAGCAGGGCCCAAACAACTCAGCTAATGAAACAGGCAATAAAGAACACGTATGTGGCACCACCTTGCCTATCCTATTTTTGACTCTTAAAATAAATTATATGGATTTCAAGTACATTAAAATAACACAAGACTACCTGACTTGCCTGCATGTCAATGTCTTGCAGAAAGGCTTAAAAGAGGGGTTTTCTTTCCTCAAAAGCAAACCCTTGACTAGGAGGACGAGCTCTTCGTTTCCTGACAGGAGTGCCTGGCTTCACAGCATGGAACTGTCAATACTCATATAATATCCACCTTGGAGCATGAATTGATGTCCAGTACCTGTAACGTAGGAGAGTGTTAGTCCCATTCCATGATCTGGGACATGGTGGAGCTCAGCAAGCAGCCTCGTGTTGCAGTTAAGTGATAATCCTTGTGTTGCAGGCAGGATTTAACACACAGAAGGATGGACCTGCAGGACATTGTTATCACAGCAGTCCCTCCTGCCCCTGTGCACCTTCCCTCTCCCTTTTGGAGTCTCCTCTACAACTAAATAAGATGAAGGTTATTTCAAAGAAAGCAACTTGTGCTGGTTTATACAGAGCTGATATTGCTCTTTCATGGAAGCAGAGACAGGGAAGCAGATAAGAGGAAGCACTAGAGATGTACAGGTGTAATGCACCCTTGCCAGAGAAGAGAAAGACATACAAATTGTTGTGCTGGCACAGGGCAGTTTTTCTGGCTTACTTGTGATCTCTCTGTGGCATTGACCTGTACCACGTGCTTTAGGGGAATGTCAGAAACTATACTGATGTTGACTCTAAAATTGCCTGCCCATCATGGAAAATTTTTTAACCATAAGAACTTAGTGGCTGGTCTCGGCTTCTGGTTCACCTCCCCTCTGTTTGTGGATGTCTCTGTTCCTCTCTAGTTTAAACGTAAACCTAATATATTAAATATTTGTAAAATTAAGAGAAACTTACCTAATGGATTGAATTCATTGTTCTCATTAATTTAATACAGCGTCTCTGAGAGCCAGATTCTACATTTGAAAATGTGCTCGTAACACATGATATAGATGCGTTTTTTGCTTTGAGAGCACACAAAAAATAAATATTTACTTGAGCAAGAAATCTCCCACTATGGGGAAAGGTGGATCTTTTAACCAGAAATATTTCTCTGCACCTGGCTGAGAAAACACAGCACAACTACTGTCATGGATAGATACTGCAATAAGCCGCATAGATTGTTAAGCTAATCATTTCTGAAAAAAGGAATACATGGTTGGATGCTACTTTAAAATCAAGCCCTGTGTTCAGGGAGAAAACAGAGGTGTGCAAACACAGTTTTCAGATCTACATGGATATATCTGTACAGTCCTGTATGTGACTATGAAATGTACATACCTGGCTCAAGAACCTTAAAAGTCTTTTCAAAACCAGATAATTCTGTGTTTCTATACACACAAATAGGTGCACATGCAAACACAAAAGCTGGTGCATTCATTCAGAAAACAGATACCAAATTGGAAAGCAAAATTCTTCCTTTATTCTCAGAAAGAGGGGCAAGAACAGATTCTGCAGTATCATTCCTGCTAGCAGGCAGAGGCAGGCAGGGTGATTGACTGATCAATTGATTTTGATCCCCGCAATGGTAGAGATTTTTCTATAATGGTATAAAAGCATAAGTTGGGAGCATCATTACACCTATCGCATAGGTAAATCTTTGCAACCCAAAGGTGATGTTTTATAAATTTTATCTGAGTCACTCCCCCTATCACTACCCCACCATTTTATACCTTTCAGCAGTGGAAAAAAAACCACGAATCAAAACAAAACCAGCAAGTTAATACCACTGCCATTTCGGTTTACCTTAAATGAAAGGGCGGTCAGGTGACATGAGCAAAGGAGTCAAATACATATGCTTGAAAATGTGTGCTATTTTATGGCCCCATTATGAGCACTTTAAAGTTAAAGGTGTGCCTTTTATATATAAAGAATTTATGTAACATATAAAATAACGTGGCTCACTATCATCTGCTGGAGTTCTTAGAAAGCAAAGCAGGGAAGAATTATGTATTTTTCTTTCATTTTATTAATGTCACATCCAAAGAGAGCAACACTGCCGCATCAGAAATTAGCCTTTGTGCCTGTGTATGCCTAGAAACTTCTTGAACAAACTTATGTTTCATTCTACTGTCAAAGAAGAGCAGTTTTAAACAGGATCCACAGGTCTGATATACCAAAATCATCAGATTCTTGTCCTATTACTCAGTCTCAAGCTTTTTTAAAGAATCCTACCTTGCACAGCCCTTCATGTAAAATAAAGGCTGTAATTTTTCATTTGCTAATTTCTGTGAACTCATTTCCTAAACACTTCTTTTCTCCACAGTCACACACAGGCCTCTTCTCTCTCTGTCCAAGTAATCTCCCTTTCCATCATCTTTGTTTCACCTTTTTGCCCTTACCACCATTCTGTTACTACTCAAGTGACTCACTTTCCTATCTGTTTTATCAAACTCCTCTTTTTCTTCCTTTTTAATAGTGCTTCTTTACCAAGTATTCATTATAAACTGTACTTTTTTTTTCCTTCTCCTGATCTCTACATGTCTCTGAATGATTCTAACCCAGGCTACACTATATGATCTAAAACATATGGTCTGAAAGGAAACCGTATTCTAGGATGTTGCTTACTTCATTTGTGGAAATTCATAAGTTATGGAAAAGTAAAACAGCAGAGAGTTTTTCAGAAGCTCTGGCCAATAGAGTATTAGAAAAGGATTCAAACCCAGTAGAAATGCCAACCCTTAAAAAGCCTCCACACCTACTTAGAGCTTTCTCCTGTTTCTGCAGTGTGACATAATGGTTTATATTGAAAAGCCAACATACTTATCTTGAGATTTGATGATCTTCCTCAGAGTGGGCTTCAGAATTTAAATGTTTCCATGCTCCCTTATCTAACGCTTTATTCTTTCTCAAATTCCTGTTATTCATATGGGTGTGTAGTCTGACTGGGCGAGCCAAAATCATTTATGGAAATGTATGCTGCCTAGTTTTCAAAAAGATTGTATTTCAGCTATCCTTATTTCAGATCACAGCACATGGGCTATCATTTAAAACTTGCAAATACTCAGAAAACAGGGACAACTCAGCTAGCTTTGGTAGTAAAAGTGGTATCTCTAGCACAAACTGCATAAATGTTACATGCAAACATGAAGACATACTTAGGATTTCACAAAATATAAAAGCATTTTCAAAAGCCCTTGCATTTGAAAATATCAGACATTCTTTCTGAAGAGAAGTTAGAGTGACACAGAGAGAAGCTGTTTCCTAATCAGGTGCTGCCTATACCCAAGCAGGGTAATCTAATTTACAAGTAGGTGACCTATATGTCTGGACATAGCTGATTATTTATTCAACTAATCAAATTATATTGTGTCATTTGACGCTAGGATGTACACAGTGCTGACACGATGTTATTTTTTGTCACCAGATAAGGGGAATTGATTCTAATCTATATTACTTTTGTTAGTCATCAACTCTTACACCTAGACGTGCCAAGGGAAGCATGAATGCATTTTGTGAAGTTCAATAGCACACATATCATTAGGTCACAGCAAAGACATGCATTGTTGGGAAAAAAAAAAACAAAAACAAAAACAAAACAAAAAAAAAAAAAAAAAAAACCCCCAGAAAACAACCAAGTAAATCAGTGTACATTTGATCAACTATTTCTATGTACCAGTAGTATAAGGCTGAAAGCACCCTTCTGCCCCTCTCCCACCAAACATTGCCATGATGCATTTGCCCATATCCACTTCATTTTTGTCCTTCTGTCATCATCTGGATTTAGGAAGAGAACACCATGGATTAGATTGCATCTTCTGAGGAACTTTGCCTCTTGCTATCCCAAAAAAGACTGAAATCTTAAGAAAACCTTCCATCGACCTGTGTGTACTTGTGATGCCCATTTTGTAAGTAAACTCAGGCCAGATGTCATAACCTGAACAAAAGACTGTATTTTTTTTTAATTTTGATTGACTGATTCCATTCTCTAACATTATCTACTGCAAAGGTCAGTGAACAATTCTGAGATATCAGCTAGGGCTGTGGAACTCGTCAGGAGGGCTCTGTGTCTGTGTGCCCTAATGAGGAGCGGCAACTGAGGCCACAGCAGACCTCGGTATTTCTCCCATCCCTCCCCCGCCCTGCGTTGTTGGTTGGTTTTTTTTTTCAATGACCCCGTAGATTTTCTCGGTGGGGAGGAGGGGCAGAGAGAGAGGATGCTGAGGACTTGGTGGGAAGGAGGAAAGTTTTTAAAATCCGTAATTATGAGCCGCTCATGGAGCAAACGGAGCCTCCTGTGTGGAGTGTTTGGGAGAACGATGACAGTAATTGTCACTGTCGCTCTCATGGGTGGGGGACTCCGTCCCAGATCCGCGGGGAGGAGGGAGCTGGGAACGGCAGGGGCTTGGCCGCGACTTCCAGTGTTGAAGCCGCCGGCTCTCACGGCTGCCACCTCTGCGACCCTCCCTAGGCCACAGTCGTGGGTGGAAACTCCCGGCGGGAGCCTTCCCCGGGGAGAGGAAGCCCCGTGGAGGAGTGGTTCAAGCGGCTGCCGGGGCCGAGGCTGCTGGAGAGGGCACGGGAAGACAGGGAGCGACCTGCTCGCTCTGGAGAAGTTGGCGGCGGCGCAGCGGGGCGGCGGGGATGTCACCGGGGCGGCGGGAGTGTCACTGAGCCGGC
>JAHLSL010000006.1:1538990-1546019 GCA_025920805.1 Petroica traversi | reverse complement strand
CCGGGCGCAGGGGGGCGCAGCTCGGCTGGAGCGCCGCGGGGACTCCGCCGGGGAATGCCGGCCAGAAGGTGGGATCGCCGAGTGCCAGAAAGCTGCCCCAGGCCTCCTCTCCCTGAGGGTGGGTAGTTAGAAGTGCTTTGACAAGGCTTGCTGATTTAACCTTTGCCTGCTTTGCCCTGCCAGGGGTGGCCACTAGATGTCAAGCTCATAATACAATTAGTACATCTGTGCAGTTGACCTTGGCAGCGCGACTTACCACTGTTCTGTTAAGTGTTAACACTGAATTTGAGTGTTAACTAGAGATCCCTCGGAGTTTGCTGCAAGCTGTAGAGCTTATCGAATGCCCATCTAGTTCAGCACAAATGTTTACAGTCCTTAAAGTAGGAAAAAGGTTTCCTTTTGTGAAGCCCAGCATCTTGAGCTGCTGAATTAACCCTGCAGGTGCTGCCGTATTTTTGTTCCAGATAATCAGAACCGACTAGTCATTCAGTGTTGCAGGGCTTCCCCTTCTCCTGGTGCCTTTCCATAGTTTTCATTATGAATATGTCCCCAATGCTGGAAATTATGAAAGCCAAAGGATTTGTCTAGATCATTTTAGCTTTGCTATCCTGGGCAATACTGCAGTATATGGAATGGTGAAAGACTGAAATGGCTGAGCTGCACGACTGGCATTGAACTGCTCCAGGTTTGCCCTTTCAAGCACCCCTGGTTGTGATTAATTTTACTCAGAGGAGTAGTGTCATTGAGCCCCGAACTCGTAAGTTCAGTTTTGAGATACTTAGGAGATGCAGGATTTGGTTCTCACATCGACTCCTAGTCTTGGAAGCCTCCAAAACCAAATTTGTCCCCCTTTCTGTGCTTGTTCAGAAAGTGATTAACTTCATTAATTCATACAGTGTGTTAACAGTTCTGTAGTTTATGATGTAGTTAATTAAGCACTTTTCAAGGAAAGCAATGCAGAATCACTATGGTTCTCCTTCTTCTAGTTTATTTGTTTTAGTTTGGTTTTTCAATTTTTTTTTCATATCAGCTATGTAAGAAGTATTTACCTCAATTTTATTAATTTTTTTAGGATTCTCAATAAATCTTGATGCATTCCAAATAAACTTAGATCCTACAGACACCCTCATTATTTGTACACGAATTCTGCACAGCCTTAAATTATTGTACCCATGCCATAACAGGCAACCAAGTAGCTGTTTATATGACTTTGAAAAACATAGCACAGGTCTTATTTAATATGATATCTTGCACAGATATTGCAAACAATTTGTGAAGCTTGCATCTGTTCCACATCTGCGTCCACAGAGAAAGGCGCCAGTGTTTGATATAGTGAAGTGCTTCACTGCACAGATTAGAAACTGCAAATGTTTTAACCAGAGTACAGTTAATGCCTGTGCCACAGGTGGCTGTTACTTAACAAATTCTGAGATTCAGGCTACTGAATAGATCAAACCGAGTGTGCCAGGTCAGCACCGGGTTTTGCATAGCAAGAGTGCCCTCCGCTGTTCAATTCCATACTAACAGCTTTTGTGGGCTGAGAAAAAGGACAGAAAATTTTTCTTTTGAGTCTGGAATTTCTTCTACATTGTTAAACACAGTAGGGGTCTCTATTTGTCTCCTCCTGTTTCACAGCTTGGGCTCAGTATGTGATAATTCATCTTTCTTTATAGGATTCAAAGTTATCATAAAGAGTTAAAAAGAATTAATTTGCAAGAAAATAAACGTGTGCTAACAATTTAAGAAAACTTTCCTTAACAGCTCCGTCAATTGAAAGAGATGATAGAGCTAAGGTAAAAGTAGTACAGTTCTTCTCCAGGATAAATATGTTGTTGCAAGGTTACTGTTTCCAAATTAATATAATTTTAAAACAAATTTATGGGGTATTTATTAGTGTATGTTCTTACTTTATTTAATCTGTGACTGGGGAAAAGGAAGTGTTCTGATGATAGGAGTAGTAAATAATTGTCCTGTGTCAGTGTCCTGGGCTCAGAGTTTTGTTTATAATAATGCTTGTTTAAATATACAAAATGCTGTGAGCTGCACCTTGAAGTGATTATTGGATTTGCATGTGAGAGCATTTTATACATCTGTCTTCATAGTTAGCAGACATTTTAGCTTTAACTGATGCTAACATATGCATTTTTTCTGAAACTTCTTCACAATTTCTATCCTGCTTCTCAGTGGCTTTTTTATCTTTCTGAAAGAAATTATTACATTTAGAAAATATTAATTAACTCTCAGTTAGAGAGCTCTGAATGTAGAAAAAATAGTAATTCATACAATAATCTTTCATGTTTTCATTTATATGATTGTGTATAGTCTAAAAAAAAAGCTTCTGAAAATATTTTACTCCCACATATTTTGGATTCCTTTTCAAGGCAGTTTTGTTTGAATGCTTCAGGAAGGTATCAGCAGTTTAAAATATGTGCAAGCCTAAGAAAACGTGCATTCTCTTACTTGATTTTACCCAAGTGTTCTATGAATCACACATAATTTGAGGATTCCATGACACAGAGTAATGGAAAAACAAAATACTTAATAATCAGAGATAATTTTATTGTAACAATCCTTATCTAATATAATTGAAAAGGCCATTTTTCAGGTAATTTACTTGTGTGGAACTAGAACCGATTTAAGACGGGACAAAATGAAAATACTCTGGAGCAAAAATGAAACACAACATTTGGTTGGGGCTTTTTCCAGACTGGAAGCAGTTAGTCCTAATAAAGGGGGCATTTAATAAGCAGCATAGATTTTTAGAATTAACTTGACTAGAATGTGATTCTTAATTTCAGTCTGTTTCACAAAAGTAGATAGCAACATTTTTGAAGTGCCCATTCATTATGTTTTCCCTTCACACCATGCGAGAAGCTCTCCTCTCACACAGAGGAGAAAGATCTCTGCCAGCTATAAAAATTTAGAACTAGTTTTACTAGGTTTACAAATCCTCTGTGTGTGTAGTCAAAAATGACAAATTTTTCTCGACTCTGCACATTTCCTGATGGTGACTAAAGGACCCACGGCACCCTTATGAGCCGTGTCCCTTCCCCTTGACACTGAGGAAGTTGGCCAACACCATCCTCCTTGCTCCTGCCTGAAAATGTTCGGTGGGTACGCTTAGTTAGGGGCCCAGAGCAAAGCCTCCTGGCATCAACTCCTTTTACCCCCCTCACTGAGTCACCAGAGCACCTGAACAACTTCAGGTATCACCACCCCAAAGTGCTTTTCTCAAAATGCCTTCATCTGAATTTCTATGGGCCAGACCTCGGTGGTGCAAAGTGTCAGTGCTGCTGGAGCCACCGTGGCTCCGTGGGCTGGTACCTGCTCAGGAGCTTGCCTCTGAGCTCAGGAGCTTGCCTCCGGTGCCATCTGAGAGATGCTGCCTGAGATTTTTCACCTGTTTCCATAGGGAAAGCTTGATGTCCTGTAATTCATCTTGCATCCCGTAGAAGCTTCAGATTAGTCCGTTAGCTGTTAGACTGCTAATGAGAAAAAGAAAATAACTGAGAGGTTATTAGTGGCTGAGATCCTGACTGCTTGACAAAACTCCCATTCAACACCTTTTATGTAACTGCGAAATTCAACCCTTTGTCCGTAAGATTAGGCAAGTGCTCGTTTAATTCCGCCAAAGTCCTTTAAAATTTTTTCTGTATCACATCCTCACTGTAATAACAAAAATTATTGTTTCTCTTCATGAAAATTTAAGTTAAAAGATTCAATCACTTTGTAATACATTAGAAAATGAAAACAAGCTATAAAGCATGAATAAATGTGGAAAAATGCTATGTTTTCCTGCAACAGACACATTCTGTGATTAAAAAAACAAAATTAATTTGTAGCTTAATATTTTTGTGTTTAACATTTTTACTATTCCAAAGTAATGACTAAATTTTGGTATAGATTTCTGTCATTCATAAAGTGAGTTTTAAAAAATAAACAAAAACAACCTTTCATGTAGAATGTTTTTAAGCTTTACTCCCTGTTGAATTCAGTGAGGACTTACGCTTCAAAAGCAACAACAAATAAAATACCTTAGTGCTTTCATATCGGTAAGAAAGGGATGTTAGAAATTGCATTTGTGAAATAGAGAGGCAATGTCCATTTGTCCAGTAAGTACTGCAAAATATTTATCAGTTGTTTGTAGTCTTTTTTTGTTTCACCCGTGGAAGCGCTTGTTTGCGTAGCTAGTTCATACTCCTTCAATCCTATTAAATTCAGCACTGTTTCAGATGTGAGTAAAGGCTACCCATTTGAGTAGGACTTGTTGGATTGAAACCACAGGCTGTCATTCCGTGAAGCATCTTAGTGGCCTCAGCGTGCCGTGCAGAAAAGTACCATCACCCGTGGCAAAGCAGCGTTTACTTTCATCCCACTTGTGTCGCCTGCTTGCCTGCCTGTCCAAGGAAATGAAGCTTTGAGAGAGATTTGTTTAATTTTTTTTTTAAAGCCAGAATAATTTATCCTAAATGGAAAGTACTGTAGTGAGGTTTGTTGTATGTCTGGTTTGAGGTTGAATTGGGGAAAAAAAAAACCCTAGCGACTCTCTGGCATTATTTGAAATATTTTTCTAAAGGAGGCGTTGACTATTTCAAGGTGTATAGGTAATGAGGTGAATGAACTTGGATTGGTTGTTTGAAAAGTATTCTCACTATTTTTAAGGTATGGGAGTTGAGGGAAGGAGAAATGCAAAACAGAGCCGTAGGTCTCCTCTAGAATAGGCAGGCGCCTGGTCCCCCTGAGACACCACAAAACTAGTCATTTATTTCATTGAGAGCAGAGCTGAGCACTGGTTATCCAAGGAATACCTATACTGTTGTACTCCCCATGTACTTTTTCACAAATTATATTTCAAATGCAAATTACTGTTTCTTTGAGTTTAAGTACACTAGCCTGCTTATTATTTTTAAATGCTGAACAGGTCCACATCAATACTTCCTGGCAGTGGGCACCAGTAGTTAAGGTTGTTTTGGAAAGCGTATGTGTTACACATACCAGCTTTGAGACATGGAGATCATGAGACTGTCTTCCACTGCAGAAAATAATACCTGTTTCGGTTGTAAATGTTCACATTTGGGCTTGGTGATTACTGTACAGTGTCTGAAATAATTAGCTTGCTGGTGTTTGATCAGCTCATTCTGGATCAGAGGACAGCCATATTTGAATGGCTATATTGCCTGAATCCATCACTAATTACTGAAACCTTTTGTGCAAGGTTTGTTTAGAGAAAGCACTCCTTAAACAAAAGAATAGCGATATATAGACAAAAAGCTGGAAGGGGAGCTGCATAGTTTGCAGCTTCTTTAAGAATCAATCCTCCTTTGCAGTCACTTAGTAGCAATATTGGACATAGTAGTTGTAAAAATAATAATGATAATAATAATAATAACAACAACAGCAACACACAACTGTGACCCAGCCTGCCAGTGTTTGGAAATAATCACTGGAAAATGCTCCCAGTGAAAGCCTTTGGAGAGACGACGTCTCTCTGCGTGATCGGCAATACCAACCAGGCACTCTGCAGATTCTGAGCAAGGACCAGAGAATCTGTCTCCCTGACTTTTAAAATGTAAATCTGTAATGTAAATAAGGATTTGTTTGAGTTATCTTAGTTCAGAGAGACTCTGGAGAGAGACAGGCGTGTTGGGTGTTGGATGCTTCGCTGGTCTGTGCTTTGCGTGCTTTCACTTTGCGAGAGCTGAAGCGCGCACTGAAAATGTTGTTTGGGAGCTGCTTTTTCACTTCACTCACTTTGGGAGGCTTTGGGTTTTTCAGCTTTAGTATACCTGCTGCCAGTATACTCTTTTCCTGTGGTGAATCATGTTATCTTCTGTGATATTTTTATAACACAGGCTGATAGTTTTTACAGAAGCATTTGATATAAGGATTAGTCTACTATTTTCTAGCAACAGTTATATTTTATGGATCTTAACCCGAACAGTGTAACAGGTTCAGCACTTCATGCAGAAGTCTTAAATAATTCGTGGCTGTTTTGAATTGCTTTTTATTCCCCCATCCCAAAAGGAAAAATATGAAAGGGGGGTGGGGGGAAGTAGTATTTCAATAACTGCTTATTATAACTAGCAAATGCAGTAGAATTTTGGAATTAGAAAATTTTGCATTCAGCTATAATTTCTTAATAGAAAATGCATGTTTTTTACTTAGTAGCAAGCACTGAATATGTGAATGATAAGTGTATATAGTGTCATCTTTATATTTTTAGAAAGGAATAGTTTTGGAAGGTATAGGAAAATAGTAAGTTTGAGAGGCTCTAGAAGGCTAGGAAATAGTATTTAGGGCACAGATTTATCACCTTTATCAGACAAAACTCCATGCTGAAATCTGTAGGGAGTCTTAGCTGAGCAAAGACTGAAAGAACTGACAGGCAATTTTGTCAAAAGCGATTTTATAGTTAATGTTCTGTAAAAACCTCTTTTTTAAAAGCAACCAGAACATCTCGAGATTGCACTTTCCTTTTATTTTCCACTGCTACCTTGTTTTTTTGTAACTGTTTCTGTTGAAATGATAAGTCCTGAATTTCTTAGCAATCCTTTTTTTTTTTAAGACATTCTGAAACAGTGCCGGGTATATTCATAGCTACATGAAGCTTTGTTCACAGTAAGCATGGGGTATTGAGGGTGTTGGCCCAATCCTGCAGCTCCTAAAGTCAATGGAAGTGTTGCCATTCATTTTAGTAGAAACAGTATTGGATGCTTTATTTGCTTACTCTGCCTATCTTCAATACAAATCAGCTATGTCTTTGCTTCTAGCCATGCTCAACCTCATTACAGATACATACTACATTCCTTGCTCTGGCGGGATCCTTAGACCACCAGCATTCTAATATCATGGCAGAATTTAGTAGAACTTCTTAATTGTCAGGTCTTATATTTTTATTTTTAGTTGCACAATTTTTTTCCTGATGTTGAATTATGGTGTTAATTGTATAAAAATTGGTTTAAGATCCAGGTAAATAAGAATGCAGGTTGGGATACCACAATTGCAGAAAACATTATTTTTGTTTTCTGT
>JAHLSL010000006.1:1516490-1536490 GCA_025920805.1 Petroica traversi | reverse complement strand
CTGGAGCAAGTACACCCAATATATCCAGCGGTGGCTCTTCTGCCCTGCCTGAATCAGGTGTACCTTCCTCCTCTAATGCAATTTCGTCCATAACTCCTGTTTCTGTGTCAAATGCTCCGAACAGTGCTTCGCAGCCCCAGAATGCTTCGACTCCACCTTCAATAGGACATGGAAGCCTCACCTCAGTATCCAGCCTGCCAAACCCACTTCTACCTCAGACTTCATCAAATAGCGTGATCTTCCCCAATCCGCTGGTTAGCATCGCTGCAACAGCTAATGCACTCGATCCTCTGTCCGCTCTTATGAAGCACCGCAAAGGAAAGCCACCAAATGTGTCAGTATTTGAACCCAAGTCAAGCTCCGAGGATCCCTTTTTCAAACATAAATGCCGATTTTGTGCCAAGGTCTTTGGAAGTGACAGTGCTTTACAAATTCACCTCCGCTCACATACAGGCGAAAGACCTTTTAAGTGTAACATATGTGGAAACCGCTTTTCCACAAAAGGCAACCTGAAAGTTCATTTTCAGAGGCATAAAGAGAAATACCCTCATATTCAGATGAACCCTTATCCTGTTCCAGAATACCTCGATAATGTGCCCACCTGCTCTGGAATCCCATATGGGATGTCGCTGCCCCCCCGAAAAGCCGGTCACAACGTGGTTAGACAGTAAACCTGTATTACCAACTGTCCCGACTTCCATCGGGCTCCAGCTGCCCCCCACTATACCTGGTGTGAACAGTTACGGAGACTCTCCAAGTATCACTCCTATGAGCAGGTCACCCCAGAGGCCTTCTCCTGCCTCCAGTGAATGCACTTCACTATCCCCGAGCCTCAACACTTCTGAGTCAGGTGTTCCAGCACCTGCTGAATCCCCACAGCCAGTTCAGAGTGGCTCTTCTCTGACCAAGGCAGAACCTGTCACTCTGCCTCCCACGAGCACACGGCTCGGGGACCTTTCTGCAGGTGGGCAAGTTTCTACAGCTTCCACATCTTCAATTCCTACAGTGGTTACAGACAGCAGTGTTTCAACAAGCCTCCCAAACCCTGTGCTTCCAGCAGTGTCTGACCAGTTTAAAGCAAAGTTTCCATTTGGTGGTCTGCTAGACTCTATGCAAACATCAGAAACCTCAAAACTGCAACAGCTAGTGGAGAATATTGATAAGAAGATGACAGATCCAAATCAATGTGTCATTTGTCACCGTGTGCTTAGTTGTCAGAGCGCTCTCAAGATGCATTACAGAACACATACAGGAGAAAGACCATTTAAATGCAAAATTTGTGGACGTGCCTTTACTACGAAAGGCAATCTAAAAACACATTTTGGAGTTCATCGAGCGAAGCCACCACTTAGAGTACAGCACTCGTGTCCCATTTGTCAGAAGAAATTTACAAACGCGGTTGTTCTTCAGCAGCACATTCGTATGCATATGGGTGGGCAAATTCCAAACACACCACTACCAGAGGGCTTCCAGGATGCCATGGACTCAGAGCTTTCCTATGATGAGAAGAATGTTGACACACTGAGCAACTTTGATGATGACATTGATGAAAATTCTATGGAAGAGGATCCGGAAATAAAGGACACAGCAAGTGATTCCTCCAAACCCCTTATCTCTTACTCTGGGTCATGTCCTTCTTCGCCACCTTCTGTGATCTCAAGTATTGCTGCTTTGGAGAATCAAATGAAAATGATTGATTCTGTCATGAACTGTCAGCAGCTGACCAGTTTAAAATCCATAGAAAATGGATCAGGGGAAAGTGACCATTTGAGCAATGACTCTTCATCAGCTGTTGGTGATCTTGAAAGCCAGAGTGCAGGCAGCCCTGCAATGTCAGAGTCTTCTTCCTCCATGCAAGCTTTGTCTCCTGTGAATAGCAATAGTGAAAGTTTCAGATCAAAGTCCCCTGGTCTCAGTAACCAAGAAGAGCCACAAGAAATACAATTAAAGACAGAAAAACCAGACAGTCCACCACCCACAACTGAAAATGGAGGAGCATTAGATCTGACATCCACCAACCCGGGAAGACCAGTCATCAAAGAGGAGGCTCCTTTTAGTCTGCTGTTCCTGAACAGAGAACGTGGTAAGTTTAAAAGTACTGTTTGTAATATCTGTGGCAAGCCTTTTGCTTGTAAGAGTGCATTGGAAATTCACTACCGCAGCCATACTAAAGAACGTCCATTTGTTTGTACAGTCTGCAGTCGTGGGTGTTCCACTATGGGTAATTTAAAACAGCACTTACTGACGCACAAATTAAAAGAGCTGCCTTCTCAGTTATTTGAACCCAACTTTACTCTAGGTCCCAGCCAAAGTACTCCTAGCCTGGTCACCAGTACAGCACCTACCATGATCAAAATGGAAGTGAATGGTCACAGCAAGCCGATCTCTTTGGGTGAGGTTCCCTCGCTTCCAGCTGGAATCCAGGTTCCTGCTGCACCACAGACAGTGATGAGTCCGGGGATCACCCCTATGCTGGCACCCCCCCCCTCGCCGGACTCCCAAGCAGCACAACTGTCAGTCGTGCGGGAAGACCTTCTCCTCAGCAAGTGCACTGCAGATACACGAGCGCACCCATACCGGTGAAAAAACCGTTTGGTTGCACAATCTGTGGTAGAGCTTTTACCACAAAGGGGAATCTTAAGGTAAGAGGCCACATAAACCTGTAAAGGCTTGGGGAGGGTGGGGTTACAGAGCACTGCTCTTGAACTCAGCAGGTTTTAGTGCTAAGCATTTGTCCCAAAGACATGTGAGAAGAAGGGAGCTTCAAGGAAATGCTTGCTGTGTGGTGGCAGTCATTGTGCTTCCACCGTGTGGAAGATAGGGACTGGAAAGTGGCTGTGCAATGATGCAAACTTTAAAACTGGTTCCAGGTGTACATGCAGACATGTTGTAGTTCTCCTGACAGATGTGATGGCACACTCAGCTGATTGACACGTTCTGAGAGTTCTTACAGACCATCAATGCAAAATAACCTTGCTATAAACCAGAAGCACAGAGCTTGCTCAGCTCCTTGGGTGCCTCCACAATTTCTATTTTCTATTCCACTTTGCATCCATTGCAGAGTAGAAAGCAGTTTCTCTCCGACTTACAATGGGTTACTACAGGACTGATGGCTCCTATTCCTGCAGTTTTGTTAACCATCAGGATGCAGCCTGGGGAAGACATTTTAAATGTCCTTTCTAAAAATACTAAATTTGGCAAATTAAGCAGTGCTTCTGACATGAGATAAAATATGAAAACAGAGAGGATGAAAAAAGGGAAAGGACAGAAAAAACCTACCCATCTCCTAGTATGAGTAATGCCTTTGGTAATTTTCAGCATGTGAGAACTTTCAGCTTGCATGTGAAATTGTCTAACCCAAAAGAGTATGTACCCTTTAGTCTTGCAGTGCTGTTTGTTTTCACTGAGAAGAAGCAAATGTACATTGAAAAGCTACTATGGAACTGGGTTTTCTTTGTGTGGGCTGACTGGACCTTAGAACTGTGTCTTTACTGAAATTGATTTTTTCAATGCGAATTAAAAGACATTTCTTTTAAAAAGCAAGCGCTACTGTAAGTAACAGCATTTCAGGCTAGACACCTCACCAGAATGTGCTAACTTGGGGGTGCTTCTTGTCCCTGTTCACTCTGCAGGTTCACATGGGGACTCACATGTGGAATAATGCCCCTGCACGCCGTGGCCGACGCCTCTCCGTGGAAAACCCCATGGCTTTGCTCGGTGGTGATGCACTCAAGTTCTCCGAGATGTTCCAGAAGGATTTGGCAGCTCGGGCCATGAATGTTGACCCCAATTTTTGGAACCAATATGCTGCAGCTATCACTAACGGACTTGCTATGAAGAACAATGAGATTTCTGTCATACAGAATGGAGGCATTCCTCAGCTCCCAGTAAGTCTAGGCGGAGGCGCCATCCCGCCTCTAAGTAACCTTACCGGTGGCATGGACAAAGCTCGCACGGGCAGCAGCCCTCCCATTGTCAGTCTGGACAAAGCAAGTTCTGAAACAGGAGCCAGTCGTCCATTCACCAGATTTATTGAGGATAATAAAGAGATTGGCATAAATTAAAAGCATTCATTCCGAATAACTGTTGGACCTCTACTCGACACAACACTTGTCTTGTTCCATGTACAGCTTTTGAAGCTAAGCATTAGTTTCCTGACCTAAATGCATAGGTTCCCTTTAAAGTTTTACCCATAGCAGAAATACATAACTTTGTGGCTGCTGAAAAGTTGTCTTGCAAGATCTGCATGGTACTTCTTTCAACAGTGAGTTTGACTGTTACTGAGAACTTTGAAACCTTTTAATTTAACAGAAAACAAACAAACAAACCAGTCGTGGGATAACTTCATTAGAAACAGAAAGAGGCTAGTCTCCATTCACTTTGCTTCTTGCAAAACTTACTATCACCTGAGACAGGGGGGCTTCATTATGACATTCTGTCACACTTATTTGCTGGTTTTGTTCAAATTAGTTAGCAACTTGGACTATGTTTTTAGGACTCTTAATCTTAAATAAGTGATTTAGTACCCCAATGCTGTGTATTATTACAGTATCCTTGTCTGTAGTATTTATAATGCTAAGATTATGCGGGTAACAGACAATATACTAGCCCCAGACTTAAATGAAGCTTTTGTACTGCAAAATACATCTGGCTATGTGATTTTTCTTTTTTCTTTTTCTTCTTTTTTTTTTTTAAAGCAAGTTTTGTTTTACTATGAATAAGTGGTTTCTTTTAATGCAGGCAAAATTGTGAAGTTTTATTGGGAAAGATAGCATGCTTTTCATGTGCAAGTACCTGTCAGTAACAAACCTTTTTTAATTTAAATATTTGTAGCTGCTATGTGGACAGTTGTTCTATTAAATGAAAAAAAAATGTAGTGTGGATTTTAGTTCAATGATTGGAAAACAAGTTACAGACAAACCTCCCTAATACAAAATTCTAAAAGTGCAATAGTATAAATTAAGAGTTTGCAACCACATTATACAAACATTACCTTTTTATTGTACAGCTTTGATAACATGGAGTATTTACTCACAACTGTTTGTAATGTTGTGAATAATTTATGGTGCTAAGGTTTGTCTGTAATTTGAAACTGAACAAGGATGTAAACTATTTTATAAATAGTATTTTAACTTAAGGAATAAGGAGGAGAACCCTGTGGCAGTTTCTTGTTTTGTTTTAAGCTCAAACAATGAGAGATCTCTATCAACTAAACAGAAAATTGCAGAGAACTGTCAAATCCTTAGGAAATATGGGGACTGCCATTTCTTAAATGGAAATGATTCATTTAACTTTTCTACAACACCCACTTAAAAGCATGACCACCCCCGAGAGAATTCTGATACATTTGTCTTGGGAGTGTGATATTAATACAAGTCTAGGATAGAGGAAGAAGAACATTATGTAGGTTTAATTTTCCTGTAATACGTTCTGTCTCTTTCACACATAACCATGAGAAAGATGCTGACTGCCTAATAATAGTGGAAACAAAAAAAGAACTTTTGGGCAGCGTGAGCAGTAGTAACACACAAATGCTCGGTATTTATTTCTAACTGTCTGATTATCTTTTCAGATTGCTCCAAAGCACAATGTACTCTGATTAATCAAATATAATTTTATGTTGATTGCATTTTTTGGAATTATGCTGAGTAAATAAAAGAAATGGTTCCACTCATAAGTTAGGCTGGGGATGCTGAGGAGACTGGGGCTTAATCAAAACTTGAACAGTAAATGTTTTGTGTACTACCTCATTTTTGTGCATTACAAGCATGGTGGAGTTGACGTTCTGAACTTCCGTCCAGCAGAATTGCTTGAGGGACATTATGGGTAGCTGGGTAACAGCACAAGGAGTTTTATGCCCCTGAAGAACAAATCAGACAGTGAGGTCTTCTCAGTTGAGACTGAAAAATAGGACAATCTTTCTTATAAAACAGAAACCATTACTGTAAGAGGATGGACTATTTCTGCCATCATGTAATGGAGGGAAAAGAGGTTCAAAGACTTATTAGCTGTTTGTTTCCATTGGAAATGAACAATGAACTCTACAGCTCCATTTTCTACAATGATGAGATAGAGATATATAGATATAAATATATATCTACATCTGAGCAAAATTATATATCAGTAACACCTCTACAATATAACAAAATTTTTTGCCACAGTGTGTGGGTGGTTAGGGGTGGTTCTAAGTGTTTAAAAAAAAGGAAAACTGAGGCGGCTTAATGTTGCTGTATTTCAGCAATTGAATGTTTTTATTTATCTGTGTAATTTTTGGTGTGACTTTTTTTTTTTGTTAGTATTTGGTACCACGTAGTGTTATTTCTATTCCCTAAAGGATATGTATAACTTAAAAAAAAAAGAAAAAAAGAAAAATAGAGGAGAAAAAAAGAAAAAGGCAAAAGAGAAAAGATATGTAAAGTGTTGTAAATAAGATGGTTGATGATGGTACAGTAAGACTGACCCCATTTTGTATTCAGGGTTAGGCCATTCCTCTCTGCATGGTGAAGAGAGACACTATTTTTATACTGTGATACCATGTAGAGCTAGGAGCCTCCCTGAAACAGCTGGGAATTGTTACCTAGATCCAATATTTTTATTATTAAATCTTGTTGGCTTGACACATCTACTGATTGAAATGGATGTCTTAGTCTAGGTTACTATTTTTGTCATATGGAATTGAATAAAATGCAGGATGTAATATTATTTCTGAATTGCGTTCCTTGATTACTCTAATAACAGAACAAGATATGAGACTAAGGTCACTTGTGGTAGATTGGTGTCAATGACTTCTAATCATTGCATCTGAAAATCAGAGTAAGGTCGACACCATATAATCAAATGTTTTTCTAATTTATATTAACAGTGCAAAGGGATAGAATTATTAAAATCTCTTTTCTAATGAAAATAAATTTTAAGAGCGTTTATCCCAAGGTAGTAGAACAAAAAAGGCACCAAAAATATTTTGGCAAGGGGAAAACAGGCTTTGGAATGACTACTATTTCAAATTGACTGCTTTCTGAAACTTATCCTGTACTGTCTAATTAAAAATCCTCCTTTTCAGGTTGTTTAAACATCTGCCTAATATTCACAACCCACTGCATGATAAAATTTGTGAACAAATTTTTCAGGAGCAGTTCAAATTCTAAAATACAAAAAGGAAAAAAATTGACAACTCGCATCCGTTCATTCCAAATGACATAATCTATACCTTTAAACTCATGGTTTTGTTTTGTCTTTTTTTCCAATAACCTCAATTATCAAAGCATGTCTAACTTTAACCAAATTAATTTTTCACATTGATTTAAATGAAAGTATTTACATTCTTAAGGTTAGGTATGTGGTTAAGTATCTCCTGCAAAAAAGCTGTATGTTTGAGTAAACTCCAAGCTGTTATATTCCAATGGTGAATGCCTGCTGCATTTAAAACGGACAAAAGATAAATAAAAGAGAAAAATCTGTATTAATCATCTTTCAGTGGCCTTGTTATGCAGATACCGTGTTTTATAAGATGAACCCAAAGAAGGTGCGAGTTTCCTCAAGTGACTCAACAACAATTATAGATTTGTGCTTTTCTTCCTCCTCGCGCGTCCCTGAGTCTTGCTGAGAAAAAACATGATATGCAAAAGAGAAGAAAAGCAAAGGAGTGCTGATAGTTATGGTCCTGTTCAAAACACGAGAGGAAAATTACCTGCTTTCCCCTCCTCCCCCCCCCCCCCAAAAAAAGCATGAAAGCAGAATGGTATCTATTTTTAAATAAGTATGGGTTATTTTTTTTATCATATGAAGACATTAAACAATGAAATATGCTACACAGATGAAAATGGTCAAAGTCTGTTGAATTACAGATGTTTAAAGATAAAGCCATGTAGGAACGATATATATGATCAGAAGAATTGCCTGTTACAATTTTTCAAGGGGAGGGTTCCAGCAAGGCTTTCAAACTTTTCACTTCCATTTTTCCCATGATTTATTAGAAAGAGAGCATTTATGACAAATAATTGAAATAACTAAGTTTTTACTCAATTTTTTTTTTATTTTGTATATATTAGCCCTCAATATATTATCTGTTCCTTTACCTGTTTTTCCTTTCTCTTTTGGCAAATTCATTGTTTTTCTGAAGCTGCATTTGTGCTGTACTTGTGTTGCCTTTAATTTACTTCTCTGCATGTACTCTGTCGTTTGGAATATACTGTGGTTTATTTTTTTCCTTTTTCTCTAATTCTGCAGAGGTCAAAAGAGCTGCCTGTTTTTTACGTCTATGTGTAACACTAGCATAATGAGTGATGAAGTCTTCAGTGATGTGATCAGGTATGTGCATAGCTCTCAGGACTTGCTGACAAACACGCCATTCACACTCCTTCCTCCAGATGAAGGCGTGAAGCTCATTAGTGTTGCTGGTAGAGGGCAGCTGCAGATGGGCAGGAGCATGGGAGTCCCGATCCTGACTTCACTCCGCCTGCTTTTACACCACTGAATCTCTGCAGCCTTTAGTGGAGATACTCCAGGTTTATTCTGGTGCAAGAGGGACTGCTTCCAGGTTCAGATGTCTTGCTTTACTTTACACGTTTTCAAAACAATGGCTAGCTACACGCTATTTTAAAGTCTGTCTAAGCAAAAGCATTCTGGGCTTTATTTTTAAAAAGAGGAAAAAAAGAATACATATATTTTAGTATATTCCACAGGTTTATTCCAGGTTTAAAGGAGGTCCTGAAAGCTGAATCTAAAAAAAATATGGCTGTGCCCCCAACATATAATTTGATGTCATCATACGACTATTTAGATTATTCACGTAATTGAGTAGAAGAACCTGTAATTTTTATGCATAAAAGTAAAAGAATGGGAGATTCTTGCTATAGCTCTGCTATGCAAGGTATGCACTGACAGGGAAATGCTTTCCCTTTGCAGATATGAAAAGTATCAGCAGATTTATGAAAAGAAAAATACATGCTTGTGCATGTCACAGGACCAATGTATAGTGTTTTATTTTTTCAAAGGGAGAATGTCTCAATCAATTGACAAAGTGACAAATATGAAAGCCAACAGCTTTGGGCTGAGCCACTGACATTTTTAAGGATGTGGGCAAGTTCTTTATTAGACTAATATTTTGCTTAAGAACAACATACGTCTGGGGCCTCTGGGAATCATTCCTCTGAGAATCCCCTTGCAGCATCAGCTAGCACCTTGTAGTATTGGGATGAGTTGCCCCATCAGTAAGACGGGGTAACACTTTCGTACCTACCTCACAGGGGTGTTGTGAGGAATAGTTTTAGGTTTGTACAGTGTTTCAAAGATGGAAAATGCTTGGTGTTATGACCGATTTTAGAGCCTTTACAGTACACGTACTATTATTTATTATTTGTACTCCAGTAGTACCTTTGAGCTCCAGTCAGGACTGAGAGGCCTTATCCTAAATGTTGTACCCTCACCTAGTTGGGACTGATACAAAATTTTACTCAGTAACATTTTTCAATGAAGATACTTCATTATCAAATACCTATTGAATTACTATAGGGTTTAATTCAATTATTTAGGTGCTAAAATTATTCACCAGTTTTAGGTTATGGCACAGAATTATCTGGTATGGCATTTTGTTTTGGGCTTGTATTAATTTTCAGAAAAAGTGCACCAATTTTCTATGGATACTCTACAATCAAATCTTGCTGTCAGTGGAATTCTACTGTACTTTTTGCTATTAAATCTAAACATTAAAATAAATGTGTGTGTATACATTATTATACACCAATATATGATATATATATACCTACAAATATGTACGTTTCAAATTTCTTAACTGCTTAAATTAATTTCAAACTGTGTGTGGCATATTTTGCTCAATCATTGCCCATTTCAGAAGCAATTTCAACATCGTTAAATGGTGTTGGCTCTCAGTAAAGGTATAAAAACTGGAAAACAAGACAACAAAAGACATATTGTTGCTATCATATTTATGAAGGCCTGTAAGGAAAGTGTCTAAGTCTCAAATGTATTAAAAACCTTCAGTAAGTCATAGACGTCTTTACTTACATTATGTTTAAATAAACTACTATATCAGAATGGGAGCACTGTATATAAGTATGTTAAATGAATAAATAATTCCAAAGGTAATGCTTGCTATCATTTGGATGTTGAACAGAAAGTAATTTGTTTCCCGGATTGGCAAACTACAGTTAATATTTTTTTACAGGTATCTGATTTACAATACAGTGCTAAGAAGCCTCTTTAGCATCTGGCCATGTGCTAAATATATTGGCTCAATTAATTCTATTGATAGTCTTGGCTTTTTTATTTGATCGTAAGGAAAGGTTCTGGTTTTGGTTGAGTTGCCATCAGTGATGTTAGTCTCACTGATTTCACTCAGGCACATCATGGATTAAAGATATGAGCAACAGTGGGTGAATCTAGTCTAAAGAATACCTCTTTCTTTTCCTTGTGGGTATTACTGATACCTCTCCATCACCCCATTCCATGCTGGTTACCAGCCAACATACTGTAGGTTGTCATCTTCCTTGTGTGTTGATTAGCACTCACGGCCCAGCCAATTTTGTCGAATATTTGACACTTCTGCCATTTGGAACCTATAGATACACTAACAGAAGTATCATATTTGAGACAGGCTGCTGGTGGAGTAAGTGAACACCAGCTGGAAGTCGTATAGCATTACCTGTTGTGTGTGGCAAATTAAATGGACACATAAAAAGATGTGGACACCAAGAGCTTTCTGTCACTTAATACTCTCAATAATGTGCATGATATAGGAGGATTGGTTTGGGCTTTGCTTTTTTAAACAATTGTTGTAAGAACTGTTATTAACAGATACCTTAAAAAGGAGAACATACATTTTCAGGTAGAAGTTTTGCACGCAGAACATGATTGGGACTTGCCTTTTTTCCTGCCCATTTTTTATTAAATTACTCTTCCCAACACAGTCTTCTAGGTAACTGCACAGTTAAAATTTAGTCCATCACCTAGGTTTTAGTCTGCCATTATCCTATTCCAAACAGGCTTACTAATACCAAAGGGCTTTATACTAAGATATTAGCTAATGCATCTAATGAGTAACAGAATCCATTTCCCTGTGTACTTTTGAAATTTTCTTAAAAGAAAATTCAGTTAAATCTTCAAACATTTTCTTACGTATCTTGTGTTGTTGAATGTGATATCTATTCCAATATTTGGCAGCAGTCTGGGCCACTCTGAAGTACTTTCCCTTAGACCGAATAGCCCAGTTCTCCACAATTTACCCTACGTAATGCAATGACATATGTCAACCAGTATTTCTCATTAAATGGAACATTTTTTCAATATTTTATCATTCAACTAATTACAATAGCTGTAATTCCAGCCTCCCAGAAGGTAGATTAAATGAGCCTGGTAGTCTCTGCAGCCTACATATTTCCTCTTCTCCAAGCCCTACTATCTTCATGAAGTAGTTTGCAAGTATTTCCTCTGTGATAATGTGTCTTCTGATTCTTTTCAGAAAAGTAGCACTGCTATGTTCATTTCTTTGATTTCATTGTCTTTCTGTACATGGCCATGTGGTTTACATGTTTTCTTTTAAGGTAGTGTCAGATTTGCCCAGTACAAGCATCTGTCCTTGCATTATGTTGAGACAAATTTCTTTTCTGATTTTAGGGCCATGGCCATTTTGTTCCTATTCACATCTCCACTTAATTCCAATTAATTTCTTTTGTTGGGACTAAGAGTAGAAGATACTGCACAAGGAGGGAAAATTCAGCACCCTGAAACTTTGAGGAGTTTTAACATGTTTGTCCAGCTGGGATTTCTGTGCACTCACATATTGGACAGCCGAGTTTATTAACTTCCACTCTTGGGCCTGTTATACATACAACTACTTAGTTCCTTTATATCTGGAAACTCTTTCAGGCTGATATTGGTTTGCCATGCTTTTTTAAAATAGCATATATTACTTTTCCCAAAGACGTGTAACAAAAGCCCATTCATTTAATGGCTAATATTTTCTATGCAACAAGTGAATAGTAACAAGGAGTAGTCAAATTTTGCGATTATTTCAAAGGAACAGCTCACATATAATGCTGAGATGGAAGTAAAGGTCAGAGGAGTACAATAAGTATCCTTTTCTTCACAAGTATCTTTATAAGTAGCTTTGCCTTTATATCTGTAGTGCTAAATGGGAGAAAAATAGAGATCACAGACCACATGATAAGCAGCCAGTATAGAGATCATGGCAATAGCAATGTTAAGCATAAACATGGGCACATGTTCATGAATTAAACACAATAGAAAACATAAGAATTTGAGGTACAAGATTTTAAAATGATACATCATAAGGAAACAGAACTAAACCTCTGTGCAATTAACAATCATGAACTTTATTTTTTTAGAAGGATTCACTTACTTGAAGCCAAGAGCGTCTGAAGGAAGCCAAGCAGCATGTCGCTGGGTTCAGTTTCTTGTGAGACTCGAATTCAAATTCAGTTGTTAAGGTTGGGGAGCTCCTGAAACCAGAAATCTCATCTCGTCTATGTTAGTGTGATTAATGTGCCAAGCAGATTTTCAGCATACCTCTACTTCATGGTTTTAGAAAAAAAAAAAATGGAATATTTTATTACTTCTAAAGGTTACCATAGGGGTCCAAAAGAGAAATGAAGATGACTTGTAGCACATCCTCATAAGTGCAGCTGTAAAAGCACTTATCATTTTTACTGGGCACAGACATTCTGATTTCTATAGTCACTCCTGATTTGCACTGGTATGGGCAAAATCAAAAGGCTGTATTGACTGTATCATCCCTTTCTCATCAGTGAAAGACACTTGTCTGCTTTCTTAAACTATAAATTTTTCAGTGCACTTTTTGCAGTACAAGTCACAGTACACACTGGAACAAGCATGGGATAGTCTAAGTATATCTATACTTCAGTGTGTCTCAGGCCTGTTCCCATTCTAGATGCCACCTGTCCCAGCAGAAGCTGCGTCCAGACCACTTCAAACTCTTTTACTCTCTTGGAGAAGGACAGTTACATCCAAAGGGCATACTGGGATTGGCCCTTGCCCCCCCAGGTCCTGCCTGGATGTTGAATGGGAGCGTGTCTCTCAGTCCATGTCAAAGCTTCCTGTGAATATGTTGCAGTCTGATGGGGCAATTCCTGCCTGCCTGCCCCAGTCCTGATCAGCTCAAGGACACCATTAAAGCCTACAAGGACAAAGAATTCTTTCTTGAGGAGCAAAATTTGCTTTTAGGTGGAGTAATTTTCTATCCTTTTTTTGTGTAGCTGTACTTTTGGAGTAACTGGAATGGACTATATCAGACCACTTCATTCAGCACTTTTCTCTCTTACCATTAAAATTTTGACTCATGGTATGTGATTTCATGGGTCACATCTCATGCTCCTGGGAAGCTGGGCTTCTTCAACAGCTCTCATGTGCAAAAAGAGCATCGCTCCTTGTAGGTTTTCCGAGGGAGTTCTCGGGATTCAGTGAAGCTGCCAGAACATCTTTTAGCACCTGTTTATTAATTTTTTTTTTATCTAGGCATGTTATCTAGCCCACTCTTGTTCCAGCATAAGAATGTTATTCATGGTTATTCAGGAATAATATTTCCTGAATACTTGTGTAGACAGAGTAGTCCCTTAAGTAATGAGTTCAATTAGGCTAAGATACACTATGTAGCAATTCAATAACAAAAGTCCTGGGAGGTAGAGGGAGAAGAGGCTTGCCAATTGCTTACACACAGTATGCTGGATGACAGCTAAAGACTCCATGCTGAGGCATATTTGGCACATGCTGGCCTTCAGTTATGGCTAGCAACTCCCAAGGTTTGAGCAGTTCCTTACTAAGGTTTTAATCAAGGAAAAAAGTAGCATGGTGTGCAAATTAGTAAGACAACAGGCTTCATTTGAAATCTCTTTGGGAACGTTCAATCTTACAGAATACTAGAACCTACGAAATTAATTTATCTTCCATTTTTGCCTAAAAAAATGTCAATAGACAGTTTAATTTAGCAATTCACTACCCTGGACACAGGGGATTAGATTCAGAACTGTAACTTAAATACTCTCAAAACTTGAAATGCATAAAATTTGGCAGTTTTGAATTAGGAATTACAACAAATTCAGCATTTAGTCTGCATTCCTAATTTCCATTGTTAAAATATTTAAGTATTTATTCTGAGAGATCAGTTAGCTGCATTTTAAATGGGCTAAACATTCTACCATAGCAAAAATGCTTAGAAATCTTCTTTGGCTCTGCCTGTAGTCTAGTGAGATTACTCTTCTTAGTTTCCATTTCAAGTTCCTTTTGATGAGCCTGGCCTCTAAAACGTTGCTCATATTTTAGAGAAAATTCCTGCAAGATTTAAAACCTCCTTCAAGTCATTATAATGACTATTTAAATGAAAAACAAAACCCAGAACCTAGCAACACTACACTAAAATAATATGGAATTGAAGGATTCTTATGCCAATACCTCTGAGTCATCTGCTTTTCAAGCTCCTGGTTTTGTGATAGCAATGGGATTCTGCCTGCTGGAGCATTAAGCATTCTTCTGCTGTTACAGAGGAGGTGATTGCTAGTCAAACCTCTTGACTGCAGCTGGGGTTAAGTCTTCAGAGGCTTGAGATATTGATACGGATTTCTTAGCATTGATTTTTATGGAGAATGCTAAAATGTAAAGTTTAAATCAAATGCTTCAAATGAATTACCTTTTTATCATTGTCTTGAGCCATAGAAGCAAAGGAAAACTTAAATAAGAGCCAAAAGCAGATTTCAGCTGCTGAAATCTTGTCGCAGCATTAGAATCTGTGCTGATAAGCCATTCAAGGTCTACAAAGGTTAGAATTTGCCCACTGGGTTAGGATCCTTGAGCAATACCATACCTGATTGCTGAACAAAGCAGCCAGTAAAAGCATGACCCAAACAGGGTATTGGAAAACAAAAAAAAAGCCCCTGTTTCTCCACTGCAAGACAGAGATTTGACTGTTCTTCTGAGCACCTAAAGTTGATGTACTATAGTTTTCATTATTAGAGCATTACAGTAGAGCTGAAACTCTGCCAGGGATTTCAATATGGATTTTTTGTGCTTTGTTTTTAACTCATCTATATGCCAGTTCATTAACTTGAGGTACGCTTTTCTCAGCTTGTATTTGACTTCTGCTATCATTATTCTTATAACTGGCTTCTGTCCATGCTATTTTGTACACTGGCAAATTGTACTGTTCTGTTCACAGGATGTATTACTGAATAACTAGTTGTAATGTAAGTGAAAGCATTCAGAAAAATCACAAACACCCATCACATTGCTGGTTTTATTTGTAAAGATGTCAGATACTGTACTCCTTTAAATTCTTACCTTTGGCTGAAAAGGGTAGTTTTTTTCCCATTTTTTTCTTTTCATGTACACCTATAAGTAGGGCACGGCCACTAAAATTACCATGTACTTGGTAGCTGATTGTCTGTTCTAAAACCAAACTCCCACTTGTGCATGCATCTGAAGTTAGTATTTCTCCCAGAGTGGTATAAACACATTATGTAGTCCTCCATGAGTTATTTTGGAAGGAAGAGAAGGAGGAAGGATGGGGGGGGAGAGAGGGAGGCAGGAAGGCAGGCAGGCAGGAAGGCAGGAAAGCAGGCAGGCAGGCAGGCAGGCAGGCAGGCAGGCAGGAAGGAAGGAAGGAAGGAAGGAAGGAAGGAAGGAAGGAAGGAAGGAAGGAAGGAGAGTGGAAAAGAGCTAACTGAACTGTTGTGCATTTAGGAAAAAAATCTCTTTGAATCTAATGTCTTCAAAGAATACAAGTAAAGGCTATATAGTGTGTATATATATATATATATATATATATATATATATATATATATAGTGCAGATTGCAGGCTTTTCATTGACTGATTTTGCTTATATTCCTTCAGACAAACCTTACTTACAATTTATTCCTTTTCTTCAGTAATTCACACTCTGAAAATCACTAATTTTTCATTATCAGCCCTGTTTTTGCCTCAATGTCAAACTTTAAAGCTGTAATTGCTCTAATGACTGCTATAAGTGTTATCCTATTGCAGGTTACAGTAGTACAGTAACAAATTACATGGGCCCTTTCTGAATATATAAAGTGTATCTCAGCTAGACAAAGCTTTTATCTAGGATCATCACCAGCACTTCAGGACTCATTGCCAATGTTCCAATATCATAAAATTGGCCTTTCAGCCCTACTGGAGGCTCAAATGTTGCTGCAAGTGTAGTAGATGGTGTAGTAGATGGTGTATTTGATGGATATGTTTGTAATTTGGCCTTATTCTCTTTGAAGAATGGTGGACTTCCTGAGGAATATTCTTGAAATGCTGCTGAACAGATTCAGGGAGAGACAGAGGATGGGCAGACCACTGGAGTTCTGCAGAGCCACTGCATATCTGCTCAGTTTGTATCTTTCAGAGACAAAAAGTCTGAATGAAAGGCTTGGAAGCAGAGAGCCACACCTGAGGAGTGATGTAAAAAATATCATAGGGGTGTGGAAAACTCAGCAGATCTTTCTGCTTCTCAGTTAGAAGTGACTGGATGATGGTCTCGCCTAAAAGGCTGCTGTAGGTAGACAACTGAATGTAATACAGTTGATTTAGTTCTCTCTAGCTCCTCTAAGGATATTTTTCTACTTGAAAGCTTGTTGTTCAAACAAAAGCTTTTATTCAAATAAAAATTATTTGAGGGTGGGGAAAAGACTTAGGAGGAGGCAGGTCAGTGTCAAAGCCCTAGTTGAAACAGAAGCTCATTACTTTCTTCATATGCTCAACTTGGCAGCTTTCTTGGGCCATCACCAGCTCTGATAAATGCTCTCTTTTCTCATTCATTCAGCCAGGGTACAAATACAACCAGAACCTATTTCTGAACTGTTTTGAGCTTCAAGAGTTCAAAGTGTCTGCACAGGTAGGGTAAGAAGTTGATGAGAAAGGCTTGCATCTGTCCTAGAGAACAGGGTGGTAAAAGAGATCTGAGGTAGTGAAGCAAATGGTGAGGAATTTCTATCCTTATTAGTTGACACGGCCCATGCTTTGGCAGGAGGTGAAGGCATTTCTTTCACCACACAGGCCATTGCAGTTTACCTTCAGGCTTATATCTGAGTTTCTGAAATTGTTTGAAACTAATCAGGATATATCACTGATGGAGAAGAAGGGTTTCCACTCCTATAGACCTTCTCATGTAGAATGGACTGTAACTGAGCCCATAGCTGCATTTGCTTTTATATGGTGCCAAATAAAATTTAAAATGGTGATCACATACATAGCTGGGAAGTGGGGAGCAATGTTGGGAGAAGCTCATACTTGTCACCTCTAAGTCTCCCTGGGTCTGGATTAGTTCGCTTTAGAGGCATAATTTGCATTGCTGTTACTCCCTGCTGGATGAAGTAGTCAGAAATTTAAAAAAGGTTGAGAATGGATGAAATTAAAATATTCATTCTGGATAGAAGGAATGGATTTACTCATGGGCATTGGTCAATCCTGTTCTTGCATATGTGAAAGCATATTTTGTACCTGTATTCAAATCATAGTGATAGATTTTAAAAATGTATTTAAAGAAAGAGCAAATAGCTGTTTAACTACCCCAACTGTATTTTCTACAATGACGACTTGTGTTTCCCTATGCCACAAACATCTGAATTCAGCTGTCCAGGTTTTGCTTTCCTCTGTATCCCTTGCTTATGCCACTTTTAGGATCGATCTGCCTATCTAATGCTGCTGAGCTCCTGAATATGTGCACATTTTCAACTCTCCTCCCCCACCTTTCTTTCCCCCTTTAGTTACTGCCACGTCTTGTGAACCATTATAACTCCACTTCTGCTGATTTAATTAAATTTACCTATGGAAAACAAAGACATGAGATCTGGCAGTCTGAGAGCTCAGGGACACAAGGCGGTCTGTTACTGAATAAAGTGATGCTTGAGAGGTGCTATTCTTTATGCATCATCATGATCATCAGATAAGGAAGAATCATATGACACATTGCAAGAATGCTTTGAGGAAAGCGAAATTCTAATCCTTTCCCAACATAATCATAATGATGTAAATGTATCTCTTTATGTGGTGTAAAATTGATTTTTCCTTCCTGTTAACAGCTGTACAATTTCTGTTCTGCACACATTTTTCTTCAAAACTGCCTGGTTCCCTCTGAGTACATTGTCATTCTTTCCCTCATCCCTTCTTTAAACTAATTCATTTTTTATTTATTTTATTTGCCATCCCAACCCTTGGTAAGGTTAAAATGATTATTCAGCAGTTGTGCACTGTTGAATTACCTGTCTTTTGTTCCATAGTCTATTTTGTTGTTAGCGTGCTCCATAGACGCCTTTGACTCAATTATCACTGATATTGTTAATCTCTTGGCTACTCAAGATGAATTCCCAAACTGTATAAAGATGACATTGGTCTTTTCTAGTCTTAAAAGACTAATTCTCTTGACAGAAGTCCAGGAAACTTCAATCTGTGAATGAATAAGGTAAAAAGGACAGAGCAATGATGCGATACTTTTTATCACGCTGACATTGTAACTTGATTCTATTATAACTTCTCTTAGGAATCTGATATCCTAGTCCAATAAAAAGTATGGCAGCCTTTATTTTATGTAACAAAAATCTAGCTTGTTCATGTACTCTGCTGGACCTTAGCTGTCAGAATGTGGCCAAAGGAGTGCAAAGGGCTGTGCTCTGTTCTCAGAAATAACTTGTGTGCTTGGAAGCATGAGGAGTCCCAGAGATGTCCCTTGATACGAGGAAATTTTGCTGATTTACTATCTTGATAGGGGAGGGGGCAAACTATTGTGCTGCTGAGTTCTCACGGGAAGGCAGGCGTTCTGAAATAGGTGTCTCACAAGTTCACTGGATTTTTCCAGCACTTGAACTCAAGTGAAACCTAAGGTTTGCTTTAGAGGCTCAGTGAAAGGCCTCAACATACATTCTGGCATATATGCTTGGATCAAAAATGCCAATGCAGCACCCATCAGGACCTCAGGGGAGGTGATCACCCATAAATATTACCTGCTTTCAGCACTGAATGCACTCTAATAATTTAACACTATAAAGCTAAAGCACATGAAAATCAGGTAAAAGGAGGATTTTTCCTTTTAGTCCCTGATCTCATTGTGGATTAAATATGATAATTTTAATGCTAATGGAAATGTTAATTGTTTAAGACCACCTCTCACTTTTCTCCTGTTTTTCTGGCCTTTCACTCCTCAACCTCCCCAGAGATCTGATTCCTGCCTATTTTATGTTTACCTGCCATATCTCTCCCTAATCCTTGTCTACCAATTCACATCCCCCTAAGCTCTGACACTATATTCAAACCTCACACCTGCTTTTATACTGGAATATCTCATTCCCTTGGCTCCACCCACACTAGTCCAGGAGAAGTTAGTTCCTTAGACCAAGATCCATTCCAGTTGCAGAGCTTCCACCTGGATCTTCTGAGTGAACTAGTTATGGCTTTAGCCTGATTAGGGGGCTCAAACAGGGCTTAGATACATGGCATGAAGGAGATTATTCAAAAAGGAGGATTAGACAGATAATAGCTAAATTGGCACAGAGGTTAATCTCATGCATGTGCAAGAGGGACAATTTAGCTGTCAATGGACTTTTCCCGCTCTCATCTGTGTGGCTGATGGGAGGGGAGGCCTGCAAGGCAAGGTGGGCTCGGGGAAGCAAGTGGGGTTTAGGTGTAGCTCCAACAGCCCTGAGTCCCACTGTTGGCCTTCATGGCACTCCTAAAATGGGAGTGGACCTAACCATTTAGAGAAGGATAAAGATCCTGGACTAAGAGCCATCAGTCAACTTTTAGCATTTAAAAACATACACTTGGATAGATTTGCATGTATTGCAGATGCATCCATATGACCTTATAAGATACTTTATGTCTGTACTGCTGTTTCTGCTGTCTGAAACAAATTTACTGGGCTACTATGATATGGCTATTTCCAATGCAAATGCAAAACGAAACAGGAATCTTTTCTTTTCTTTTCTTTTCTTTTCTTTTCTTTTCTTTTCTTTTC
>JAHLSL010000006.1:1498106-1515964 GCA_025920805.1 Petroica traversi | reverse complement strand
CCTCTCCTCTCCTCTCCTCTCCTCTCCTCTCCTCTCCTCTCCTCTCCCCTCCTCTTTTTGAGTGGCAGCAGCAGAGGTAGTAACAACATCAGTAATATAGAAAAATTTCATGTTTGATCATAGGTACCTCAATCACTGAGGACTTTCAGTCAGGCTAGAACATTGAGACTTGTATTTGCCAAAAAATATCATAGTCTTTTTTTTTTTTTTTTCTTTTCAGCCATCTGTCTTTGACCATAGCCTCTTTTTACTTAATGTGACTCCTTTACCAGTTGCTCTGGCAGTGTATTGATCAGTGCAGATTTTTTTTGTCTAATACTCTCCATTTATATTAGGAATTATCGTAATTTGATTCTCATTGTTCCATATTGATTCTAGCCTTCTTTTTCTCATCTTATTTCCCTTCAAAGGATGCAATGTCTTTTGTTTTGCAACATTCTCTGCATTATTCAACCCTACTTACCTTCAAATATTCTTAATCTACCACACAAAGTTGTATTTGTTTAATTTTATTTTTTATGTTTGGCTATTAACTAACTTGCAAGTGCAGAGGTATCAGGTATCAGCTGTGGTATTTTCTTCTTCTTGGCAATTATTTTTGTCTTTCAGATAGCTAACTATTTTACATAAAAAAAGAAGAGCTAAAACCAACTGAGATTTCAGTCTAAATTCTTAGTTTATTCTTACAGAAATAATATGTGTAATTTTAATTTACGCACTTCCATATGAGGAGCTTTCAGAGTTCCTGAAAAATTAATGTTTTAATAATTTCTTCATATTTATTATTATTATTCCTTTCAGGGCAATGGATCTAATTTTTCAGATTATTTTAACATTTCAGCTGGCTTGAAATCAAGTTTCTCTTTCTAAATTCATGCCCCACAGATCAAAACTTTGTGTTTAACTCACAAGGCCTTGCTACACAGCGTCTTTGTGAGATAACCGGTTGCACTGGAAATGCAATAATGACGTGAGGTATGTTTATGCACTGTTTACAGCACTATATGGTGCTATTTGGAGTTAAACTGGGGTTTTGAATTTTTAATACCTGGAAGAAGGACCACAACCAACGTCTTCAGAGAGAAACAGAGATTCATGATCCAGACACATGCTCATAAGTTGGTACTGGACTGCCTCAGCCAAAAGATGCATGACCAGAGTCTACTGGAGTAACAAAATAACTTTCCATGCATTTGAGCTTAAAGATATAATTGCATCCAAAAGTATAATTAAGCTCTTGCCACTTACAAGAAAGCCAGCAAAGAATAGGACCCTATGTTAAGCTAGGCTGCTATCTCAGAATTTTGTGCTTGTTTTACACTATGAAAAAAAGAGAGGCTCAATATCTCTTTCCACTTACTTGTGGCCTTACTTTTGTGTTGTCTTCAAGGGAAGTCAGAAACTTAATAAATCATCAGAACCATTTTCTATATCCCTTTTTTTACTAATCAGGTTGAATTCTCTTTCAGCTGTGACAGAACTGCAAACTGGAGTGAGATTCTTGCATAAAGATAGTTTTTAAAAAGAAAATATGATGGTTTAAAATTTCAAATATGTGCCAAAAGAAGAACATTAGGTTGTACTCCTTAAGAGTCTCATTTACTTCTTTGCTATTTTTTTCTAAATCACTGGGTCTTTGCTCATTCAAGAAATAAATACATCTAATTGTTGTGATGTGGAGAAAAGAGTTTCCATTTTTGAAGTTATCCTGACTGACAATAAAACAGCAGTTCTGCTCAGAGAAAATAGCCAAAAGCATTGTAATTATTCTGCTATTGCATTTTCTATGCACTTGGTTTTGAACTGTAATTATTTACTTTGTGTTTAGATTTGCCTATATTTACCCATGGTCAGACTTTTCTGCTTTTGTTTGACTCACATTACATCTAAACACCACTGAAAATATAAACACAACTGTGCTTCAATTACTATTTTCCTTCTTTCCTAATCAGATTTTTTCCTTCTTCATTTTTGTGGCTATTATTTGCTCCCCTTTACCTATTCTAGTCAGTTTCAGTATTTCTTTTTTGTCTCCATGCAGCCCTCTCTCACTCTTTTTTGCTGTGTCCACTTTCACATAACTGTGGGCTGCCAGACTGCCATCCTTCACTTCCTCCTACTTTTATCTTAGAGCCACTGAGCTGGCAAAATCACAGAAGCCCACCCATTGACTGCAGAGAGAAGCAGGTCAGCTGTCTTCACTCTCCATGCCTTGATCCTGTATGAGAGGAAAGAAGGACAAAAAGCTCCAGTGAGTTGCTTCTTTGTGTGTCTTCTGTGTCCTGTGTTCTCTGTCTGCCTCAGTTTTGTGGCGTCCCTGAAATATCACTTTGTTTGGGTCATTGAGATAGGAAAAATACTATTTAATGTATTCACACATTTCAGTGAGACCATTAGTCTTGGGGTGGGATGTTTTGGGATTTTCCCTAATGTTTCTAAACCAGTATTTAAGTAATATAGTTTGAGGGAAGTTAGAGAGTTCATTGCTAATCAGAAAGCTTAAGGCATTCCCATCCACATGCAGAAATGTTAAACTTGCAGTTCTTTTATTAAAAGCCAAAGATACATCTATGCTGATGCTGAACAACAGCCCAAGGGAAGAAAAGATTTATCAATACGTTTTTCAAAACTGACTGAACTCCACTGGGTACATGACTGAAATTAAAACCATTTTTTGATCTCAATACTCACTTTACATGAGATAAAGCATTACTGAACAGCAGCTATGAAAGATAATAAAGCTTCTGAGGAAAAAAAAGGATGAACTAGTACACTTAAGCCACACATGAAGTGTTGGGGTGGTTGGTATGCCTGAATATGCTTAGGGCATAACTGAGGGCTTAGACCCAGAAGGATCTTTTACAAGCTGGCTGAAAGAGTTATTGATACAAGCCAATTTAGCTGCCCCAGTTGTGCTGGCATCTGTCAGGAGCCTTCTTGCTAAATAAACTTCTACTTCTCCCTTTCTGTGTACTGTGCTGGTGGGTTGTGTAATTGTTTTTGTAATAAAGAGGCTCCTTAAAACATCAAGAATTGCTTCTAATCTGAATTACCAAAGTTCCACTCTGGGAATATATATCCAGATTACACTATGTTACTTTTGCAGAGGAGACAGATGTTCATGGCTGTGAAACAGATATTTCAATATATTGGTTTTCTCCTTGTGCAGTGCACTACTCAGCCAGACTTTGAGTACAAGGCAAGAGGCATATGGACAGATTTTAACTCCTGATGAAACAAGTATGTTTATACAGGATCAGTGAAAGGGAGATTTTTGTATTTTCAGGAATGTAGAAATGAATAAATTAAAAAAGATCCTCTTAGAACACTTCATGATGGAGCAGCAAAATATGGAATTAAAACATCCTATAACACAGTGGTTATATTTCTTTATGTGATACCTTTATTTAATTCCTAAAATAAGGTTCAGAGTAAAAATGCATACCATCATTCAAGGATGAAAAGAAGGGAAAAAAATATGTGCTCTGGGAGTCACTTCTCATATCATCATGTCATGGCTGAATTTTAGTTACCTGAGACAGATTTCAGCAAGCAAATTTCAGAAGCAAGACCTCCTGAACCATATTCCAACCATAATTCTTCTTTGCAGCCTTTTTTTGATTGGATGTGTTTATGTGCACATGGAAATATATATGTAGTCCAGTTTACTACAGGCTTTCTACACAGGGACAAGGCCAGTCATCTTAACTGTTCTCTTTTTATTTCATACAGTGTCTCCTCAATCTTGTATTGCAGCTTAGTAATGAGGAGTACCTGACTACTAGGATTTACACAATAATGATATTATGAAAGTTATATCATGTCACCTCTTATTCATCTGCCTCATAAACAGACCTAAACCTCCCCATGTGGAATCATTTCCTGACATCTGATTACTTGCCTGAAAGTCCTTCCAGTGGATTGTATTTTTGCCCTGTTTTGTGAGAAGTACTGACAAAGAGTAAGCAGGATCAAAACTGAAGGACAACTATGGATTTGTAGGATCAAATAATAAATGTCTTCTAGAAAGTGTATTCTATTCCATCTCTTAGTACTTCCTAAAACACTGTGGTTTTGTTTGTGGTGGTTTTATGTTCATTTTTAACTTATGGCTGCACATTGAGCAGATGGCTTAATTTGAGCCACACACAAGGATGTCAAGGTCTTTTTCCTGAATGTTTACAGTTAATTTAAAAAAGCCCAAAACTCCCACTGAAGTCAATAGGGGAAATCAACAAGAACTGCTGAGGAAGGCTCAGAGGCTGTCAGGATGCTACAATCTGATAGGCTTCATTATAATTTTGAAAAAAAAATAAAGGCAGATTCATTTTCTGAGATACAAACTTATTAAAATTATTGCACTTATAAAAATAACAGCTTTCTTTTTGTAAAATTGCTTGTATTGTCCATTTCTTGGAAAGGGATAATATAATTAGAGAATTCAGCATTATAAATAGGTCATAAAACAATGTCTCCTCATTCCATAGACCAGAAGGATGTAGGACAAAACTTCCACAGCTGGATGTTTCAGCAATCTTCTGTAGGCACACGGAGCCATTGGTGTTTAGCATAACTGAGAATCCCACTTTATTTAGGTGACTCTGCATGGACTCAGGATTCATTTTAGTTATTCAGCTTTTGAGATGTTTTCCCCTGGGTCTAATGGTAAGTTACTGAGGGTAATGACTCCTTCACACAAACCAAGGCAAAGTAACAGGACAGCCCAGCAGTACGAGCAGGACCATGAATCAAGCTGCTCCCATTACTCCCTCCTTCTCCAGAAAACTACATATGGAAGATGTACAACAGCATGGGATATATTTTGCTTAAATCTAGAAGTACAGTGTGCAGTGATATCTCAGCTCAGCTTCAGTGCTGGATACTAATTGGGTGCAATGATTGATGTTTGGCACCTTTGTGGTCTTGGCTCAAGTAGATGAGCAAAGGCATCTACAATCCGGGACTTTACAATCCTGCCCTAAGTTAATAAACTACCAACAGTGTGTGAATAGCTCTAGATATACTCATGTCCTTGTCATTGCTGACCATGTATGTAGCTGAAACTCCTGTAAAATGTCAGTAATATTTCAGTAGCTCATGCAGTCCTTATAGGAACTCTCTTTAGAGTTTGAATATAAAGCATACTGTTCTCCATCAAACTCTATTTTTAATATTTTTTAGTATTCTGGTATTTGGTCCCTACATTTCATTATACTTCTCAAGTACTATTTATTTCTGTAATGCTTTTCCATGGTAATATAAATCTATTAAAAGTGGTAAGTGGAAATTGTATGAACCTAGAATTTTGTGAAATTAATCTAATCTATGCAGTTAAAATTTTACTTTCATGTATTATTGCAGTTTTTGTTGTGCAGGTACAAACTGAGGTTGTTTGTTGGAAATAATTTGGCATTGCATAAAAGTCCTTTGTCTAGCTACCTTGCAAGTCATTTATGCAGATTGCAATAATAACAACTAGTTATATGCATTATATGCTAGAACAGATCTTTTCTTAGAAGTCCATTAGGGAATTAGAGAAAACCGTATTCAGTTACTGACTATCATGTGAGTTGATGAATAATTTCACAGTTTTCTTTCTGCAGTCTTATATAGATAGTTCATAGATATCCAGTTCATAGATAACGATTCATGTCTAGTGTGGGTATTCTTTCCTGTCAAGATGTTTCTTTTGGAATAGGAATTTACTTAGGGAAAACAGGGAATTCCATGTCCAGATGTCATAGGTAAGTAAACAGTGAAATAAAAGCAGGAAAATTTCTGTGAGGATTTTGTTTTTATTGACATGGCTAGTTTGGGAGAAATCCTTTAAGGATTTCATACTTTTAAGGGTACGAAAAAAACCAACATGTCAACTTTTCAGATCAAAGAAATTCCATCAATAATTAAAACATTATATGAACCGACAGTAGCTCAGTGACAAAACTTGTGGTTTGTGAGGGGAAAAGCTGCATGATACAGCAAAGATCCAAATGATCAGGAGGCTATTGAGAAAGGCTTTTCTAGTTCCTCTGGTTTGTCTCTTGAGTAAGAGCCTCACACCGTAGTCTGTCCATTCCCTTACACATAATATTATTATCTAAACAAAGAAGAACAAGAAGTGTCAAGAAATGTTAAATAACAGATTGAAGTCATAATTACTTTTTTTTTTTTGAATGCTGGGAACTAAAGAAACCAGATGGAGAAATCTGACCTGGCTGTGGTCAGTTAAAGAGGTAGCGAACATGTTTGTGCTAATTCATCCTTCTAGCCAAGATGACAAGAAGTGGCATTTTACTAGGACATGAGAGGCTTGATTCTGTCTCCCATATATATGAATTTAGTGCCATCTGAGATTCCCTCAGGTATCCCACCTGATGTCCTTGGCCCACACTTCAGCAAGGTTAAGATCTCTTCTAGCCCTACATCATGTTTGCTGAGCCCATATAGAGGTCTTGGCAATCTTAGACATCACTTGCCTGTTTTTAGGAAGGTGGGCCATACACAAGGTGATGGCTGGAGCAGCTTTTTCCTCATCCAGCATTACATATAGATAAACTATGAGCAGTTTTTGGGATGTGTGTATTTTGCAGTGTTTTTTATGCAAAGGACTGAAGGTGAGATGTAGCTGAGGAAAGTGCTGGGTGACAATAACCTGAACCACCACAGCTGGTTTTGCAGTGAAGAATTCAGAGCTGCTTCTTCTGCTGCTTAGGAAGGGGAAAGTGGTGCCATTTATGGGGTTTTTTTAATTGTTTTAATGAACTATTGGATAGTAAACAGCTTAGACCATTACACAATGACAATTCTGCAACACTCAAACATTGTTTTTAACAAGGGGTCAAGGTATTAATTTTTAATTAGGGAAGACAAAGACAGGTTAACAGTTTACAATACTCCTATGTGTTCTTCATTTGGCTAAGCCCTTAGTTAATTATAAACCTAGGGAAAAAAAACAATATCCCTTCACCCAAAGACCATACCATTATCCCTAATGATTTACATAAATAATAATATCTACATTCAGGGGGAGATAGAGGACTAAACTGAAACATGGATTCAGTACAAATATTAGCTTTATTTAGAGACCTTATTCTCCAATGGCTAGACTCAACCCTATTAACTACTTCCTGTGTTTCAGCCAAAATTGTCATGTCTCCCATGAATCTCAAGCTTTAATTTCTAGTCAAGGTATTAATTAAACTGGATGTTTATTGAATACAAATTTATATCTGCCTCATGTAACAGCTTTGAAAGGACTGGTCCTGTGATCCTCTATCTTCATCAGTTCTTTTGACCAATTACTTGTTCAGAAAAGTATACAAAACTTAGAAGGCACAGGTGGATGCCTGTATGATGGTGTTGATTACTACCCCAGTTGTCAAGGCTGCCTCATGCCATCTCCTCCAGCACAGGTGCTTCCTGATCTATGCTGCTGATGGTCATGCTGGGCAGGCAATTGTTGCTTGGTATCTTTGAACTCCTGATTCTGGGTATTCTATTTTTTGCCACCAACAATCTTGTTCTGTATCTAAATGCTTGCTATCCAATTGTCTGATTTTTGGCTCAGACTTCAATGGTTCCTTGCTGACAATTTCTAAGGCTGCAGAAAGCTGCCAAGGGGGTCATTAGCACAAATCCATAAACATCTGCTGTGAGAGTTTTTTTTGCCAAAGATAGTAAAATTGGGAAAGAAGTAAAGCTGCCCAGAAGAAGTCAAGGGAAGCAGCACCTCATCTTTAAATGAAATCAAGCTCTGCTGGGAACAAGGACTTTTCCTTCTGTGTTCAGATTGATGGTTCAGCAGTCTGGTGCCCGAGCAATCTGGAAACCGAAGTAGGAGGGATTTTCTTCTGGAAAAAGAAAGATGGGAACCGAATATCCCTTCTTCAGGATGCTTAACAAAGTACAAGAGCATACATACATAGTTTACATACCAATCAGGGTGCACTCATTTATATATGTTGAGGTTTATACAGCTCATCTGCCTATTGCATGCTGCCAAGCATTAGGTGATGATAGGATGTAAGTGGTTTGAAACAGTGAATTTGATATCTTCCCTTTTCCTTTTTTTGTCCTACCTGATAAATTTGTGTGTATTGAATGCACACAGATGCTAGTGTCTAATCCATGAACTATGTGCTAGGGAAGAAAAAGGATTAAACTCATTTCTGAATAACTGGGATATCACTCAACTGAGTACCAGATCAGTGCTCAAGTCAGCTCCCCCAGGTGAAAGACAAAGCTTTTTATTCACCCATGTAGCACCCAGTGACTTACTGGGAAAGGAAGTTAATTGGGAGAAAGTTCTCTACAGGTTATGCATATTCCCTTATAGATGGAGCACAGAATTAAAGATCGTGGACATCTGAACACGTCCAATGCCCCTCAAATCAGCCTTCTAACTGCACAAGAAGCCCTTCTCATCTCCAGAAATACAAAGATCACAGAGGAAGTAAGAGAGGATGAGATAAAAATATCTATGATGGACTGCTTTGCAGGCACACTGAACAATTGCCTCATTCTGTACATGTGGATGTGACTTCAAGCACAAAGTAATGAGCAATTAAGTGATGTGACCTAGGGGAAAGTTAGCTGGCAAATATTTAAAAAACCAAACTTGTTCCAGAAGACAGTATATTAAAATATTTAACTTTATGGATTACCATTGCTGCTGTTTTCTTTCAGTGTAAATAAGTATGACAGGAAACCTAGAAAACAGTATCGCCTTTTAAAGATACTTACAGCTGGAATTCTTCATGCAGGATCCCTATATTGAAGTGAAGGACAGCGCAAATCAAACTTTCCACTCACCTCCAAGTAAGGACATATCAAATAAGATTTTGGACTCTTGTGTTATTATTTTGCCAAAGATTATATAGGACATAAGTAAATAAGCAAAAATACATTGATTCTTTATTTATATATAATACAGAATAATCCATAAGAAGAATTGGGCCCTAAAAAATTGTAAGAATATTACAGAAATCTTTAAGCTAGTCTCTAGCGAAGGATGGTCTCTCCCTGTGGTATAAAGATTCTACTATGAGTTTGGCACAGTTTTGCTGAGCTTTTAGTCAAAGATTTCCACCATGCAGAATTGTGAGGAGGTGGGATTTTTTGTTTGCTCACTGCAAAAACATTTCTGTTGCTTCTAAAAATGAGATTAGGGAAAACACATCACTTTGCCTGTATTAACTCTGCGTAGGATTCTTTCTCTAAGATGTCCTTATACTCTCATGGCTGGGAACAGCGATTTGAGGTTTGATGTGGCATTGCAACATTTTCTTTCAGGGATGTTTCTTTTGTCATTATTGCACATTAACAGCCCAGATATGGCTCCATTACAAGTCTTTAGAAAATGTCTGTCTTCATATGCTCTTCACAGAGTTGTCAGCCTGGCTGCTGCCTTTGTGAAAGGGCATGTTTACAGTGAGTGTGCTCTAGCTTTTTACAGATGTTCTTCCTGGGTCCTTTGGTACCAAAAATGAGATCAGGCGCATCCCCTCCTGCCCTTTTATGCCCTTCTCATGTACAAAGGAAAAAAATGCCTGAGTGGAATAAGAGGGAGAAAGAAGAAGTCCTAGACTAGAACAGTAAAGAGAGAATTAAATGGGGTAAAGATCTGAAAGGTTAGACTGTCAGGCCTTGGGGAAGACTGACTGAGAGAGTAGGGGAGTCTGGCATTCAGACTGAGGACGGAAAGGATGCCTGAGATTTAGTCATGAATTCAGAGGCAGTATGGTGGAAGGCTTCCACCCACATAACTTGGGAGACGAGAACTAGCGTGTCATAGGTTAAGGTTAGCATGGGAAGAAGAGGTGTGGAGAGTCTAACAGAGTTGCCTGACTTTAGCTAAGCCAGGAGCTTTAAGAAAAAAATAGTCTATGTTCAGTATAAGAAAATGGCATCATAAACTGTATAAAGCCACATTGAGACTGTGGGAATTTAGAGGTCAAATGATGGTGCCATTTTTGTCTTGCTTTATTGGAGCAATAGAGAAAGCCGGAGATTTTGGTTGGTTTGTTTGGTTTTTTCTTTGTGCAACTTTGAAAGGGAATAAATCTTTTTTTTTTCTCTTCTGACAAGCATATAAAGCATTCTTCTCCTCAAAGCACAAGCATTTATGAGGACTCAGTGAAAGCAAGAGCCTGAAAAGCCTAGGAACACTTACAGTGCTGCCTTGAAGCATGTGTGACACCCTGCATGATACTAACCACCTAAAGGACTGGTGTACCACAGCACATGCAGTGACACCCTGCAGTGTGGTCGCTTCTGACATTTATACAGCCTAGAAAACACAGAGACTCGAGGGAGAAATGATCACAGAATATAAATACTTTCTGGTAGAATAAGGAGCAATGGCCTGAAACTAAGAGAGGAAACATTTAGACTTGTTATTAGAAAAATGTCCTTAATGGAGAGAGCAATTGGGCAGAAGAGCAGATTACAATGAGAAGAGATCAAGGAACTGCTGCTATTTTAGATTACATTAGGCTGAGAATAATAGCAAAAGACAACAATACCTGTGGAAGTTCACTTTAAGTGTGTCATACTTATAAAAGGCAGGATTTTAAAATAACAACATTCTTTTTCTTCTGTTTGTTTTTCAAAGCAGTGGATACAATATATAATGATTGCAACCAAAGAAAATGGATTGTGGGGAAAACCATATGAAACTGAAAAAACGCCTGGTAAGATTCTGAAATTTCTTCACCAGAATGAAGATACAGCACTTACACTCATGGTGTTTCTTGGTTATCACTCCTGGAAAACTTAGAAGAATGCTAAGTATCGTGAACTGAACTACCTGAGAGAGCTAAGTCAGTTAGTGACAGGAAGGATGGGTTCAGCAGTAGGCAAATCATGAGCAACCTCGCTTTTTTGCTAGGGAGAAGCTTTGCAGCTCTGAAACCTGACTGATCTATCACAATGGATGCCTGGAGGAGTGGTCATACAGAGAAAAGAAAGAATAGATGTGTTGTAGCATTAAAGAATGTGTTCAACAACTTTGCCGTTTGCAGAAGGCAGACCTCAGAAACCTTTGCAATGCTAATCGGCTTTCTCCTGTTTGTGTCAGTTTATTGCCTCTTGCATATGCCTTTGTGTTGAGTCAGAATCTTGGTCATGCACTAACTCTAAATTATAACATTAGTAATAATAAAAATACTACAAAACTATTACAGTTTTGGCTTACAACATGATCTAAGAGAACCATTTACATTATTTGAAACAAAGAAAGCCAAGCATAATATCAAGTGCAAGATGTTGCAGAAATAAAATAATAATCTCATAATGTTGCTTTGTTTCTGATTTTTAACAGCAGGCAACATCTGGAATAAATAAATGTTATCTAGTGTCATGAAGAATCAGAAAGGCTACATACCAAACCCTTTTACAATTGAAAATAATGGAGGCCTGTAGAAATATTTTTGAGTTATGACAGGAAGGAAATTTTTATTGATCCTAGTTACTCATTTGCACTTGATATTAGATTTAAAACCATCTTAGCACAAAGTCTCTGAACCAAAAATAAATAATCACTGACTGAGATAAATAGTGAGATACCTGATTCAATGTAACGCCTAATAATGGTACTGGGATGCTTCAAAGACCCTGCAGATGTTATGGCTCTAAGAGGATGTTAATAAAAATATGTATCTATATATCCTTTTGCAAAGTATTTGTCTCTCTAGGCAGCAACTTAATTAATATCCTCTACAAGAATGATGAAGGGAAAGCAACTGTGGAAGTTAATAAGCTGCATTCTTGAGCTCAGAATGTATTTTTCAATAGTAATGTTTCACTGCAGACATGATGATCCAAACTGCCTCATCTTTTTGTAACATGAAATATATGATGGCACAGGTACTTCAACTGTATGTCACACTAAGCACAGGAGACTTTTATTTAACCTTCACCATACATTGATTACCTACCATAAATTGTGTATGAGCTGACCTGTCTGTTTTTATAGTTTTTATAGTTTAAAAATACCATTAGGGCACACATTTTAAAAAAGATTTTCTTATTTTCAAGACTGTATTTTTAACTATGCAATTACAAGTGATATAACAAACCAAGTGAAGATTTCAGCATCACCACACAAAAATAAACTCATAACTGTCATGTAGTCTTGAAAGATTAATTGATAAAGAGGCAAACTTCGCTTGTTCTTATCTAAACTGTCCATATTTTTATTTTGAGGAGTAGGGGGCTTTTAAACACCATTTAAAAGATCTGCTCCATTACACTGTGGCTTTGCAATAAAAACCCAGTGTGGGACAGAGGAACAGCTGTGCTATCTCAGAAGTATTTTTGTGAACCTAAAATTGTCTCTCACAATTTTTTTCCCCTTTTTTAGAACCTTGGATAATGTGGCTGAATGCAGTTTGATTTTTCTTTTAGTTTTCTCAAAGCTCTTAGGAAAATAGTTAATCTTTTCCTTTTTATCTGTGGGATTAATTTTTCAAAATATGTATTTAAGTGCCAAATTTTTGATCAAAACTATTTTATGCTTTTGATAAACCTAGCTTAGAACCACAAACTGTCATATTTTCTATGATCCAGAAGGGAACGAAATTAGTATTTCCATTTGCAGGAGCAGAACTCTGCTAATAAGGAGTCAAACCTTTCTTTCAGCTTCTCCCTTCTTGCTTTTTCTTTGTAACTAGGAATCTGTATGCAGCACTGGTCTGTGAAAGAAGTAAAATACTTTGGTTTGAGCCCTTGTAAAAAAAAAGCATAAGGAAAAAATGATCAATCAGCACTTTGTCTTTTGATTCCTTCTTCAAAAATAAACACCCTTACCCCTCAGCGGTAAAGTTTAGGCACATCACAAATGTAGATAGAAGATGGGTGAGAGTTGTCTCTAGCTCATTTAGTGGAGCCAAATGCAGGTCTCAGAAGAGAGCCTGTAAGGACCAGATTTTAAAACAAAGCAAATGGGTCCAAAAAATGTGCCAAAGAACAGGGCAAGTTTTGGGGATAGATAAGAAGGCACAGACTAAGTAATACCTGCCTTAACTATTGAACGTGAATGATGGAAGTGGTAGAAATACTGGCAATGGTCCATCAGTTACACGGACTGAATCCTATTGGCTCTGCTTAACCTATGGAATTCAAGGAGGGGTGTCTTGGCTGCACATCTGAGAAGGGTGGAAGGGTTCAACCTTGTGATCTACAGAGTTGTGTACAGCACAAAATTGAAGTATGATAACATAAACCATAAGAAAAGATTTCTAGCAAAATACTTAATGTCTTCAGGATGGTAGAACTGCAACTGCAACAAGACAGGTACAGTCCACAGTGGCTTGTGAATGTTACATGGACTTCATCTGGTTCAATACATTTTAAAAATATTTCCTCATAAAATGGATATGTAGTTTAAAACAAGTTGAGTCACAAGTTAAGGGAAAATTTAAGAATAATATAAGGGAAATTTTAAGACTAATATAAACAAGTGTCTGCAGTACACTGAAACTCTAAAAACAAATATAGTACAAAACTCAGCACTGCAAAGCTGTTTCCTGCCTCCTGGGACCCAGACACTGGAGAACCACTGATTGCTAGATCTGTGCAGCAACATGATGAGACTGGCACTTTGGGGCTAAATCTCTTTACTGAACTGCATTATAAAGAGCAAGGGTTCTTTTGGCCTTTTAGAGCAATTATTATTTTTGTCATGTGGCTTTATAAGATCAAGATTAACACTTAGAGAGCGTATATGTGTGTTCTTTATTGCCATCATAACAAAAATGTTTCTGAAATATGCAGTTGAAAAAAAAATTTTTTTGATTATTTGTGGTATTTTGCATTACTTTGGAAAAAACCTGCTCTTAGAAAAATAAAATCTTAGTTTGCAAAAGATGTTGTTTGCACATCATGGAAGCAATATACTTTGAACATCCTCCGTCATTCTATTAGTGACAAGGAGAAGTCATAATCTTTGATCAAATGAAATGCAGGAGGTTTTTTCAGTGATGGCTCTTCAGAGCAGCCTAAGTTTGCAAGAGCAGTGTTCTTCATCTTCAGTCTCTTAAATCATCAAGGAAGACCTCAGCACTGTCCTGAAACAGACAAGAATGCAATATGTTTTGGTTCTTTCTACTTTTTACCATTTATTTACTACAAAATTATCAGTTTATGGGAAACTGTTGTTAAGAGATGGGATTGCACAAATGAAAGACTAGAATCCTCATTTCCTCTCTCCATTCCTGAGAGGGTGCAGCTCTGCAGAATTCAAATCTACTGTTGGGTCCCATTTGCCCTGAATGTACAGCATGCTTGCTCCAGAGCACGATTTCAAGACTCCATGTCTTTTGATCAATCAGAAGAGTTGCATTTCTAGTCTTGTGGCTGACTGGACTAGACAAATCATGAGTTTAGCTCAGTCTTAACTATTTGTTGAGAGAAGGAACTATGGATAATTTTCCCTGTTTGCTACTTCTTCAGTGCAGTACAGAATGGGCATTACCTATGCCAATGTGCTCCGTGAATCTGAGGTAGCAAAGAAATGAAAATACCATAATCACCCCCTTGGAAATGCAAGAAGATTTGAACAGAATAATTACTGAAGCTGGAATTTGGCCAGAATGCTGAGTCTGAACACATTTTCTGTTCCAAATACTACTATGGATCCTTTCCTTCCTGCATGTGGCCAGAACCTGATTTTTTGCATGTGTTACAGCAAGCTGCCATCTCCTTTCATCCTTGTCCTAAATTAAGAATGACATATTACATCCAAATCATAGACCTGCATTATCAACAGCTCATAGAACAGTCTTCAACATAATCAGTGTACATAATTTACCAGATAAAAGAATGTTAATAGCAAGTACAGTATAATTTATGTGGACACAAATTTTACCTATCTTTCAGAAGAAGAAAGGCACTGCTGCGTACAAAGAGTGGATCAAGAGCAAGGTCAAGTGTAAGCACTTCTGTTTAACATGCACAGCCTGAAAACAGCAGGAAGAGCTTTCAAAGACAGATGGAAATTATACCAAATAAAGTTATTACAAATAATTGCTGTTTTTACGCTCCTAGTGGGTTTGATATGAGAGGCAGTTATAAATGGAAGACCTATTCTTCAGAAGGCATTTGATGAAGACCTCATTTCATCAAAAGGGTTGAAAGTTTATAACTTGTAATACTAGAGGGAAATGGTCATTTTAGTTAGCTAAGTTTCTTAGTGAGTAGATACATATATATGAAACACTGGTATAGGAGATTTTGTTCACAGTTCTTGCATCTCAGTTATACATATCTTAAAAGCAAACACAGATGAACTTTTGTCTTTGGACTTATGGAGTATCTCCTCCTTCTGAAATTCTCAGTGCCTAAAATGTACTATAAATAGACTGAACTGTGAAAATTAAGTATATTCTTGATGTGTACCAAGGCTTGTTAGCAAAAGATCGCATTTCCCCTATATTTTTCTTCCTCTCCTCTTTATAACTATTTCATAAGATTAAAGGAAATCATTCAGAACTGTCATGCTACATCTTCATAGTATCTAAAAACAAAGCTTCCACTTTTCAGAGAACCTGCTCTTTGCATCATGAGGAGTTTCCCAAACCTACTCCTTCAGCATATGAAGAAACCTCAGGCTCTTCATTCTTGTGGTAGAACATGGACTTTCTGAAGCATGGGAGAAAATGGAACTTTACTAATTGGCTTTCAGAAGGTTGCTTAGTTGAGACATAGTTTGTAATTGATACGATATGACGAATAGTTATTAAGAGTTGAAACTGCACCCTGTGTTGCATGAGGATCACCTCAAAAATGTGTTGTCTACCATTCTGAAAACCTTCATGCTTTAGAGATCAGCAATGCAATCTGGTGGATGGGGACAGATTTCTGTCTTATGAAGCACTGTATTTTTCAGTGAGGTAAATAAACCTGGAATAAGCTGGCAGAGAGATGGCTTTCTGGACAAGATACTAGACTAGGACTGAGGCAAAGCAAATTTTCCACTGGATTTCCCATAGAGTTTTTTAGTTCATTACGGTTCAGTTCTTGTCCTATGTCTTTACACGGGAAAAATTCCAGCTCCGTCCCCAAATTTACTTGGGAAAAGTAGGGAATAAATGAGGCCAGATGTGTCATACTGATAGTACCTTGTCAGCATATATCAGAACACTTGCTTCTGGGTATAAACTAATTTTCACTCCCTTTTCTTTACCTTCTTGAATCATCCCTGTGCCCAAAGGCCCATGTCTCAGGCTTGTGTCTTGGGAGTTTTGCACAGCTAATAACATAACTCATCCAGTCAATTCTCCTAAGTCTATCCAGATTTTAGTCATGCTCTGACCAACAGTGAGGGTAAAGTGGTTTTAACAGGAAAGTGAATAATTAGAGATGTCAGTGCTCTATCACATTTCTGATCCCAGAGACATTGCTGGTGATACAGGGATGCTTTAGCTGATGTCTTTCTCTCGAAGTACATGCCACGGCATGTAACAAAGGCAAAGTTTCCAGACTTCAAAGACAGAAAAAGAACCTCAGTCACAGTAAAGCTGACATATGGGTACAGACACACACACACACACACACTTATATACACACACACACATCTATATGGAACAAAGGTAACTGATTGAAATCAGCTATCCAACAAAGTCTCCTTGTAGTTAGGGCATGATACCTGTTTTTCACTGCCCTCAGTTTTGTTCTTGCCTGAGCTCACTACCAAAAACCTTTCATGCTGTACCCATTGCAGGGAAGCAAAGAAGACAACAGAAAGGCTTCTTGCTGTAAGGACACAAGAAGCTGACCAGGGTGACTGAGGAGAAATTGAATTTCAAATACTCACATACACCCCATTCACCTCACACTTAATGATACAATGATTCTATGGGTCTATGAAGGCTACAGGCCATTCAGAACTCCATCTTTTATGTATCACTGCACCCACATTGTTCAAGTTTCAGAAAGGCCACAAGGATACATTTCTCCTCTCTATCTGTGATGTTTCCATCTCAGCAAAGTCTTCAAATAAGAATCCTGTAATGAAATCCAGATTTCTTCTGATAGAGACCATGTTGCACATTACTAGTACAAAAGGAAATGCAGTGTAAAACATTCATTTCTATTTTCCAGAAGAAACGTCTTTAGTCTTAAAATAAAGCTACATTTATTTTCTTGAAAATGTCTTATAAAATTTGTAGGGTACCCACTCTCTCGCTCTCTTTTTTTTTTTTTTTTTTTTTGTTTCATATTGATCAACTTGCCTCTTTCCAGAAAAAACTGGATGCAACATGAGACTACACATGGAACAGGCCTATGATCATGGCAGGACAGTATGAGTCAGTCGTAATCCTAACTGAATCTGCTTGTGGGCAAATAATTTTTACCTGTATTGCCATACTGCACCGGAGGTCTGTGAAATTATTTTCAGGCACCTCTCTCATGGCTTGCAAACTGATCACTCAGATGTTTTCTTGCTTTAAATTAAAAAAAGAAAGCAAAAATAAAAAAACAAGAGGACAGAGAAAAAAAAAAGCATATAATCCCCCCTCACCCCAAAGTCCATCTTCAGCATCAAGAGAAAATACTCTGTCTTGTGACACTGACAGAATTCACAAAAGAGAGAGTGGCTTTTTTTAAAGAGGAAACTTATGGGAGAAGAACAATTTCCTAAGATTTCCACTTTTCTGAAGATCTTCCTCCTTGACTCTTACCCTGCCATCCTCTTACCAACAACTTCTGAATCAAAGGTCCAATGCATATCACTCTCTCTCCTTTCTTTTCTTTTCTTTTTTCTTTTCTTTTCTTTTCTTTTCTTTTCTTTTCTTTTCTTTTCTTTTCTTTTCTTTTCTTTTCTTTTCTTTTCTTTTCTTTTCTTTTCTTTTCTTTTC
>JAHLSL010000006.1:1321418-1490128 GCA_025920805.1 Petroica traversi | reverse complement strand
CCTTGGCTCGCCCGGCCCCGCAGCCTCCAACTCCGCACAGTTCGAGTGCCTTGCTAGGAGTTCACTTCGGAGCGGGATGCCCGCGGAGGGGGGGGTTTGGGCGTCCTTAGTAAATATGTTGCGAGGTAGTTGTTGGGTGATCGCAGGGGCACCATTCCTGAGTGTGGGAATTAAAATAACTCCAAATTTCCTGAAAGATACACCATTGGGCTTAAGCAATTCGGAGAAGACGGTTTAAAAGTCTGTCATCAAATTGTTTCCAGGCAAAAATTAAACGTTTCTTTGCGTCCCATTATTCTGAATAATTTCTAGGTATACTATTGTTGTGACCAAGGAAAAACTTCACTCCATAATTTTGGTATCTCCATTGGATAGCGTTCTTACAATGGATGATATGATTTTACGTACTTGTTTGAGGTTTCTTTCCTCTTCTTTTGGTTCTTGTAGAGCTTTGGCTGTGGATACAAGGACTGGAGGGAGCAGTTGTAGGATCTGAAGTAAATGGACTTGCTAAGAACAGAACAGTTGGTGGTGTTGTTCTAGTTCAGATGCAGTGATAACACTGTTTCATAATGATTAAAATGTGATAAATCTGTTTTGTAATGAATAAAATGTATTTACTTCTTTGTCTGGATGGGATAACTAACAAAAAAGGTAGTTTAAAGGTGTGCAAAATAGCTTAGGCTTACATTATGTTGCCTTGATTCTTAAACTAGACAAAGGTTTTTTTATGAACATTCACAAGTTTGTAGGACAGTCTGCCGCAGTAGTAGCTTTCCCCATCTCAGTAATACTTGTATGTGTGACAATCTGTAGTGGGTTTGTCCTCTGTCTTGAGGTAGGGCAGTGTCATCATAATTATCCCTATTCCTTAGAGAATTGAATCAGAGAACACTCGCTGAAGTTTGCTTCTCGGTAGGTGCATGGGAATAAAGGATTAGATAGTCAAAAACTTAGTCCAGGGTATGAAAGGTACTGGGAGTTGTAGGTTAACCAGGAGTGTTTTGGTGATGTGAAAAATGCTGTAGATGTGATGGGTTGAGTCCATAAGTCAGGTGGCTCCACAGGTTTACTGAAGGTGTGTGCGCAGGTGTCATTGTGGTTGTTAGGCAAACTGTTTAATTGTGGCCTTATAGGCAGATTTTGTGAGCTGTAGGAACGAGCAAGGAACTACCCAACTCATTACAGATTTGCTTCTTGCCCTCTTCTGTCTTTGATCAACATTGCCCTCCAGAGATTGTGGATTACATTCCTTCTATCTTAGGTGACATCTTTCAGAGTTATGGACTTTCATAATCTGTGTATTCAACTTACTGATCCTCCAAAAAATGAGTATTTATGTTTATCATTACTTCTGTGCAACTCCTTGTTGGTATATGAAAGCTTTAAAAATTGGCAGGCTCGTTTATTGCGTTTCTTCGTTTTTGATCACCTGATAAATGAATTGCTTATTTGATCTCTGAGAATTAGAATACTTACACTGGCCTATTCACTCACTTTATTGGTTTTATTTTTCTTAGTGTGAGTTGAGTAGGTTGGTCATTATCCTTCAAGAATACCTAATCTCAGATTTGTGAGAACACCTCTGGAAGGTGTCCTATGGACCCATAATAAAAACATAGGAATGCTCATGTAAAGTCTACCACAGCTGTCTTCTGTAGAGTCAGAGGGGAAATGCAGCAATGCTAATAGTCACATTACAACTTGTAAGTCTTATGGCTCCAAGCTTGTAATTGAACTACAGCTTCTGTGTCTTTATGAATGATTCATCCTGCTTTTCTAATCTTTATCTTCAGCACAGACTCTGAAGAAGCCTTGCATTCCTGTGGAAACTACAGCAAAGGCCCTGATGTCAGATACTTATGAGAGTGTTGAAGTGAAGTCACTGAGGTCTCTGATATGCAGAAACCTGTCATGTGCATGTATGCTTGAGGATTTTACCTAAAAGGGTGTAATGCATATCCCTGAAGATGTCTAGAAACAAACACCTATTAAAATACACTGGAGTTGTATGTTGAGTTTAATCCAGTGCTGTTGTTTCTGGGTCTTCAAGAGTCTTTGACTTGCTGGGATTTATTTCTTCAGTGAAGAATTTTCAGTCTTTTGGGAGTCTTATACTTAAATGTGGTAGTGTTTTTAACTCCAACTAACTGTCCTGCTGCTGTGCAACATCAGTTATTTCAAGTCATCAGTTGCTAACCTTTACTGGTCTCTCAGCTAATTTGTAGGATGGCTTCTTCTGCTTGAGCTAAGCAGACTGTAGGAGTCTTTGCCAGTGTTGCTGTAGTTCACTTTGCAGTGAGGACAAAGACTTTCATACTCAGTGTTTGTCCGTAGTGTGCTTTGTGCTTTTGAAATTTAGACAGACTGATAGTGCATATTGTAAAGCTGGAATATGTTTTTCCACGCACACCTAAAGATACTTCAATAGTACACACACTTCTGTATAAAATTGTAGCCAGTTAAGAATCATGAAACGTCCTGTGGTGTACTTTATATATAAATAAATGTGACAAGAATAATGTATTTTACATATTCATACTGTATGTGTTAAGGCCTGTTTAAAAAAAAAATTAAAATACCTATTAAATACATATGGTTCAATGAACAAATGCATCCTGTTCTGTTTTTATTTCTGATGTTTAAGGGCAACTTATTGCTTCTGTAGTAGAAGTTCAGTTTTTATATTTTCTGTCATCTTTCCTGACCTCAAATGGACTGTTCATGTGCTCCCATTAGCAATTAGGGAAATCTATCTTGGAGGAAAAAGTTGTTCACCTTAAAATTAATTTGAAAAATCCTTGCTGTTATTTAGTATATTAAACTTGCATAGTTATAAAAAGGCTTGGGGGAAAAAGCTGATTGGTTCAGCACTTGTTTCAACACCTTGTCCTTCAGCTTGAAGGTAGTTATCTACAGGAAAAATAATTGCTGCTTTTTGTTTACATGGTGTGGGAGAAAGAGAGCCAGAGAACATTCCGGTTCACCTTAAATGTGCAATGAGGCTTGTTGTCATCTGTTAGATTTGTGTTTGTCATCATCAACCCCAGAGTAATCAGCTGCCGCTCACAGGACGGAAGTTGACTGTGCTGTTCCCGTGTTGTTATGTGAGGTTGATGGCAGGAAAGCAAGAAGCCTGGTGGAATTTTGAAGCTAATAAGGAACTAAACAGTAGTCAACCATCATTTAACCATAAACAGAATACCTGGTTTATTCAGGTGTTCTATGCTTGCTGCTGTCAGTGTATGCTTGTATTTGGCCTAATAGGGCTAGGTGAGAGGTGTTGGGACTCTTGAGCTGGTACCAGAAGATCACCTCTTACCTGCTCTCCCTTATGTGATATAAATTCACTTGCACCCCAGATATTCACAAAGGTGGTGTCATGAAAGATACCCAGTCACTGGAAGAAAATCTCTTGCATGATTATTCATGGAATGGGTCACAGTAGTGTATTTATGAATGACACAACTGGATATATTAGGTGGTTGTGGCGGTGCAAGTCGTGGAACAGATCAACTGTTGCTTGTGTCTGCAGTTTGCCGCTGGTGGAGCAACTCTGTTCTAAGGCAACTGACTGAACTGTTATTTTTGAATTCTTTTATGTCATTAGAGCATAAGAAAATTGCACAAGAAGGAAAAAAGAACCAAATAATAGGATAATGTGTCTTTTGTACAGGTAAATGGAGGATACTTGTTGCTTAACAATTGGTGAACTGCAGCTTATTTAAAGTGAATATGTATAATAGAAAAAATGAAATCTAATCCAGACAAAAAGGAATGGAAATCTGCAGAACTTGAAGTTCAGTGAAAATTCACAGGGTTCCCTGATACTTACAAATCTGAATCCAAATTTTGTAGTACATGGAAAATAAGATTATTTAGTGTAGTAATTCTGTTCTAATGCTTTGCATTTGAATGAAAGTTGTTCCCAGCAATCTTGTAGTCCTTGGTTATGATTTCTCAGGATGTTAGGCTAGGTTCCACAGTGAACCACCATAAAAGATAAAAATGTCAACAGATAATACATAAGGCATGTACTGTAATTCTGTGGGTTTTTTTTCATTTCTGACATAGTTTGATGTGAGATATGTTAAAATACCTTGACTTCTGCTGCCTTTTGGTTGTTAGTTAGAATTGTGTCCTAATTCTAAACTACAATGTGATTTTCACAGTCTAGATGTTACTCTTCTTATTCCCGTGGGTTTTGATATTTCATATATAATAACCAAGAATAAAGTCTCCAAATAACTAAAAATATTATTTGGTGAGGCCATATAACAATGAGAGCTTTTAGGACCTAACATCTCTTGTAAAACGGTGTTCACAGAAAGTTCATGACTTATATTGCTGTAACTGTGGGTCTCCTAAGCCTTGCAAAATGTCCATAATTGTTAAAAAAACCCAAATATTGGTACATATCAGTGGAGTTTCCCACTGAATGGGCTATATGCAGTGATATTTTGTTTTTTGTACAGTTTTCTGAAAGGCTGCTAGTTCCTATGAATCTCCTTCCCTGAATATTTCTGAGTGTTTAGAACAAAAGTTCTTACAATATCTGGGTGGAGTTTTACAGTTTTCAATTTCATCTTCTCCCCCACACACCTGTTAATTGAATGGCTTTACATATTTCATCCTGAAAATGAGCTTTAAAATGATGGATGAAGTTGAATGACTGACAATATTTGCATTAATTTGAATTTTAATATAACTTCTGCGATAAAATATTCCAAAGATTGAACTGAATTTACTTTTGAACATCTGTGCTTTAAAACTGCTGTTGCAAAGTGACAGTAACTTCATCAAGCATCTGTTGTTTGACCAGAAGCAATAGCTTGTTAAATCCAGGAACATAAACTATAAATATCTTTGTTACTTTTTTTTTGTAGAAATAGCATTGTTATTGCTATTCATTCTGTTACTCTGAACTTGATCGCAGAAACTCCTGGAAGTTAAGCAGCTGTGGGAGGGTGTGGGAGTGGGTGCTGCTTATTAATTCCCTATAGGTGTACTACCACACCTGCACTTCCTTGTGGACAAAACTCCTAACATCATCCTGGTTCCTGTGGCGCTTTCTTTAAATCTTGTGTTGTTTTTCCCCTGTAACAATCAAACAGGAATGGCAGCAAAATGGATGCACCATTACAGATGAGTCTTACCCGCTCTCTTTAGGACAGAAATCTCTGCTGGAGGCAGTGACTGAGTAGTTACTGTGATACCAAAAGTTGCTAATGTTACAGGTCCAGCTGATACTTGCTAGAGATGACATGAACTCTGAACAACTAAAGGTTATTCCTGGTAAGCATTTCACGCTGCAGGTGCTGATATGTAGATGTTGTAGTGTAGTGGGAATGTGAACACATTAAATTACACAGCTGTATGCTGTGCTGATATATTCAAATATATATATATTCATTACAATACACCTCTGTCTTTTGTTCCAGCATAAGGCAGAAAGGATCAAATGTGGTGTAAAGAAATCTCACTAGAGTAGTCCTTAGGAGGGTTGCCTGTATTGTCTTTTATGCCATTCTTACAAAGTGGATCAATCATGTATGTCCTTTGTTCTTTTCCATGAGAAGTCTTGCCCCTCTCTTTTTTATAGACTTCACCTGAAATTCAAAGTGTTTGTCTCTTTTTTCATAAAAAAAGGAAATTCAACATTGATATCTCTGTCTTGCAGGACCTACTGCCCTTTGTTATTAGCCTTACCTGGATTGTGGTTTTGGACAGAGATTCACCTCTGTTGTTTGGAACTATGCTACTGAGTGACTTTTAGGCTCAGTCTTAACTCCCATCTCGGAATTCTGATTCTTCCAACAGGGTTATTTGTGTGACAGCTTTGTACTTGGGATGCTGTATTTGTGTAACAGTGATTGAGTTGGGTCTGTTTTTAAGATCTTAAGTTATGTGGTACCTCTAGTTTTTAGAAAAAGGAGTAGTTAATGTATTTACATTCCTGGACTATGTTTTGCTTACTGAAGACTTTATAGGTTAATACTGCTGGTTGGGACTGACACCTGATTTAGGATAGGTGCAGATTCTGGGACTTCTGCCTGGGACAAAGGTCCAAAGAGTTTGATGTATAAGTTTTGAAAAATAGTCTTGCCATATGTTAATATTTCAGACCTTTTTTGCAGTGTGTGTTGTCATTGTTAGGTTCTGGGCCTTTTACTTTTCAGAGCAAAGTTTAATAATTTAATAATGCAGGTAACCATATGACATACTTATAAAGTTGCTCACATTAGCAGCCATAAAATAATTTTACAAACAACGAGACTTTCATTGGCATCAGACCTGAGAAGTAGTTTTTCATATTTTATCTGCAGACACAAATTTAGATTTCATAGGAACTTTAGGTGCTTTTTATAAAAAAGGGATTTTTAATTTTGGTTCTTTGACTTGACATTATGTAGAACTGTGCATTTGGAAAAAGTTGTCTTTTTTTTTTTTTTTCTCTTCACTAGTAATGGTCTTTTACACCAAGATAGGTTTACAGATAGTCATAATTTTTAGCACAGCCATTCTTACAGCAATTATCCTGATCTGAAGCATTTTAATCATTAGGCAAAAAAAAATTTGAGAACTTCAAATTACTATTGCAGATGTTACTATTGTTTGCATAAGCACAAGTGACTGTGTGTTTAAGCTATTATTTTTGCATGCCTTCCTGGTTTGTGTCTATAGTATCTAAATACAGTGATTTGTATTGCTTGGGCAGGCATTTGGATTGCTAAGAACAGGGAGAGAAAACAATTGATTGGGCTACAATGTCAATAACAATACCCAGTGACAGTGATAAAATGGCCCCATTGTTCTGATCAATGACATACCCTACTAATTAAAAATAGAGTTCTGCTGAATGTAGATGATGTTTCCTAAGGTCCTGCTGTGTATTTAGGTATTTCTGGTATCTGTTTGTTAAATACAGAGACTCACTCATCTTGTCATGGGTTTAAAAAGATCTTGTGTTAAGGTATGCACAGCGCTTTGTGAGGTGAGCAAGGGGTAGTAAGGACGGGTGCCTTTTATCCTGGAGGCTTCTCTACACATCTTCTCAATTTGCTTCTTCTGTATATTGTTCTAGTAAGAAAGTGTGATGTAGGAGAGAGTGAAGTCAAGTAGCAGTCAGAATATTTGATTTTTGTAGGTTTTTGGTGAAACCTCTAGTTTCAGTACCTGTTTTAAGCAATTTTTTAAAAGCTACTGATGAAAGGGAGCTTCTGTGGTAATAGCTTTGTATTATGCTTGTAGACCTTCATCTCAATAGATGTAAGGGTTTGTCCCTTAGTTCTTCAAGGTTGAAGATACTAGCTTTTTGTTTGTTTGGGATTTTTTGTTTGGATTTTTGGGAGTTTTTTGTTTGATTTGGGGGTTTTTTTGAGGGTTTTTTGATGGTTGGTTTGGGATGGGTTTTTTTCTTATGGTGTCTTGGTTGTTTGTTGTTATTCTAGTAGTAGTTCATTGATGCTGCTTTGTGGTTTTCCGGATTATCTCTCTGTATTATTTAGGGCCAGGGCAGCAATGATTTATTTGGTCTTATTGCAGAGTTTAGTCTTACTCATCTCAGTGATGCAGTCAGTAATAAACTTGCCTGCATACAGTTGAAGTACTTTTTCCTTCTGCCTGTTTGTTGTCCAGTGGATAAGCATGCACTATGCTGAGAATGTTGTACTAAGTTTTTAAAGATCCAGACTATAAATGTTCAGCTCTACAAATACCCACCATCCTTAAAAGCTGTCCAAATGGTTTTTTGTTTGTTTGTATTAGTATTGACTGTAGATACTCCATAAAAATTTGTAGTAACAATATTTTGTGTGAGTATCTGATTTTTTTAGGTCATGACCTGCATCCAGAGATTTCCCAAGTAAGACTGATTAGGGGTGTCCTTGCAATAGAGGCACAGCTGAAGCTGAATAGGGACATAGAAAAGCAAGTTCCAATCAATTTAAAAAAACTTCTGAAATAGCTTTTCTGTGTTTTTTAGGAAGAGGCTGGAGGAAGTTCTTTAAATTTCATGCATTTAGCTGCAGAAGATTTTTCCATTTTCAGCTTCTAGGAATAGCATGCTAGGAACAGCATGATTGCTTTGTAGTTTAACAGAATTTACTGCTGCATGAAGCATAGATGTGTTTGAAATTAGAGGAAAAATGTAACTTCTAATTCTTAGAAATGCAGGGTAATACTTGAGGAAAATAAGTATTTGTAATTCGATTTTTCTTGCAAAGCAATTTGTTTTATGGTTACACTGGTTATTTGATTAAGAGGAAGGGTTAAATGGAAATACATTGTATATAGTTATAAACATGGTTAGGGATGAATGTGCCTTTCTTAATAAAATTTATACAACTTCAGTTTCCTGGGGATTTTTTCTTCATTACAGGACGTGATCTGGACAGTTTTGTGAGTGATACAGGCAGTCTACTGCAGTTGCTGATTTGGTGGGTCATCCTTGAAGAACAGTTTTTGCTCTTCAGATGAATATGCCTGTCACTCTTCATTTTTTCTCCTACTGCTTCTCTGCAATTCGGCAGATTTTTCCTTTATCCTCAGACTTGGAAAGCATTCACGTAGGTTGGAGGTAGATCAGGATAGGATATGAGACAGACTGTGGAGCTGACTCAGTCCTGTGCCTATGACAGGAAACAGAGGGAGTCCTGTGGCTGCCACAGCCACTCAGCCAAAATTGCCAGCTTTCGGTGGAATGGGACATGGTTACAGCATTGGGTGGCAGTAGCTCAACTAGTCTTCCTCAGCTTTTTTTACTCAAGACTTTTTCCTCCGCAGCCTCTCTTCCATGCTACTCTGCATCCCTCAGCCATTTTCTGAATCCAGTTCATGCCTAGACTCATGGCCATACATTCCTTCCCCCACCCCCATTAGGTTTGAGAAATACTGCTTTAAGACATCAGCTTTTTTTTTTCCTTCTTGTGAATGATGGTCTATAGCAAAAATGATAGGTGATGGGGAGCAAGTATTTATGCAGGATCTGACACAGTGCTTATATTCATACTCGGTCTTTTAAACAAGCAGATAAAAAAACCTCCTCATAAATACTGCTTTTGCATTTGTTGAGTGAGTAAAACCAGAAAAGCATGCAGTCACAATTGCTCTGTGTCTTGCATCTTCCTGTTGCACCCTTGAATATTGCTCTTTTAGAGTAATGGAAAGCTGGTGGAAAACACAGAAATTATTGTGGAACTGAATAGGTAGCCAAGTTAGATTTAAATAACTAAGAATGGCTTCCATTACCTTTTATGATACCTGTGAAACTCTGCAGCCACATCTACTCTGGCAAACAGCCATCAAAGTGGAATGACGTAGGTACATGTGACTTGAGGCATCATTTTCACAGGAGATATTTATATCAAAATTTCACTTTAAAGTATTTATTTTATGTGGTTTTCTTTCAGTTCAATCTGTTAACTGATATTCCTAATAGTAGTAAGATTTTGTGGAAAGTTGTTTAATATTATATTAGGAAACCATATTTTGTCAAGAGAGTTTTCTTCATACCTGATTTAGTAGCAGTCATGCTGAGAATTTTGATGTCTCCACTCTGGCTTCTTTATTCATGTTGCTTTCACTGCTTCCCTATTTTAATACAAGTTTCTAGGATTATACTTAATTGATTTGTCACTCAAGGAAAATCAGCACTTCAAGCAATTAAGTGCAGCAAAATACTAGGTAACAAAGACACAAAGATTTTTGTCGTCACCCTACTTATGAAAAATCCATTATTCATTATCTGACTGTTTTTAAATACTGAAGTACAATTTTTCAACACAGTAGCAAAATTGCTTTTAAACAGAATAAATTGCTTGCCAGTTCAGAGGCTGTATTTTGAAGTTGGGCTTACCAAACATGATGGTGCTTATGCTCATTATCTTCACTACTTGGTGAGGCTCCATATTTGAAAGTGCAAACCTAGATCTCGATGGTGGGAAAAAAAACCTTGTCTTTAATATAATGGTAAACAAATCTTAAAGAAACTATGATTAGAAGATCAATGTATTCCGCAAATATTGCCACATTTACAAAATAGATTTAAATATGAAGAATATCTGTGAATGTTTCTCCATCAAATCTCTCCCCCGATTCCCACTAGTGTGTTCCTCCAGGGAAGCTTTTACCTTATTTACTCCATTACTGTTGTTTATAAGAGATACTACATTTCAAATCAGACAGTTGTTAACTTTGTATGGCAGTGAAAGGAATATGTTACTTTATGACATTTTGTACACTCCATTACAGCTGGCAGACTGTGATTTCGCTGGGTGGTGTTAAAATCCATCATTAATTGGATGTCCAAGAGCAAAACACAATTGTTCATAAAGCACACTTTTAAAACCATAATAATGTAATTTACAAATTTAATTAGAAAATATAATAAAAGCATTGAGCAGGAGTATGTTTAAACACAGGCCTGTCTTATTGGAACTCTAAGAATAAAGTAATGTCTCGAGTTTTTTATGAGCAGTGGTTTTATTACCTAGTGTTGATCTAGTCTGAGTGCAATCAATGTACTATGGTATAATATAGATATTAACCTGTAATAACTTCTGTCTTTTGAGAAGAGAATTTTTCTGGCATTTTTAATGTCCATTAATAATAATAGTAAGAGAAAATCTATTTCTAGATTCTCATATTAAACTAAACATCAGATACAACTTTTTGCCAACAACATTGAGAAGATCAAGTTTTTCATGTTTGTTTTAAACTTTTTTTTTTTCTTTTTTTCAATATGGGTTCTGTTAGCAATAATTTGGAAAGCATTTTCCATGGCATATTCTCACGTAACTTTCTGGGAACTCCAAACTTTTAACATTAGCACAATTTGTTTTAGTTTGAAACTTTGGTTGTGTTTCCTGCAGCGTGGTAGTGCTTTTACGCCATTTGAAACTGATGAAGATTTCTTGTCACAAGACATATTGTACTTAAGGTTCCAGTACTCAGTTGACTTGCAGCTGGGTGTGGGAGATGTTTGTTTATTATTATTCCTAGTCGTGCAAAATTTGATAATCTGCTCTTAATGCATTGTTAACATCCCTTAATGCTGTTCCATACCAGTTGATTCCAAGGAGGTACAGAAATCAGGGCATCACCTGCTACAGAAGAGAGGGAATGTCTAGCTCAAGACTTGTTAAACAGTAGTGGGTTTTGGGCTTTTTGTTCCCCTTCTTTATTAGCGTTCACTTCTTAACTTCGTTGATACCAATTTATTATATAGTCAGTGTAAAGTATGTGGTGTACCTTTTCAATAGAAATCTAATATTCCATTCCTCCCTTCCCTCCCTCCCTTTCCTGGCATCTGAAAATGTTAATAGCTGCTGTAATATACATTCTGGTATACATTAAGGTTCAACACAGAGAATCTAGGGGGAAAGGAAATAGTTTCAGGTTTTTTGTATTAAATATATAGTGAGTTGAAAGAATGCAAACCTAGTGATGGTGCCTTTTCATGCTTACCCCTCATGTTTATAATATTGCTTTTTAAAAACTACCTGGTTTGTCTATGGTTTGTCTTTGGACTGAATACTGTTCAGGGTGCTCTCTTTGTCAGCAGAACTCTCACCTGGTCAAGCAAGGCCACCTAGAGCTGCTTGCCCAGGATTGTGTCCAGGAAGGTTTTAAATGTCTCAGAGGATGGAGATACCACAATCTCCCTGGACAGCTCATGCCCATGCTCAGTCGTCCTGATGTTAAAAGTGTTTCCTAATGTTGAGATGGCACCTTCTGTGTTTCAGTTTGTGCCCATTGCCTCTAGTCCTGTGACTGGGCACTGCTGAAGACAGTCTGGCTCAGTCATTTTTGCAACCTCCCTTCAGGTTCATAGACACTAAAAAGATCCTGTCTATGCCTTGTCTTCTCCAGGCTGAGCAGTCCCAGCTCTCTCACTCTTTCCTTGTAGGAGAGGTGCTTCAGTTCCTTCATCATCATCATGGCCCTCCACTGGACTCTATTCAGCATGGCCATGTCTTTCTTGCACTGGACACTGCTCCAGGTGTGACCTCCCCAGTGCTCAGCGGAGGGGAAGGATCTCCCTTGATGTGCTGGCAGCACTTTGCCTGGTGCAGTCGAGGATACCTGTACCTTGCTTTGCAGCAAGGGCAAAGTGTTACCTTAAGGACGACTTGTTGTCCACCAGGATCCCCAAATTCCTTGCTGCCAGGCACCTTCCCTGAGGTAGCCCCCAGCATATTGTGGCGAGTGAGGTTGTTTAGGTGTAGAACTTTGCTGTTCTTGCTGAGCTACCTGAGGTTTCCATCAGCCTGTTTCCCCAGCCTGTCAAGTTTGCACTAGATAGTGGCATGTTCATCTGGCCTGTCATCAGTCCTTCCAGTTTTGTGTCATCTGCAGAGTTGCTGAGGGTTCATTTTGCCCCATCTTCCACATCACCAATGAAGGTGTTAAACAGGACTGGAGCCAGTACACCTGGGGTACACTGACCTGTAACTAGAACTTGTGCCACTGATTACCCTCTGGACCTGGCAATTACAACAGAATTCAACCATCTCACTGTTTGCTCATCCAGCTACTACAGCAGCAGCTTGGCTATGATAATTTTATAGGAGACAGTGTCTAAGACCTTACTGAAGTCCAAGCAGACACTATTCACTCCTCTTCCCTCATCTGCCAGGTCAGTTGTTTATTGTTACAAGTTTATCAGGTTGGTAAAGTAGGACTCCCTTGGTGAAGCCATGCTGGTGACTCCTCATGATTTTCTTGTCCTTTTTAGGAGAAAGTTTCCAAAGATGAGCTGCCCTATCACCTTCCCAGGGATTGTGGTGAGACTGGAAGGTCTGGGCAGGTTCCCTGGGTTCTCCTTCTTGCCTTTCTTGAAATTAAGAGTGGCATTTGCTTTCTTCTGCTCTTTAGTCACTTCTCCCAGTTGCCATGTTTGATCAAAGATTATTGAAAGTGACCTTTCAATGACAGGTTCCTCAGCACTTGTGGGTGCATCCCATCAGAGTCCATAGGCTTTTTTATATTTTTACATATAAATATATATATTAGAATACTAATAACATATTATTTATATTTTATTACATATTATGTATATTTTATTACATATGTAATATTATACTTTACAAAAGAAATATATATATTCATATTCAGTTTGCGTAAGTGTTCCTTGACTCATCTTCCTTGCTTTAGGCTTTTTTCCTGCTCTCTGAGACCTGAGACTCCTGGAAGTCAGTCTTGCTAACCAAGACAGAAACAAAGAAGGCATCCAGTACCTCAGCCTTGTCCTTGATCTGTGTCTTCCTTACCTCACCTATGTACTTGAAAACTTCTTGTCCTTGGCATTCCTGGCTGTATTCAATAGCATTTTGCTATGGGTTTCCTAGCTTTTTCCGTGGAGCTTTGGACAATGTTTTTGTATTTCTGCAAGTTACCTGTCCTTATTTCTACCCTCTGTGCACTTCATTTTTGTGTCCAGGTTTGGACAGCTTCTTGTTTGTTGAGTCAGGGCCATCCCATTGGATGGGAATCTCTTGAACTTGGAGTAGCTGATTCTTGAACACTAACCAGCTTTTATGGGCCCCTTTTCTCCCCAAGACCTTATTCCATGGGACTCTTTCAAGCACTTATTGGAAAAGCCCGGTCCATTCTGAATTCTGGAATTGTGAGCTTGCTTGTCACCTTTCTCCCTGCTCTCAGGATCTTGAACTTCACCATCTTATGGTCACTGCAGTCAAGGCTGTGCTGACCTTCACATCCCCAGTGAGTGCCTCCTTGCTTGGTGAGTATGAGGTTCAGCAGAGCATCTCGTCTCATGGGCTCCTCCTGAATAATTAGAGGAGGAAGCTGTTGTCAGAGTGCTGCAGGACTCTGCAGCATTGCCCACGTGCTTTTTTTGTTGTTCCTCCAGCAGATGCCAGGGTGGTGGAGGTTCCCCATGAAAACCAGAGCTTGAGAATGTGAAGCTGCTCCTCGCTTAGAGCTGCTCCTCTAAAGGGCCTCACCCACCCTGTTCCGGTGGTCTCTAGCAGATATCCACTTAAATGTTGCCTTTACATGTTTTCTCTTTGCTCTTAGCCCAGAAGCTCTCAGTCGCCTCCTCATCCATCCCTAGGCAGAGTTCCATGCATTCGAACTGCTCACTCACATAAAGGGAATGAATTTCCAGTTTTGTTAATTACTATTTTCATATGGTTTGGGTTTAGGTTGCTGTGGAGAAAATGAGACAGTCCCAGGATCCAACTTCTAAGAGAGTACTTAAAATACAGCTTCATAAAAGTTAAACTTAGTGATTCGGAGTAACAGTGTATCTTCTTTCAGTCATCTTCCCAAAGGTATAAAAGTATGACATGAGTAAATTAGTCTATTTGTATGCAATTAGGAGAATTTTCTTACTGAATATTCCAGTGTTTTGTCTTAGCTTAAAAAGCATTACAGAAATGTAAAATTAGAGTGGATAATAGTTTCTGGGAAGGAAAGAACCATTGTTAGCTTAATCTTGTTTCCATGGGTCCCACAAGCAAATCTTGGTTCACTGAATGTTTTTGTTTAGAATTATAGGAGTAACTAAAATGTTTTCATAATTAAAACCGAGATACTGATGATGGTGTAGGAAGTGAGGCTCAAAGGCCTGCAATCACAAGCAAAGACATCAGGAAAGCAGGTTGAAGAAGCACAGTGAAAGTATAAAGTGTGTAGTTCCATGAAAACTCTGTCACTTGTGTCTGGTATAAGCTTTGCAAAGTAACTTCTGTTTAACAAAATCTTACAAAGAATCCTCTGAAAAGTAGGAGGTTGCAACTTTGTCTGCGCAGATTATAAAAAACCACAGAATTTACCTGGAATTATTTATACTGTGATTGACAATGATTGCTGTCTTTTTGCTGTATTACACATTTTTAACTAAAATCAGAATATCATTAATGTGGTAACAAAAATGCATGCGATGCTTTGATGTAAATATCTCCCTAATAAAATTCCATATGGCAAAAATTAACTTGTTACTTTAGGAGATTCCCAATAATAAAAAGTGATGTATTGGCTATTTATTTAATGCTTTTGTTTGATTTTGCCAGGTACCAAGTGGAAGATGAGTCCTCTCATTTGGATGAAATGCCACTAATGATGTCAGAAGAAGGGTTTGAAAATGATGAGAGTGATTACCATACTCTACCAAGAGCCAGAATTTCTCAGAGAAGAAGAGGCTTAGAGTGGTTTATCTGTGGCGGCTGGAAGTTCCTTTGCACTAGGTTTGTCACAGTACTTTAATTAAAAGTTTTTAACAAATTAAATAAATAGTAATTTTGTATTGTGTGATGTGTGCAGAGTACAGAACACAGAAGAATTTGTTTGTCTTGAATATTTTGATTTATTTGCCTGTATTTTCCCTACTAGGACATTGCCAGCTGTTAAAAAAGTTCTGAAGAGCCGATGCTGTTGTGCTTCTCCTGTCTGCCTTGCTGATTTGCAAGAGATCATGAGCTAAACTTTTATTAATCTGAGGTCCATAATTTGGCATGTAATCCTGGTTCTCATTTCTACTCAAAACTACATTAGGGTTGATGGTAATATTTTGCAGATACTAGTGTGTTAAGTTGACAATATATATAAATTTATTGATGTTGCTGTAAGGAAAAAGCAAATTCATCAACTAATGATTAGTTAACCCTTCAACTTTGACCTTTAAAGTACAAATGTAACTGGTGGTCTTGAAGTGAATTAAAACTGGAATTAGCTCTTATGATTTGATTGTTATTTAGAAACTTTCTGTGTCAACCTGCTCTATGCAAATATCTTGGAATAGTAATTTTCTGATTAATTTTTAGCAAAACTTTTAAATAGATAAATTTCTGTTAGGATTATTAAGAATCTTCCTTTTTCTGTAATTTGGAATGATAAAATCTGAGAATCAGTCAAGTGAAGTGAATAAAGTTTTTTCAGTGAATTTAAACGTTGAATGCTTCTTTAGCAGATGCATTTAGAACGGATTTAGATAGAAGTCTTCACAGCTGGTTTTCACAGAACTTTAAGAGGCCTGTTTTACCTAAGCAAAGCTGTATTTGTATACTTTTAGTTTTTTGAAATAATTGTTACAAATCTTTAAAAAACATAATTTGTGTTGATTTCTGTTTTATATGATAATTCAACAAAAACTCGTGGTTTATTAATTTTATTATAGGGATTAGGTGTTTGGAAGGTAGAAGGAAGGAAGTAAGGTAGAAAAGTTTTCAGAAATAGTGTATGTATATATAAATGGGTTTTGGAAGCAGTGTTTCTGGTACAGACCTACATTGTAGTTGTTAAAAAACATTTAAAAGTATTTAAAGAAGTTGTTAATCTTTTGGATGTGTCTTAAAATTGAGATACTTTTCAGACAACATACTTTTATGTGAATTCACTTCTGTAAGTATTAGTGATTATTAGTTGATGTGGTTCTGTTCCTGTGAGTTAAGTTTCATGAAAACAGGCGTATCAGTAAAGACTGCACTCTGACATGGAATTTACAGTTTTTGGATAGAGACAGACAATTGCAAGGCGAATTTATGTTGGAACTAGTTAAAAATTGTAAGAGAATGTTACAAGAAATGGTCATTAGTGCTGAAGATTGCAAAATTTCATGTTCCTGCTTTCTTTTTAAAATTGAGGGGTACATCTCAGCTTTGAAGCCTAGAAGCTTTCAAACCGATTCTTTAAGTTCCTTGAGTCATGCTTGTGGTGGACTTTCGAGAAGAAAAAGAGAAAGAAAATTGCACTATGGATTTTTAAAATTTTTTTTGCTATGCTCTATACATATTTTACTGGTAGTATAGGTGTGTAAAAAGATAAGTCTTCACTAAGAAAGAGGCTTTAGGCAAGTATGACTTCTGCTTTGCTGATTTCCTCAACTGAATTTGGACACAACAAAGAGTTCATTTGGTATTGCATTTATACCCACAGGCATTTTCATCACATTAGCATTCTCTGTGAAATAACATCATAGCAGATAATTTTCATTTTTCATGGAAAAAAATAATGAAAAAAAGGACCATCCAGAGGATCATGCAAAAAATCATGCAGGAAACTCGGAGTCTACTGTATTGTCACGCCTGCAGTATTTGCCTACACTGTGTAGTAGAATTAGTTACTGTGTTTTTATGGGGTGTAAAGTATTGGTTTGGGATTCAATTATGTGTTGATGCTTCACACTTGTAATGGAGAGGAGCATGTGAGAAAACAGTTTTCATGTGTGTTGGTGTATACATGTTATATGAACAACTGAAAATTAATTCCAGAAGACTGGCAGGGTTCTTTTAAGTGTAATGTAAGATTAAAGTAGTCTGAGACCTGTTCAATTAAACATAATTTAAAATTTCACTATATTTTTATGGAAATCAGTACCTCATACCTGTGTCTGGCTGGGGTTAAAATCTCAGCTTTAGCATCTAGAATTTCTTTTTGTGCTTTAAATGAAATTGTAAATTTTTCAAAGCTGTGACAGAAGATGAGCACAATAAAAGACTAGGCATTAGTCCAGAGCCGAGCTCAGGGGCCCCTGATTTCTTTTGGGTTCTCAGTAAAAGTCGTGTTTGTGTTCAAAATCACTTTACTTGTTGCAAACAAACAAAAAACCCCATACTCAGTAGGGTTTTTGTCTGTCTTGCATTGTTAGGGTTAATCTCATTTTTGTGAGAGGAAGTTTTCAATCTCTTGCTTGGCATCTTTAGAGTTTTATATTCAATAGATTTTTGTTGCTATGTCACAAACTGTTACTTTTTAGTCTAAAAAGTTTCACCTGTTTTGCAGAAGCAAATATGGAAAGTTTGACAAAGTTCTGTCTACTTGAAAAATGATTTTGTACAAATCCTTTATTCAGCTTTAAATATCAGTTTAGACAATAGAATTGTTGATCAGAACAGAATGCTGTGAACTTTATTTGCAAGTCTGCAGCTCTTTAAAGGGTTTTTACATTTGGAAGAAAAAATCATTATTAAATCAAATGTTGTCTTTGATTTTGAACAAACTGAAGATTTAATTCAACCAATATAACTTTTAACTTCAGAAACTGCTTATTTTTTGCTTTCATAGCACAGTTAAAAGAAAACTTTGTGATATAGCAGCTGTTTTGTGGTTGTAATCATTTCCCCTTTAACTTACAAATTCACTTCAAGCTTGTGAAATTATAATGCACATAGATCAATACTCTGGAGTTCTTTGGGCTGGATTGATTTCTTTCTCATGAGATTTACATTCCACTTGTTATCAAAAAACACTTTGTCCCTATGAAAATGGTGCCATTGAATGGCATTTCCATATGAAGTGAAGGGGATATCAAATGCTCGGATTAATTTGGGCTCTAAGATGGCCTGTACGCTTTCAATTAATCTGCAACGCATTTGTTATGCAGAAGCATGGGAAAATGCTGATCTTTTGAGAATGACATGACCACTGTGTTGCTTTTGGCCTGATTACTGAAGCTACCTGTTGAGTACAATAATTACAGTATGTTTTCTTTGCAGAACTAGTTTCTGCTACTTAAAACCTAATAAGGAAAGGCTGACCCTTGCAGACAATATAGAGCTTTTATATTATCTTTTCATTCTGATGAAGATGCTGTTTTGTGAAAGATACTGGCAGTTAAGCCTGTAGGATAAAAGTAGTGAAAAGAGAAAATAAAAAAAACCCTTTATTACTAGAGCTGCAGAGTCAGTTGAGACTTCTACTTTAGCTTTTGACTTGTAGAGATACACTCTATTTATGAAAAAGTTAAGGGTTCTTATTTAACAATTACTCCAGGTTTTGGTTTGTTGGTGAGGAGTTTCTTGGTTGGTGGGTTTTTGTTGTTGTTTTTAATTTAAATATGGTATTGTTTACTAATACGAAGACTGTGGTTATTGTTCCTTCACATTAAATAATATATTAGGAAGCAGGTTAGTAAAATGCTATTTAATAGATATGCCTTGAAGTTCTTTTATAAATTAGGTTATTTTCATACATGCAGTCTGTTATATGGATACAGACAACACAGCTTTCAACTAGCTTAAGGAAGAGGCTTTCTGTGCGCGTATTGAATTTTCTAGGCAAGGGCATTTGAAATACAAACTTAAATCAGTAAACAAGATGTGCTTCATATTTTTTTCATTGCTGAATCCCTAGAATAATACGTGGTTTTACATAAGAGTTCAGAAAAATCTGAAGTGTGTCTCGATCATGCTACATCGTACGTTATGCTTCTGAGCTACTTGAAGATTGGAGAATGCTAGTCTCATTTATCATACAAATCTACTGGGTACAGAAAGCCCATGAAAGGGTCTATGCCCTTGCTCAAAAATATTTTCTGTATTTGGGAATGTTAATTCAAGATCAGATTAGAAATGTGTTGATGACAATCTGAGTTAAAAAAATTTTGGGTAGACTTCATAGGTGTTACATTTTTAAATTAATATAAATTGATTAGGATTCCTAAGGCCAGCATGTCCACCTTGTATTCTTTCTGTGATAAAGCAGTAATTGCTACTGAGACTGTAATTAGCAGAATCTAACTATTTCCTATTTTTATGGTAGTAAAACTCATCTGAACCATGGCAATATTGATTTGGGCCTAACCAGTAATATTTTCATCATTTGTGACTTATGACATCTGAGAACTTGACTGTTGTTAGCTCTATGTCAGTCAAGTCCCTTTTATCAAAGGTATCACAGTTGTTTCCCACTCGGACATGGATGGCTCTTATGTTTGTACTTTTTGGCGTTTGCTAAACTAATGGTCATGATGGTGTCTGTTGCTAGCAAAAAAAGTGGTTTGAAGGAGGGGAGGCTCTGTGCAAAGGAAGGCAGCATAATGATGTTGCTTTTAATTTTAGCAATAGAGAAGTCCTTAGTATCTGAGGAAATGATTCTACAAAAGAGACGGTGCCTAATCAAATATTTAGTCTGTTTACAGTTCAAAAACTGAATGATGCAGATTTCAAAGATTGTCAGGGAGTTTCTGTCTATGGGATTGTAGACAGAGCTGTCATGCTAGCTCACTTTCTCCAGGAAAAAAAATATTTTCCTTGAAAGGTTTTTCCTACAGATTTATCCTTACATTTCTCAGTATATAACTAAGCTGTCTCCTTTGTCTCTGCACCCCTGCCCTGGAAACTAACAAGTTTGAAGCTTTAATGCTGTCAGCAGTTTTATCAAGTGAAAATCCAAGTTGGAACTGACTGGAATCATCCTGCCTTCTGCTGCAAACATATTACCAGCATAGTTTCAACTATTTTTACAGTCTTTTAGATTTTTAAAGGTTGGGGATGGATATAACTGGAATTAATTCCTTTTCATTCTGCATTAGTTTACAACTGGATCGATTTGCAGGCCTGATTTTCCCATGCAGTTGCATGAGTATTTATGTCAGCACTAGGGAAGGAGCAAGAATCCACACCTTTGTTATGGGGGGAGGGAGGTAATGGGCATTTCAGCAGCAGCAGGATCTGTTCACAGCCATTAAACTGATTGTGGAATCATGAAATAGATAGACTGCTGTTCATTTTGCTTTAAAGATAAGTTTATGTAATGATATTTCTGATTTGTATGTTGCTAAATAACAGGGCTGAATTTTGAAAGTTGAATTAACACTGTTAGAATTTTTGTGATAGAATAATTCTTTGTCGCTCTTTTAAAGTGACTGGGAAAAGCCAATGAATGGACTCCTACTTGTAAAAAAAATAAAATGCATGTTTGGGGGAGAAAATCATAAGAATTCAGCATTTAAAATGGAAGTATTTTAAAGGTCAGCTTGTGAGAATTGATGTAGTGGTATTTCCTTAATAAAGTTATTGTTGCTTTGAATAATTTTACTATTGCATAACTTCTGATTTTCTTTAAAAATAAACAAAAACTTTTAATCCTTTTTTTTTTTTGGCAAAATTAATTTATAATAAACATGAGATAATGTAGACTACCCACAAGAACACTTTAATTAGGATTGTGGCAATGTAAGCTAACTTATCAGCCTTCCATCCCTGCAGTATTTGTGTGTTTCATGATTCCGTAATTATGGATAAACAGACTAGGAAAGAACCTTTAGTGGTTTCCAGTCGATTCCTTGCCTGTACAGAATGAATTATTTCTTTCACTGATGTCTGATATAACCACATCTTAGAGACCTACAGCAATTCCAGCCTCCTTAAGTGTTTCCTCCACCCCTATCATTAAAAGAGTTTACTCAATATCTGTCCATGTTGTGCCCACCCTGCTTATTGACTTGCCACAGTTGAAGGTCTGTCATTAGTTAATAATGGTGGACCTAGAGAATAATTGTCCCTTTCCTCCCTGCAACTGGTTCTTACATACTTGAAACCATATTAGATCCACACTTAGCCTTCTGTGAGCAGTTGTGTTTCTTTTCGTGTATCTAGCAGTCAGCCTGCCCTGCTTTCTAGACCTGTAATTGTTTTCTTGCTCTTGTGTGTGGTCTCTGTTTTCCCAATAGGCCTGCTTGTTGAAATTTGGTATTCAGAATGGTCCTGTAAGCCAGCTGAGATCATTCTAGCGCTGATTGAGAGAAAGGAATACATTCATGACTTGCTACTTGTATGCTTGTAGCTACTTGCTACAAGTATGCTTGTCCACACTGAACAGATGTCTTTTTTTGCACGTGTATTACATTCTCATGCAGTAACTGAGCTGCCACCTTGTTTTTGAACATTTCCTAGTTCTGTATTAGTGTAGTTGATTATTTCTTTGTAAACTGTATTGCACTTATACCTGTTCAACTGCATTCTATGTCTTCCAGGTAGTTTTTAAATTTTTCTAATCTCTTGAGACAGCCTTGAACTCTGATTTGCTCTTTGCATGTATCCCCCTCTCTTTTAGTTTTTTTTGTGGTCTGAAAAATGAAATATTCAATAGTCAATTACCCAGTAAGTTCTAAATAAAGCTTTACAGACCTCCACTGAAATTACTTTGGTTTTATATAAGCTACTCTGCAATTATGATTTTTCCAACTGCATCAGTTCCAAGAATAAGTTCCTTTACTTTTCTTATGATAAATGTCTTGAGAGTTAAATTTGATTAGCAACATAGAATCATGGAATGATTGGGTTGAAAGGGACCTTTAAAGATCATTTAATCCAACATCCCTGGTATGCGCACACACATCTTTTACTAGATCCGGGTGCTCAAAGCCCCAGGTGTCAATAGAGAACATGTACTCTTAAGCAGTAGGTCAACTGGTTCTTCTCAGAGTGAAATTAGTTCCATTTTAGAGATTAGTCTTTCCATGTCACTGTAGGTTGAGACTTCTGTTTTCTTACAGGTATGTACAAATACATATGAATAGGTTGACTATACAGAATTAATCCAGTAAACAGTGCTGAAGTGATTGAACGGTAATTTTCCGTCTTGTTTGCGGCTGAATTCTTCCTGTTTGTTTGAATAAAATTTGTAAGAATTTCCTAATGGTTGTTTTCTGATTGCTGCATCAAAAATATTGCCAGTATATTAAAAAATCTCACTAGAAATTGTTTCTTATTTCAACTTATCAGCTGATGTAGCTGAAATCTACTGTTATAATCTCAGCCACTCCAATAGGTGAAGAACATGGAAGGCCTGGCTGCTCAGTGTTCCTGATTCACTTGCCTAAAACAGCTTGAGGCACCTCCTCGCTGTATTAACAAATAAATACAGATAAATTCTCCTTTAATGTATCGGATTGTAAACCGAGTATATGCAGTGTACAGCAAACCCACTTTTCTTTGCAAATGGTCTCTGGATGGTCTTTCTGCCTCTGTAGATAGTACTAGCAAGTCTTAAGCTGATTACAGTATGAGAGTTTACTCACGTCCATCTTTGTTATTTGTTTTATGGCTGTTGGTAAATAGTCTGTTGAGCTCCAGAGGCATCATTCTGTTTGCTAGTTTTTGTTCCTCCTTGTTGTGACCTCTTCCCACTGTTCCTGTATCCTTGTCCAAAATGCAGTTGTTTTCTGTGAACTCTTCTCTATCTCACTGCTCATGGTTTAAAATTCTTCAGTAGATTTGTAAGGTGGTTAGATCATTATGGAATCTACATTTGCATAGTGGGCATGTTTTGAATGGTTTTCTGGTTTTGTTTGTTAGGTTTGTTTTTTAAAAATATTTGATAGTAATATGGAGGATAACTGAAGATTTGCAAATGATGTGGTCATTGTATCCAAAGCTGCTAAAATCTTTTAAATTGTGTCGAACAGAAGCCTTATTTCCTCTTCAGTCATTAGCATAATCTGAGTATTAGTAATCAAAGATAAAGAGTTTAGCCAAAGGAGTATAAGGTATGATGCCGAATCTTATTAACCAGAATTTTTTGAGTCTGTGTCAGGGTCATGTGTAGTGAAACTTGTCATTTTTGCATTAGGATTTTCTGCAAAGAATGTGCAAATGTTTATATATGGGTATGTTTGGGTGAGTTCAGTACTCTGTAATTGCCATAAATATTAGAAGCTAACATCATGCTTGCTTATTTAGATGTGGCAAGCATTTTTTAGCCCGTTTTTCATAGGTATTTGCCTTTAGGGGTTCCAGGTTTGGAAATTGTGATATTGAATCATACATTTTTAGTTTTAAAATAAACAATTGTCTTTCTTTTCAGTTGTTCTGATTGGCTCATAAACATTTGTCGAAGAAAGAAAGACCTGAAGGCTCGCACAGTGTGGCTTGGTTGTCCTGAAAAGTGTGAAGAAAAATACCCCAAAAATGCCATAAAAAATCAAAAGTACAACATCTTTACCTTTATACCTGGGGTAAGGCCATTAAACATTTTCTGGTGTTGGGCTGATGGTATGTTCTGTAGTGGTTTTTCACTGTTCTGCAAAAAGATAATTTTACTTGCCTAGATTCTTCTATTTCTTTCTATATTGGTCTCAATGACTTCAATGAAAATTACCAGTTGAGAGCAGGATTGAATTTTTATTAAATTAGTTTGTTTTCAAAGGGATATGTACTAAATTGCGGTTTGAGTAGTTGGAATTTAGCGAAGCTTTTGGAATTTGAGATGGGTTTCTTTGCACTTTTCTATTCATCATTAGAAATCTGTAATCCTTTTTAAAAAAGAAACACTTCTACATGCAAAGGACTGACTTCAGTTGAGATGTAAATAGTTGAAAATTGCAATTTAGTCTCATGGATATTTTCTCATGCTCCTTGTCATTGAAAGTAGAATAAATTAATTCAGAAATGGACAACTCCTTAAAGGACAAAACCAACTAACATCTTCAATTTGTATCACAAGTAGGCCTAGTTTAGTGCTTTTCAGAGTTAAATTTGTTATTGCAGTTTTTTTGAGAGTATTTTTGACTTTGAATGCAGTTCTTTGGCAAATTCTTTTGTTGTGGAGTGTGAAGTTTTTTCGTCACTTTTTTCCTAAGAAGCCATATTGCACGTTGATTTCAGTTTTTTGCTTGTAATATTCACCATGTATAATAAAACTAGAGACATTACAGTTTTGTATAGTTCATAGTTTTAAAAAAAATTGTTATAGTGAAGTTTAGCAGTAGAGAAACAGTTTTTGAAACTTAAGTAGTTAATCCTAAAAATGTATCCTACTCATATATTATAAATTTTAGTATTACACTTTAACTCATATTTTTACAAATACCATCCAAGAGTCCTGTGTCCCATAGCAAAAACTGAGTATCTTGTACTTTTGAATATAGACATACTTAGTTTTAAATTTTTTTGTTTGAGTGATCATCCTGATTTATAAGACTATTTATTTTATTCTTCTGGCTTCTTTAGTCCAATGACTGGCAGGTGTTTTCTAATGCATTTCCTTATTAAAACAACAATAAAAAAATAATGGCCTTGTAATTAAGGCTGATCCCCTGTCAGGAAAATAAAATATCACTTATCACGACTAGATAAAATATTCTCATCATTATTGGACAAAATAAATGTTTTCTTCCAAAGTTTAAATTATTAAATATACTGAAATTGGTTAAGCCACATACGCTTTCCTAAAGGTCACAAAATTCATTAAGCATATAGTAAGCCATTGATTATTGTAACTGGAAATCTGCAGTGTAGATTACAAATCCTGAACCGGATTCATGCTCCTTATAGGGATCAGCCGTAGTTTGCAGTTCTGTATTGTGAGAGAGAATGTTTGTTCTTTTTTGATATTTTAAAAATCTTGTTTTTACCCAATAGGTCAAGTCAGACTTTTAAATTTGTGCTAGTATTTGAAAACTTAGTAGTAACTTTAAAATGAAGTGAGATCCTAAATGCAAAGCCCAATAGATGGTGAAAATGGAATGTTTTAATGTTTTAATTTTAAACATAAATTAAGACTTTTCATTGATTAGACTATTGTGTAGGTGTCTTTTTGTTATGCTGCTTTACTAGAAGTAATTTGTGGGGAACATCACTTTATTGGTCCCAAACCCATAAATATAACAAAGTCATAAATACTGACTCCAGTGATCTACTCTGGTTGAAATTTTCATCATGTGAAATTTTGTGTTCTCTTTTATAGTTTTTTAAACATTGAGGCCGGCAGTGGGTAATATTCAATAATTTCATATTCAAATACTTAAAATAATGCTTAAATTATCAGAATTTTACTTGCTGGCTAAAAGAGCTGTAACATTTCCAAAATTACACCTAATTTCTGAACATTATATAAAATACTTGCTGCTTCTGCCTTCTCCCAATTTCCATTTACAATTTCATATACATCTTGATACAGCTGCTTAGGAATTTTGCATGAGTTTCCATAGAACATATCTTCTGTGATGGGCATGTTTTGAAGACACCTCTCCTGAACTTCAAGGCAGTAGTTTTCTTAGTTTTATGTAGCTAGAGACTTTTCAATTTGCTTAACAGGACTGAAGTGCTTAGCTTTGTATTGAATGAACTGTCGGTGGTCTGCCTGCAAAAGATTTGTAGGAAGGTCCTATTTAACTTCTACCTTCTCCTACAAGATCTGCACCTCCTAAAGTACTGTGTAGACTTCTCTTAGACCTAGTGTATCAAGCTTTTGTAAACAGTTAAACATGCTAGCAAAAATGAGTGTATGAACTTCATCAGGATCAACATAAAGTGCAGGTTCAGCCTGAAATACTTCGAGTTTGGAAGAAGGCTCTGACCTTTCTGACTACTTCAGATTTCACTTTTTTACCTTTACAGTTTTATTGGTAAGTCGTGAAATAGTATTCCATGCTCTGGAAAAAAATCTTGTGCTTGGAGGCTGTTTAGGTAGTCTCTAGCTGAGCTGGAAGCTTTGAGGTCCTGCCAGAAAGGCACTTTGAAATGAACTGTCCTGAATATTTTTTCCTAGCACATAGATTTTTACATAATTAAGTAGTAGTGTTGGACTGGTAAGAAGAATAAATAGGAGTTAAGTAACTTTGATTTTTATGCAGAAGTCATTTCAGTATTAAATGAATTTTAAGATTAAAAGACAGAGGCAATCTTTAAATGTGGCTTTTTGATCTATTTTGAATGTTTTATCTTTGTAATAATTGGCTATTAATTTTCTGAAGTCCCAGTGGTCCAAGTTCAGTAACAAATTCTCTTAGTGCTGCTGGAGGTGCCATGTTGCCCTGGCTTACTGAAGAAATATGTGAAGTCTTTGAAGATTCAAAATTCTATAAAATGAATGATGTTCTTAGCATTATAATTACAACCAAAGCAATCTTGAGAACATGTGCTTGCTGAAGTGGTGCTTTTAATTACCAAGGGAATCCCTGCATCTGTCATTGCTTTGGAATATGGGACAATATATTCTGTGATAAGTTTACTATGGCTTCAGTTAACTTCAAAGTTGGATAATTAGCTCTGAGTTTAGACCAAATCTTTGATTTATTAATAAATATATCTTAGTACCTATATTTAATTCTTTGTACAGTGATCTTGATACAAATCCAGTTTTCAAAATACCCCAAAATTTAGCAAATTGTTTTTTCAGAGTGAAAAGTATGATATATAATGCTTTTATATCTCTTATAATGAAAAAGTGTAGTTTATGTATTTTATGGGCACAAATTTTAAGGCATTTATCTACTTTCTTTTTCATTTTAGGTTTTATATGAACAGTTCAAGTTTTTCTTGAATCTCTATTTTCTCGTCGTGTCCTGCTCACAGTTTGTACCAGCACTGAAAATAGGCTACTTGTACACATACTGGGCTCCTCTGGTAAACAAAAAAATAATATTTTCTGGAAGTTTGGGGTTTTAATGTCAGCGAAAGGTTCATGTCTATGTACATTGCATACACCTGGAATTTGTAAACTGCAGTGGTCAAAGAACATAACAGAAGTAAAATGCTTATTTGAAAGCTGTTGTTTGATAGCCCTCCCTTCCACTTTCCTACTATGCCTCTGCCCCACAGGAAAGGTAATTTTTGTTAACCAGCTAGTGTGAGTGTGTAGTGCTCCATTCTGCTTGCTGGTCACTGGAGAGTTTAAAAAACCAACACGCAAAAATGCTCCAGCTACTAGGGGAACTTACTGGGTAACATAGGTAATTTATGTGTTAAATATATTTCCATTTATTGTTATTTGGTGACTATTTAATGTTTTCAGACTAGGTCAGAATTGTGAGCATAAATTTTTTGCATTCCTTCTGTATCAGTTTTGATTACAATCTTTTCTCACAAAAATTGACATAAAATATTTTAAGCCATGGATCAATCAGGAGGAAATTGTGCCTTGAAAATAAGTTATTAATTAAACATGCTTCTCCTAATTGATCGCCCTGCCAGTTGCACTGGCTTTCTTTCAATATGTCTTTTTATTATTGAGCTCTCTGCAGTATTTTTTTGGGGAAACTGTTCAAACCACTTGCTTCTGAGTCAGGTTTCCTACAGTTTGAAAACTAAATTCTCTTCAGAGGAGACCGTTTTGGTAGTGTGCCAGCTGAATTGCTATGAATTGGAATTATTTTCTTATTTGTAACCAGATCTTTACCTTTTCTTGCATCTTATTCCCAGTCCCTCCGCACTAGGTTTAAAGGCAGGAAGAACAAAAGCCTTATGTTTTAAAATTTTTTTAAAAATTGGTATTTTTCGGTAGCATTTATTCTCAATAGTATTCGAAAAGAACTGTGACATGCTGACTGCTTGAGTAAAGGTCATTCTTAACAAGTCAATAGAGTAAATATTCTGGATTGATTTCATTGTTTTAATTGTTGTAACATGTGTCCTTTTAACTATGGATAAATGGAGAGACTATCCTGGGTGTTCTTCCCACCTTTCTTCCCAGACAACTTTTTGCTTCTGCTGCAACAAAAACACTTTCAAGATAGAAAGCTTGCTCAACAGTGGGATTTTAAATGGATATTTACAAAGTCTTTGTCACTGACACAGTAAGAAAAGATAGAATTCAGCCTTGTCTGGCAGTTGCTCTGTTCACCGAGATGTGCTGTGTGCAGCACTATACATTGGATGGGTAATAAAGAAAACAAAGCAGCAAACCCTTGGTATCTCAGCCCATTTCTACCCTGCTCAAAGAAGGGAGCAAATACTGTATTTTGCAAACACCAGTAATCTGTTCCATATAAATATGTTTGTCTTATTCAAGGGTATTTTGAATTGTGCATACCAGTTTCCACATATAGCTTGAAAATACCAGTATCTCAATATGTTTTTTGCTAAACTCACTTGTTTCTACTTTAATAGCTTTTCTACTAATAATCAACCTCCAAGTAAAAGACAGCAATTGAATGTTGAGCAAAGCTAAATATCTATGAGGAAAACACAAAACATTTCAGTCTGATCTATTGGCCTGCTTTTGCTACTTAACAGATAAGTTTAGGGTTTTTTGAAGGGCATGTAACTACTGATAAATCTTCAGTAATAATCAGAGGAGTAGTTATGACTTGTATTTTCCCTCAAACTTTTAAAGGAAAATTGTTTGCCCCGATACTTAAAAGCAAATTAATAGAAGCTGACTATTGGTAGAAGTGTTTTGGGGTTTTTAGATGGTATATGTGGATTTTTAGGGTTGTTTTGTTGGGATTGTTTTTGGCCTTTGGTTTATTTCAACAGTTTTTACAAGACAGATACACTTAGATCAAGCCCCAAAGTTCTTAAAACAAGACTGTTTTGTTAATTTATTGTCAATTGCTCTAGGAAATGGACTTCTCATTTCCACTCCAGCATACAAAGGTTTTAAAGCATACAGGTTTGATTGTAGACAGTACACTAAAGGTACTTAACCTGCTTATGGTTAATGAAAGATGACAAGTTTCTTTTGTTTAACTGAACTCAGACTTTTAGCTCTCATTTGGAAGAATATCAACTTCCTTTGAGCAAATGAGTAAAAAGATAAGTATCTTTCTTAAGTTGTTCCTCATAGTCATGGTCAGTTGTACTCAGTTGCTCAGCAAGGGGCTGCTAGAGGAAATTCTTGCAATTTCCTCTAGCAAACTATTGCATTCTGTGTTTAGATTACTGTCTAATAAGAAGGTGCATGCAATGACAAATATGTTTGAAGATGCTTCAGGAGTGCCCTTTTTTTCTGCTTAAATATCTATATTGCCAAAGCATATGAAAATGCTGCTGTCAGAAAGGGAGAAAATCTGATTTTTCATTCATTTGTGCCCTGGGAATAAAAAGGGAATGCATTTTGCATAGGCCATTTTTTGTTCTATGTAGTTTCAGTATCATTGTAGCCAATGTAAACTTGAACAAACAGGTGGTGCTTAACTATAAGGTCACAGCTGAATAAGTCTTGGAACTTCAGTCTGGAACTGCAAAACAGGCCTAAAATCCATAGGAGGATTTTAGTCAGCACTCTTTTAGGAAAGCTCTACACCATTGTTCCTTTCATATCGCTGGGATATTAGGGGAAGGTTGGCAGACTGTGGACTTCTGCAAGAGAAGTCTAATGGCATAAATTTTCTTCTGTAAAGTATTGGTGGTTGTCTGAAGCACATATTCTTACTCTGTGTAGTGTTCCTACTTGTCTATTTCCATTCTAGCACCGAGAATTCTTAACTGCGTAATTGTATCTTTAACAGGGATTTGTTTTGACGGTCACGGTGGTACGGGAAGCTGTTGATGAATTTCGACGTTACAAGAGAGACAAAGAAATGAACTCACAGTTATATAGCAAGCTGACAGTTCGAGGTTAGCAAAGCCATTTGAAACAATCCTTAAAATATTTCATCTTTTTTCTTATATGTACATTTGCAGGCTTTCAGTTCAAAGAAATAGCTAATAGTTTCAAGCTATAGTACTCAGAAGGAAACTGATATCGAACTTAATAAAGCATGTGATTTCCCTTAGAGAAATATGATTGTTAAGTTTGCCTGTTTAAGAAGTTTTATAAATATTTGGTTGTTTGTCAAAGAAAGGTGTATGTATATAATTGTATAAAATTTTTAAGATTTCTTCTGTTTAGTACTCTTATTTTGAAGTGCAGTTTACCTCTAAAATTGATGCTGAACAGTAACTCAACAACATTGTCAACTATGTATCAAGTGTATATAGGAAATAAGGGAGAAGTAAATAATTAAACTAATTTAAATTCCCTAGAGCTTTTCAAATTTGGTGGATATATATTTGTGCCTAAGAAAAGGAAGGTGTATCGTGAGTCACCTTCAGTATCAAAAATATTAATTTGAATTTTTGCATGTAATTTGAAATCTGTTTGATCATGCAATATTGGGAACTGCCAGTTTTCTTTAATGAAAGGAGAATCCAGTTATGACTTTCTTTTGACTCAACACCCTTGACAGGTTTTCATGAAGACTTTTAAGGAAGTAAAGCACCTCCAATGTGAAGTGACAATTAAATTTGGTAGGATATTGTAAATTTTAAATGTGGGCATAAGAGAGAACTATGTGTTGCTCTTCACTTTTATGTGCTTAGCACTTTTTACTGTTAGATTCAGAACGGAGTGCCACATAGAATGGTGCCAAAAATAATGAATAACCAATTATCAAATCTAATGAATAACCTTACAATACGACCTTGCTATTGCCATCTGAGGGGTTTTTTTCTCTGTTAAGGATTTTCCTTGCCATAAAAATTCTAAAAGTGGGAAGTTAAGGAATGTGAGGTTGCACCTCAGGCAGTTAGAGGATATGGCAGACATAGTGCCAAATGTAAACGCTTTTTACTACTTCCCAACACACATTTCTGGTACACTTTTTCATATATCTTGGTGAATATTTTCTGAAAGTGGAAAGAGTAACAACACCAGGTCTTGGAATCTTGATTAGAAACTAAACTCTTGGAGTAGCTCTGGATAATATTCTCTCCAGAAAAAAATGGATTAAAAGCTTGTAATGTAATACAATATGTTCTTTATGTTCCCGTTTTTTGGAGTAATTGGAAGGAAAACAAATAGTCAACAGTCTCATTAGTGATGGCATAACCTAACAGCTGAGAGGCATTCATGCTGCCTCCTTGCAGTATGGACACCTGCATTGTTTTCTGGAGTTTCCATACTGAAGGGAGCAACTCTAGGGAATAGTCTCATGTTCTTCTTTTCCTTGTCTGAAATAGTGTTATCAACATTTAGAAATACAATTGAAATTTGGCATACCTATAATTTGTTTAATGCAAGGGTTGCACTGATGACATCCAGACATTTTTTACAGTTATTAATACAGTCTGTTAGGAAATGGACTCTTGATGGCTTTTTTTTCAAAGTAGAAATTTAAACTGCTAGTTGGCCTATTCATTTTTTAGATCTGTTATGGTAGGCCACTGAACACTCACCTTTGACAGAGATAGTACAATCCTACCCTATTCAGCAATAGTGTTAGTAATCTGATATTCTTAATTCAGGAAGCACATGTAGAGTTTATAGTTACTTTTGTGATGTAAATGTCAAGACTGGCATCTGCTCTTTTAATAGCTAAGTTTGGTGCTTTCTTTGCTTCTCTTTTTTAAACTTATGTTTGGAGTTTATTTAAGCAGCATTTAAATAGAAGTTTTGGAATTGCAATTTCCTCTTTCCCAGCTCATGAAATATTTTGTGAGGGTATATATGTTTGGAAAGCCTTTCATTTTGTGGCTTCTCCTAGAAATGAGGAAGTTGTCAATGAAAATTGGATTTGGTCACCTTGAGATGACTGTCTTCCATATAGAAAATAGAGATTTAAGAGTAGTATACAGTAGTATATAGGTAAAGCCCAGCAGTTATAACAGGAACTGACACATAGAGAGCAGGGACTTATTAAAAAGAGGCTTTAAAAATGCCACTTTTTTAAAAAAGGGTGTCAGCTTTGTCTATTTTGACTTTCAGATTTTGGTGTTAGGGCAATTATTAATTCATGCCTTATTTTTGTCCTGTTTGTGTGTTTTTTGACAATGGATCTTCTACAGAAGTAAAGATTCAAGAACTCTGTTTTTAATGAGGTCTGACTCCCATGTTGCCAATTATGTGTGATCATTGAACTAACAATGTTTTGAATAATGACCAGTTTTAAGAGCAAAAACATTACTGCACTCAAAATTGTACTACCTGTTGCCACAAACCCATATATAAAATAATGAGTAGTGATAAATTGGACTTTTTTCCTAATATAGGGTTCTTCCATAATGAGCTATTCAGAAACTGAGAGATATAATTTTGATACAAAAAATATGGGATTTCTTCCCATGATAATATTAGACCAAATTTTTTGCATGTTTCAAAAGGGTGTAGGTTTATATTACTTACCTTTGTAAATTAATAAAGTCAAGTACTTTACTTCCATGCACTATTTAAAAAAATAACTTCCAATATAATTACCTAATTTTTTATTATTGACAGTATTCCTCAAGTGGAAAAATTTGGTTAGGCCTAGTATGCTAAAGAAAAGACTAATGGTTTGGAGAAAGAAGGCTTTGTTACTTGTGAATGAACAAACTTGATACTGATTTAATTAAAATCCTGAAAACTGATGCCGCTCTTAAGAGTCACTTTTCAGAGTGGAGCTGCACTTTATACTGCTTTAGCATCTTTTTTTCACCTAATGATTTTATGACTTGTGCTAGTTTTACAGTCTTTTATTTGAAATATTTATTTTTTCCATCTCAAATTTAGAGAAACTGACATAGAGATGTTAAGCAGTTTGCCCATGCTCAAACTGTTCAGTAGGAAAACTTCAAATAAACAAGGTTCGGTGTTCAGTTTTGGTTGATAAAAATGAAAATTTAATGAAAATCATTTCTAGTCAGTTGTTTTCCAGATTATATGTTTACTAAGGGAAAATAAACATATTTGTCTCAATGAAGTTTTTGAGATCTAAATTGTGATTAATTACTTCCATAAAGATAGTGTGGGTAGGCTGATTGTAAACTTTTTTTTTAATATACAGTGCTGCAGTAGATTAAAATTGGGAAATCTGTGACTACCTATCAGGCTTAAATTTCTGTTGGAGTTTTCCGTAGTCTTGGGAAATCCTAAACATGTAAAACATGTGAATGCTATTTTTTGGCTTGCATTTTACTAGTGTAAAAACTACCAGCTTTTGAAGAGAAGGGTATTCACACTAGTAACTCTTGAAGACTTAGAATTTCCAGTAATTCAAAAACTCAAATATGTATTTATTGTAATCAGCTTTTTTTTTTTTTATAATGAACTGCTCAGAGCAGGAAATCAAGGGAGAAGGGGACATCTCTTAAGTGTACTTATTTGTAGTTGGACAGCTGTTCTGATTCATGAGATATCCAGTGATATGCAGTTCCCTATTTGTCATGTAACATAGAAAAGCTCAGTCTGCCCTTGTTGAATTTGCAGTGTGCAACTTTGCACTTTTCGAGTTGGTGAACCTCGAAGTTCATAAGTTTGAATTGTTTCTGTTTTTTCAACCCTTCATGGCAAGTGATGAAACTTGCAAATCAGTAAATGCGCTGAATTTTTTTGGTGAGCAAGTCAGTTAAGTCTCCCTGTCTCATGACTGTCATGTGATTTTTTTTCCTTTGTTTACTTGATTATAGTGTCAAATATATTAAGTTGTTCGGTATATGAGGAGTTCCTCTGTCATAATCTTATTGAGATGTTTGCTGCAAAATCTGCTTTGCTGCATATGAAAGTCTGCAGATCCTTAACAGACAGTTTTCAGACAGCATTCAAGTTTAAGTTGGAAGGAGGAATTTCTGTTTCAGAACAGTTCACCTGCATATCCTTTTGTAAAGTAGAAAAGTTCAATGGGAAAAAATTCAAACCTGGCCTGCAGGTTTGGGAGGTCTTCTGTTTTTCTTACCTGAAGAATCATTATACATTTGACACAGTTTCTTCTCTCGAATACTTAGGTATGACCAATTAAGTGCCTATAAAAGACTGCTATTGTGAAGCAGAATCACCTCATGTTTGTAAACAGGCTCTTACCTATTTCATTAACCTGTGGAAAACCAATTGGATAGTAAAATTATAAAGCAATTTTTACTCTTTTTTTTTTCTCCCTTTCCATTTTTGGCAGTTCTGATACTTTCCTAGTTAGGTTTATCTGTGCAGTGTTAGTAAAGTTTCCAAGAATAACTTATATAATAGTCAAAACTACAAGTGGCAGAAGAGGCCTGCATCTGTCACTTTATCTCATAATGTTTAACTTGTTGCAGAACTCTCACTTTGCAACCTACAAAGCGAAATAAAAATTGAATGTCAGGAGAGATAAGTTTAATTAAATAATTCCATCCAGGATTCAAATGTGAAAGATTTAGGTCTTGGCTGTATCCTTAAAGGCTATTAAGGAATGTAATGAAGTTGAAAATTTATATTTCAAAATGTGTGAAATTAAGAAAATAGCAATAACCAGTAATTGCTATACAAGAGGAAAAACTACAAAAGCTGGTATGTTTCTTTTGGAGACCTACAGTGATTTCAATTTTTTTTTTTTGTTGTTGTTAGAATTTCAGCTCTTCAAGAACAGGTGTCGTTCTGCTTTGAAAAGCCAGTGCGTTAAGAAACCACACTATATCTGAATGCAGAGGTACAACATTAGGTCTTTATTGTTTGCAATATTTCAGACCTACTGGTGACTTTATTCCTGGTATTCAGACCATTTGGAACAGACAAGTTTTTAAAAAATTGTATAAAATATACCTGGTTAGGCAATCAGTATTAACAACAGAAACAGAACTTGAAATTTTAATGTAAGAAAGAATTTAAAATAGAGGCCAGAAGACAGAAAAAATCAAGGGGTCTATTACTCCACATTTTTTGCAGCACTGAAGAGATTGGATAAGGAAGAATTTTACTCAAGAAGAGATGGGACACATAGGAGAGAAGCTAGCAAGCTTTTTCGTGATGTTTTACAATTGGTGGTTAAGGACTAACTTCACTTCACAATGTAATACTGAGTTTGAAAGAATAACCTACAGACAGCACTTGCTCTGAAAGATCAGCATCCTCACCTTGGACTCGCTATGACTTTAGGTTTTCCCCCACTGCCTGCCTGCTCTGTTCTCCTCCAACTCCCCATTATCTTATGCATACTCTAATTACGCTGACAGTTCGGGCTAATAGATATCAGGAAAAACTTTCATATGATCTGTACTCCTATCAGTCAAGAGTTTTATATTTATGGGTTGGAGACAAACACTCTTACTAACTCCACAAGCAGTATTTGTACACTATTAAAGGTACCATGCTTAAGATGTAATAGCAACTTTAAAAGAGTTTGAAAATGCTGTTTCAAAATTGTCTGTTCTTTCATGAGTGGCGGTCAGGTGATGGAGACACTTTTTAATAAAAAGGATAGTTTATACCCACATTTTGTTTACTTCATTTTCTAATTTTTTGTGTGAAGTACTTGTTAGCACATATGAGATATTTATTAGTTTTCCAATCATTGCAGTTCATTTAAACTGGCTTTATCTCGGGAGTATAATGACTTACTACAGACACATTTCAGTGTTCCAGTTCTGCATAATTTTATACATTGCTTTAGGCGAAAGCCTTGCGCCTTGGTGGACTATAAAGTCTGGATGCGCAGCCACTTCTGACAGCTTTGGACTTTTTATTGGTAATTACACAGATGGTGAAGTGTGTTTTGCTATGGAGATGTTTTTAGAAAAAAAATAGTTTGCAAAAATAATTTATGCAGTGAATAACATTCACTGTCTTTTTTTTTTTCTTAATGCATTTTCACTAAGATGTAGTATTGCATTATCTTAGTGTCCTCTGAAATGGTATCTAATGAGTCTCTTTTTTGCTAGCCTAAAAGAAAACGTTATGACTTTCCAGAATTTTAAGTCACTTTTTAAATTACTGCCACATTTTATCATTTAGTATTTAATCTAATATGTCCTGCCATTCAGATTTATTGTAGAATTGTCCTGTATATATGTAAGGCTTTTGCTTATGTAGGATGATCTAACAAGACATGTTCGTGTCTAATAAGGTGAGCATTCTGTTCTGTTACAATAAGCCACCTAGTAAACAGTCCAGTAAGGAAACCTTTCAATTCATTACGTGCAATTCTTGGATTTCCTAGATTAAGTACAAACAAAGGTGGACCGTGGGTTTCTCTTGGTGTACTTGGTACCAGAAATCTTTGCCTTATGTCTGTCCTATATCATGTTGCACATGAACATCCTACTTTCTCTCGTCCTCTTAGGCTTAGTGTCTTTTGGTCTTTACTGTAGGTGCAGTTAGGGCCTGACTGTGGATAATCTGCTTGTTTAAGCTGATAAAATAGCCAGTAATTGCATTTGGTTAGTATCTCTGAATAGTTTTGCTCATACATGACTGTATAGGTGGTGTAGATCTGAGGCTTGGCATAGTTGGTACTAGAATTTTTATGGCTGTGACTGCTATAATCAGGTGATTGACTGATAAATTGATGAAAATTGTTAGCAGAAGAATGGAAAACAATATAGAAAATGCTGTCCTTTTGGTAAAGCAAACAGAAAGCAAAATAACATTACAATGTTTCTTCTGGTATATACTATTCACTTCTAGTAAAAACTTCGGAATTTTTAAGGAGAATTTACAGGCTTGTGCAGGTAAGCAGGTGAAATATGTTGCTTTTATGTCAGTGTTCTTTTAGTGGTTGAACTCTAGTATTAGTTGCTTTAAAAAAAAAAAAAGCTTTTGGTACATTGACACTAATTTAATTTCCATAGATATTTCGAAATTCCAGTAGAGAACTGCTGATGTTCTTGCTACAGCTTTTTATACCTTCTGCAGTCTTCTGCTTCCTCCTCTACCCCCACAAATTTATCTGTTGAAGATAGAATTTGTCTTATATTTGAGAGCAGAGGATAGAAAGTGCTTCTGGCAATTGAAAAATTGAACTAGTGTAAAAAGTCTGGATCTCAGAAGTAACTATGCAGACAGGACAAAACGAAGTTGTGATTTTCCTGGCATTGCACATTTTAGAAGTGCTATTATAATGGAAAATGTATTAAATTTTAGCTGTATATCACAGGAATACATCTGGTTTTGACTGAATTAGAGAAAGTAACTGCTGTTTTTGCATGAAATTTTAAAGAGCAAGTACTCAAAATAATTACTCATATTATTAATCTTATTGCCTTTTACTAAGTGTAAGTATAAATAATTTTGGTCTCTCTTTATTGAGAGTTGTAAGGAAAGGGTCTCATGGATTTGCATATGCCCTAGGTTCTTTTTGCTATATGTAGTATAACTGAGATGTGACTGTGCATTTACAAATCTGTTACTCATAGTATTTTTGATTAAACTTCAAACTGCTTGCTGTGGTTTTGTGTCTTCTGTTCTAATTCATAACACCTGTCATTGAGAACTCTACCACCTTACCGTGTTTTGACATAATTGCCATCTTATACCTGCTGACCAGATGCTTGCTGCTTAGAATCATGGTAATATTTCTGTTGAGGAAAGATCATACTTTCCCCCCTGGTGTGTTCAGCTCAGCAGGCTATTTAAATAGGTGTGTGTGTGTGTTTGTATCCTCAGAGGTTTTTGGGTTTTGGTTGTTTTTAACTCAGGGAAGCAATATTATTTTGGAGTTGTAGACCTCCTGAATTCTAGTGAGATCAACAATAACATATTTTGGGCAATAGCTTAATCTCTCTGTCTCAGTTTTTCAGTCCATCAAATAAGAATGTTAAAACTTAACAGTCTTAAAAATATTAGTACCGACAGAACGTATGGAAATTAAATTGAAAAATGTGCTGTGTATATTTTTGAGTGAGTTGTTCACAGCAGTTACTGAATGGGCCACTTTTCATTAAAGAATGAAAAAATTCTATTTCACCTTTTGATATTTAACTTTTCTAGAATTAAATTTGTAGGCATTTCTTTACTTCAGAGAGATGTACGTCTTTTCTACTATAATTGCCAACGTTATCAAACAGTGCCAATTACGTCAAGAACTTTAGTGGTCATGCAAAGTTACCTGTTGGTAACTTGGCTGTGAATAACAACTCACATGTGTGAGAATGCTCCATGACTATTAACCTAACAATTCTTGTCAGACACAGAAGTGCTGTGTAGTAGAAAAATTCCTTTTTCCAATTTTAACACTCTATTACAGATACTATAGCTCAGACTTGAGCATTTTCCATATGTATTTTTTCCTCTAATACTTCTACAATAGCTAACTGGTTACAAAACTGGAATTTTTTAAACTACTGTGTTATTTATTCAAACAGATTAAATGTATTTATCAATGTGCTCAGCAGAGGTCTGTTTTGTATAAATTGTACCATTTTCACTAAACAGTAACATCTGTAAATAATGCTTGCATTCTGATATTTATATTCTTGTTACTCTTTATCAATGTTGATTATATTTTTTCTTTTTTTTTTTTTAAGGTAAAGTGCAAGTTAAGAGTTCAGACATACAAGTTGGAGACCTCATCATAGTGGAAAAGGTTGATACTTTTAAAATATATTTTAGAGACTAAAGATTATTAACATACTTATTATCTTCTGAAGAAAAGTGTATCAAGGTACTTATCTGTGAAGTCCTAACTAGCTAGTGTTTTAGTTCAAGTCCTATTTGAGAATCCTCAAGGAAGTCTATTATAGAATTATTTTTTATTGAATGTATAAATTTATATTTTATTAATAGGTATATGCTTAAATCAATCTTGTGAAGGGCATAAAATTGCAGAATTAAATGTGCTGTGCTGAATGTTTTACAATTTCTCATTACTGATACCTTCCTTCAGATGTTTGAATCAGTGTTTCTCTTTCTGAAACTTTCAAGGATAATCTTGATTTATGCATATGCATGTATATATATTTATATATTTATATTATTTTAATATAATATGTCTCTAACTATATAATATTAAATAGTGAGATCGTGAGAGTTGTGAATTCTTCTTTGTTCTATATTAACATTATAATAAAGATTTTTGCTTATTTCAGTTGCCCTTCTGGGCTACTAAGAAATTATTGTGATCTTAGAAGTCAGCTTAAATTTGTTGTCAGAGGTAACTATTTTTGCTTAAATTAATTCGGGAAAGGCAACTCACTTTCTGGATGTCTGTAACTAATTCCCATCACACTTTGTATTAGAGAGCTGATCCATTGAGATGCTGGAAGGAGGCACCTCAAATTGAAGCTTGTATCTGCTTCTGCATGTTTTGGAAAACTTCTCTTTCCTTCCTTTCTACTTCTTCTCTATCTTAAAGAAAAAACAATGCACCCAAGTCTCACTTGGTTTGCTACTCTCAACTTGAAACATAAATATTTTCATGTAGTTTGCACCATTTCTTTCTTTTTTTCTTGTTCTTTTTTTGTCTACTCTATGTACCTTAAAACTTTTTGGGCCCATCTGAGCAGCAAGTATTAGGTATGTCTGGCCTTTACATCTGTTTTGCTCTATACCTTGTTATCTTAAAGTGCAGATGAAATTGGCTTGCATGTGCTTTCTTCTGCCTATTCCAGAAGTTCTAGGAGACTGAGATATTTCCTTTGATTTTTATTAGGGAACTTTTTGTTCCTTCTTGAACTCTAAGCCTGAAATTAATTATTACAGAGTATAGGAAAGACTCTAGTGGTTTCTTAGGTAATTTTCCTTCCCTGAAATTTGCTGTGATCCACCTGTTTTTTGGATTATACTAGAATTTGGAAAACTGGAGTTACTTTGGGGATCAGTCTGTCATCAGTCTGTCAATGCATGATGTTTGTCTGCATCTATTTTAGCAGTATTTACAGTAGCTTAGAGCTCATATTTTGTGAGTACCTGAAGTTCCTAATGAAAAAAATAATGTTTAAGGATTTATAGAAATAATAAGTAGTGTGCTTTTGGATGAAGATTTTATTCAGGTATCTCAGTAAGATGCATATAATGGCTTGAATGTTGTGTTTCAACTTCAAGCTCCCTACTGCCCCAGCAGATCTTTTTCCTTTTGACCTAACTGGGGGTGTTTTCAGACTAATGAAATTAAATGTTTTCTGGTTCTGTTGAGAAGTGTATTTTGTTGGAGCAAGCAGTTTTCAATTTCAGAGTATGACTCTTAAGCTAAAGAACCAGTCAAGAGTAAAATGTTCAATTGCTTAGTCTAATGGCAGAGGAACAAGTTAACATTGTATTTGACTGGTAGATGCATCAACAGCATTTCTGCAGTGAAATTAATGACTTACTGGAGCTCAAGATCCATATGTTAACTAGTGACTGCATCACAAATACTAACAACTTAGGTGAAAGGCTTTTCTAGATTTAAACTTTGACTATCCTGTGATAATTGTCTTTTTTTTTTGATAGTCCTAAATAATTTCAAAGTATTTATTAAGTGATTTTAATGTGCTTAAAATAGTTTAGTTTCAAGTAATACATCTTGTGTTTCAACTGAAAATTTCATATTGCACTATTTTGAAGCCTGAACAGATGAAAATATTGCCTAATTTAATTTAAAAGCTGAAAGGCACTCATATCTGTTAGGTGAAAAATGATCCCGTGCCTTGAACAGTCATGCTACTTCTGGATGTTCTCTTTGGCTTGTGTTTAAGATACATTTTTAGTTTCCAGTGGAAGCACAGATGTGCATTATGTTCCCAAATAAGAAAATTGAAGGGATGAGTTGGTGAGCTCTGATATTGTTATTTACACACTGTACCTTATTGACTATTTAGAATACATTTTGGAGGTGTGGGGAGGGCATAAAACTTAATAACACATTTAGTTAATATTAATAACTACACGTTTATGGGACAGCATTTAACAATAACAGCACATATAGTGATTTAAAGCATGAGAACAGTAATGCTTTTTCTTAAAACCTTGAGAGCTTCTCTTGGATATGTAAAGGTACACAGTTTTTTTCTTAATCTTGGATGTAAAGTGAAATTAATCCAGTATTTGCAAGGATTGCAGTTAATGCTAACACGCAGTATTGCACAGCGTGCAGATCCAAGAAGACAACTGGGAAGTGCCTCTTCTATTTATAACTCAAAAGCGAGCAGGAGTATTTTAGATAATGATAAAAGTACATGGTTCAATGCATGAATTGAGAAGGAGGGACAGTAAATCCAAAATTCCAAGGGTCTGTAGCTATGCGCAGTTGAGGGGAATTGGTAGACTGACCAGGGAACAGGAAAAGTTTATGTAAATAACAATTTTTCATGATAATAACATGAAAAAAATAGAAAAGTAAAAAGCTATGAGAAGTAGTATTTTAAAGTGAATATTGTTGCCCATGTTGCAGGAAAGTGTAGATGTCTCTATGGGTTTTCTTGTTTACCAGTCTAGCTGGTATTCCTGGATGGTATAGAGTTACTCATGGGAACCCTGGTGCTGTGGAAGTATTTGCCTTGTATTGACCATTGGTTGGCTGTAGTTACATCTCTAGAACTGAATCTGGAAGCCTGCAAACAGTGAGATAAACAGAAGCCCTCCTTTTCTGGGGCTCTAGTTCTGCCCAGATTTAAGAAAAATAATGTATTCAAGTATTAACTTTTATTGATATTCAAATTTCAGTATATGTCAATAAGAATTTCTGGCATCATCTCCATGGTAATTGAGACTATGTAGTGTTTTCATGGGTTTCTGAATGCTTGAAGTTATATGTGTTGTCATTTTGACTTGTTCTACTTTGATAAATATTACTTGAGAGGGCTAACATGATTGACATACTGCTGCTGTTTGATTGTGACAATATACAACAGAATTAAATTTCCTCCATAATGAGATGTTAAAGATTTTTGTAGCATACTTGCCATCTGTTTCCGAATAGTCACTCTTTTATAGTGACTGGGTAGTCTATAGAATCTGCAATCTTTGCTCTCCAGAGTCAGCAGTAACAGTGACAATGTTTTTGGTACCTGCTACTCCTGCAGTATCTTTCTGCCTACTTCCAAAATATGAAAAACTTGAAAACAAAACAAGATGTTAATTTTGAATACTTTAAAGACAAGTCGGTCTCTAGCCTTCCTCATGTGGTAGGATATACTCAGATATATTTATGCAGAAAAGGTTACATTTTTTTGCAGGAAAGAAAAATGAGCAAGAGAGAACTCAAAAGAAGGAAAAATCAGTATGTATTTTTTGTATTAAAATGAGAAATATTCACGTGACTAATCTGATCACAGTCTCTAACTTTTTTATTGGGGGACAGAGCGGGAGGAGTTGCTTATCCACCCTCTGGTGATCAGTGGTGGGAGGAAATGGAATCACAAGGGCATGCAGTGACACTACAAGGAGTGTCAGCTTTAAGTTGAAAAAGGGTAGATAGTAGCCAGAAATTCTTCACTATGAAGATGGTGAGACACTGGAACAGGTTACCCATAGAAGCTGTGGATTCCCTGCCCCTAGAAGTGTTAAAAGTCAGGCTGGTTGGGGCTTTGAGCAGCCTGGTCTAGTGAGAGGTGTTCCTACCCTTGACAGAGGGTTGGAACAAGATGATATTTAAGGTCCCTTCCCAAACCATTCTATGGTTCTGTTAATTTAGCTGTGTCAGGGGAAGTTCTGGGAAAAGGCTTGTCACTGGTAGGCTGGGCAGTCACTGGAACAGGATTCCCAGAGTAGTGGTCATGGCACCAAACCTGTTTGAGTTCAACGACTGTCTGCATGTTGCTCATAGTCAAATGATTTAGTCTTAGGTAGTTCTTAAATCAGCAGGGAGTTGGACTCTGTGAACCTTATGGGTCCCTTTCAACTTCAGATATTCTACGATTCTGCCCAGTTTTGTCAGGCATAAAGTATCTGAGTCTTGGATACTCTGTGCCAGAAAATGTTTCGTTTAACCAGTGTGAAATGTGTCCTCTGTGGAAGTTGGTAGTGACTTGGAGATACCTCCTTTGTATTACTAGTACTTCTATTTAATTCAGTATTAGATTATTTGACTGTTATTTTTGCAAATTTTTTAGATGTTGGTGAAGTGTTTTAGCTTGTTTTCAAGTAACTGGAAGTTTGTAGGCATGAAGTCAGTAACCTGAAACTTGTGTAATGGATTTATGTCAGAGCTGGCAGGGGAGCTGCAAAAATTTATAGCTAATCTATATTAAGACTGGATATCTGTTTAATTGTTATTGTCATTTAAGGACAGAATTATTTAATTTTGAAGTTGCCTTTTCCCTTTTCTCTTTTTTCCTTCTAATAGGTGCAAAATAATATAATTTAAGCTTAATCTTTTTTCTGAATTAGTTTCCAAATTTGAATGAGATATTCCTAGTTGAATCTGGGCTCATTATGTATAATAAATTTCACTACGTCCTTGATTATTAGCTCTTATAAGGCTAGATTCAAAAAAATGCTGTACTAGTTACAGGTGAGCAACCTTTTCAAGGTGAATATTGTTGGCATACAAGCAAGTGAATTTTATTTGTAAAAGCATAAAGAGTTGAAATGGGAAATGCTGCAAATCAGGATATATTAATGGTTGAAAATGCATCATTTTAAGTTATGCACAGGGATTTTTGCTACCTATGTACAATTTTTAGGTAAATTAAAGCATGTATCTATTTTCTAGTGTTTCCCAACTTCCTCATTTTTCAAGTTTTGTCTTTACTTACAATAGTAGCCTTCTCTGTAGCCCTTTATGGCCCCCCCTTTGCAGAACTTCCCATAGAGAACACAGTTGCAGTTGCTTCCAGTCTCATTCATGAACTAGGTGTTGCTGAGAGTGTGTTACAGGGAGTGGTAAGAATTACCAGTCTCCCAGAGATTTAGAGAGTTTACATCATCATATTTTGGAAGCTAAGCCCATATAACGGATAGTCTGGAAGTTGGCAAAGGCAGATCTCTTCAGATCACACTATTCCAAATGACGTAGTTGTGGTCACATGCTGATCTTGGCAAAGCTTCTTTGGATTAATGGAAAACTTTGATTTTTCCCTTTCCAATTCTGTGTTTTGCAGATTTTGGTATATTGGTTATTTCTGTTTTCTCTGGTGTTTCATTCTTAAACCTTATTTTGGCCAGGTGTGACTGCTGCTTGTAGATGCATTGGGAACAAGGGCAGAGAGAGCTGAGGATTTGGGTAGTCACGTAGCAGATAGCATGTGTGTGGAAGGCTGGTATTGTTCATTTTGTTTAACCTGTGAAAGCTTAGAGTGGTCTTTTAGTGACCAACAAATAATTGAAAACTTGATACACATGGTTCTGTGCTGGAAAGGGAAATGGCAGAGCAGGTGTATCTGACTGTGCATATGATTATATGTCTTAGACAGTGAGGAAGAAATTCTGTTCATTTTACATATGTGGAATGAGAAAATGCTTTTCCCTAATTTGCTGTTTCTCCTGTGCGTTTGCATGTGTTGGAAGAGAGAATTCTTGGTATACATAATGTTCGCAACATGAGTGCCAAGACAGATATTTTAAATTTACCTTTTTTTCCTATTATGTATGTTAACTGGATGTCAGGGTTTTGCTCAGTGAAAATATGTTTTAAGATATTTCAATTAGGTATTTATATACTTTAAGTACTGTTTTCAGTCAAGAAATGTTAATCTGTTCTTCAGATATTTATGATTCACTTATAAAGAACATCTGAAAGGATTAGCTGTTGTTTGCTTATGGTATAATTTTTCGAAAATATTGATTTCTGAATTGCAAAAGCTGAATGTAAAGTACTGTGAGAAATCCTATTTTAATTGAGTTTCAATCCAAGTGTGACCTTTCGGTGATAGATCTTACTGGACTTTTGATTGGAATTCACTTTTTTTTCTACTTACAAAAAAATTTTTTTTTCCTTTTCCTCTCAGAATCAACGAATCCCATCTGACATGGTGTTTCTTAGAACCTCGGAAAAAACGGGTATGTTTTGACAATTCACATTGTTTACGTGATAGGTTGGTGATTGTGGGAAAATTTTAGATTGTACATTTTGGCCAATTTGAAATGGTTAAATAGATTGATGGAGCTCTACCTTCACCAGATTAATGGTAGAGAGTCCATATGTGACAAACACATTATGCTTGGACTGTAAACCAGGAGTAGTCTTACTGTGAGCATGAGACTTCTATAGATATGTTTCTGTACATGGATGATTTTTATGAGCTGCTTTAACAAAAGGTTTAAATATTAAAAATGCTAAAAAATATTTAGCAAATATATTATAAGACTATGCTTGGTTAGTATGATTTGACATTATTTTAAATTATTCACAACTTTTTGGTCAGTCAAAAGAAACCCAAAAAATACCAGGAATTTTCTTGAGTGAGAGAAAGAAAAGTTAGCTCTATTTGTCTTCACATGGTGATATGGGAGTACTCTTAATCTTTGAGAAACAAATATCTCCTTTAAAGGAACAGCTATAAATTATAGCTGTTTTGTAAAGTTTAGAAATTACTACTGGATGCCCCTGTGTATAACTCAAATGAGTTTTCCTCCTTTATATTACCATTTCTCTTCAGATCCTGAAGAACTGTCTGGTATTTGTCAGACAGCACTAAATTTCACAAAGCTAATAGCTGTGATATTGGTAACCTCCATATTACTGGCACATAGTATTTCACTGTGGCACTGGAGTTCTATCATATATTTCAGATAAAAGCCTGAATTTGTAGAGATCATTTGAAAGAGAAGACAAAAATATTTCTGGTAGCCTACAGAAATCTAGTAGAGCTATATATTTGCTAAAAGAAGCAATTACTGTATAGTTACTGTGTCTTGTTAATGCTGATTAGATGCAGTGATCATCAATAACTGGCCTGGAGTGACAAAGTTTTCTAGTGGTCTTATAAGAGCTCCATCTTTGTTAACTACCCTCTGGTTCTGGATACAGGGGCTTTTCTTTTTATTCTCTCTCAAAACCACAATCTATTAAAAAGCCTAATTTTTTATTAGCAAGCAACAGATTAACTAGTTTTATTGGTGTTGTACTTCTTTAAAAACAAACAAGAAAACACAACTGCACAAAAATAATTTCCTAAATTTCAAGCATATGGCAGTAATTGCTTTTTGACTAAAGTGTGAGTACGTACATCTGTAATTGTTTCTTCCTGATGTTGCAGTTTTGACTGATTTATGCTCTAATTTATAGTTGACATTATAAGTACTTTGTGTAACAGTTTTTGCATGGTTTTATGTTCTGTATGTAATTTTATCTGCTATGTAATAAAGCAGTTTAACTTTAGCTTCTTACTATAAATCTATAAAGAGGAAAGTGGAGAGTTTGAGCTAATCTCAAAATCCAAACCTCCCTGTATGCTTCTTTTGGGGTAAATTGCTATTTTCCAGCTTCAATATTTACATTGCAAATTAATGTAATCTGCTGCATTGCAATATCCTAGATCATCACTCAAAAAGAGAAGCAATTTCAGTTATAAATTGGCAGTTTACATGGTTCATCCAGAAATTCAGCCCCCCAATGCACTTTGGCAGTTTTCTAGGATACTTTTAATTCTGTGTAGCAGAAATTACATTCTGGGGTATCAAGCTTATTTTGATAAAACTAATTTCTTATTAGATGTATTTCCCTTTCTTTATCAAATGCATTGGCTTTTAGCTTGAATGGTCTCTTCAAAGACCTGATATAATAACTTGATGTCAATTGTGTGCCTGTGTCAAATTTCTAAGATTCCTATGTTTATTAATCAGACTTTTTTAAGTATGAAAAACTTATGGAATAACATATTGGAGTTCTATGTATTTGAAAAGGTAGGAGGGGATTATTTATGGCTGAATCTTGGCTTTATTCATTATATATGGCAGAAGTGACAAGCGATTTGGATGATTTGTCCCATTTATCAGCCTTCCACCAAATGAAAGGAAATGTTCATGCTGAGCTGGTTGCAAAAGATAGTTTAAAGATTATTTTCATTTTCTGTATAAGCAGGCAGCATGCCAAAAAAACCTGACTACCTTAGTGTAAAGCTGTTATGCAAATGTAGGCAAGATCTCTGTTACACCAACACTAAGCTCCCTTGCTGAAATTAAACTAGATCTTAAGTGGCCCTTAACAAAACTTTCAGAACCATTTTTAATTTGTTTGGCATGTTCTCTGCATTTCAATTGCCTTTATGCCATCTCAATCAAAAATGAAAGGCTAGACAAGGCATTGCAGAGATTATCATATGACTTTATAATTGTCCACGGAAACTGCCAAATGAAGTGTGTGTTATTAACTTCATTATGGGAGTATCAAAGATACTGTCTGTGCAAAACACAAGAAAAATTTTAAAGATAAACTCTTTCCTTCTGTAAGATACAGTCCTTGCCCTCCACATAGGCTGTGCCTTGGTACAGTGGCTGGCTTCTGATCCAGATCAGGTATTCCTATGCTCACACATGCTCTGACATGATCTGGATCTTGTCCTTCCTGGAAATCTGGCGCTTGTGTTTGTAAGACTGTATTTCTGGAATATTTGTACTCTTTTTACTTTCAAATGAGAAATTCTGAGAGGAATACAAACTTTATAGGGTGGCTACAAAGTGTAAAAAAAAAATGAATTAAGCTTAATTTTTTTCCAGACAAGATTTTTATTTACGTGCATATAATAACCTCAGATTCTTATTATTCATGGGGGAAAGCTGGTAAATGTAGTGGCTGGTTCTGAGCTAAGAAAATGTTGATTTTAGCTATCAATTTTTGCTAGGTCCTAGAAGACATGACTGTTGGAGCTAGCAGCTTGGCTTTTCTTCTGTTCATATGGCTCTTTCATCCTCTCTTGTTTCACATAAACTCAGGGAACTTCCTAACTTTGAGATCTTTGGTCTGCCATACTTGGTATGAAAAGTAGAGCTGGATTTTCTCTTCAGCCTTTTCTGGTGAAACTGAACTTCCAAAGGGTAAGCAGGAAGTGGTTTTCCCTGTCTGGTTCAGCTTTTCTGGCCATAGTAGTTGAACTTAGACCGTGTCTTTCGCATGGAGTTAAATTTTTGGTAGACACTTGATTCCATATAGAGTAACAGCCACTACTTCTGGAAAAGTAGTATTCTTTTTTCAAGAAAGAGAGTACTGCATTAAAATATTTCTCTTTTAACAAACTTGTAAAAGTTTGTAAAAGACATATTTATGTAGAAGTCTGGTAAAATAAAGTCACAAATCTATTTTAATACCTCAGCTGCTGTAGGTTTCTCAACAGTTACTAAATTGACAGAAGTAGTTTTTGGTTTATTTTGTTTGGTTTTTATTGTAGATGTGATACTCTGGAGAGAGTGGACAACTCAGTTCCACTGCTGTCAAACACACTCTAATGTAAAGGTTTTTATCATAAACCAATTCTGTTACTGTTTGTCCTTAAGTCCGGTACATAATAATTTACTGGTGTGGACATTGCAAAACATTGTCCACCGCAGCTATGCAATGCAAGCAGTAGGGAAATGGAAAATCATTTAAAAAATCTTTAAATCCTTTTTGGAGAACCTTTAATTCTTTGCAAGGTGATATGAGTTACACAATTGCCACATTTGGTGTTTTTCAGGCCACTCTTACATTGTTCTGGTGCTTGCGCGTCAGCCCGTTTCTCCAACATGTCAAGGTCCCCCTGGACATTTCCCATTGCATTGGTCAGTGTTTTGAATTCCACTTATGCAACTATTTTAAAGTGGTATATTCACTCAGGCATAAAATACCTGTTGCAAATGGTTTTATACTTTTCAGAATTGTAGCAAAAAGAGTAATCTCACTTGCATTAAAATTTGTAGTTAAGAATTTTCAGGATTCTTTACTTGTAATTACTTAAACAACAATGGTATAAGTGAAATATGGGAATAAAACAGGAAAATAATTTTCATTTTGAGGCTTTGTAGCAATTCATTTCTGTAGCAATATAACTCTGAGATGTGATTTTTATTTTAAATGCTAACGATTTAACTGGCATAAACTCTGCAATGCAAGAACAGGCTTAAATAATCATTCATACAAGTTGATTTTCTGTAGGAAGGAGATTTGAGTTAACCAGTAAACACATACTCCAGAGTCTACCATTTCAAAGTCCGCTCATTAAAGAAGTTTTTTTGAAAATTATGAGTTCTTAAGTATTTGTATGCAAAAAGAGAGCATTGTGCCACCAAAGACATTTTACTAGTTTAAAATATCTAGCTTTGTAGGTCTTAAAAAGCAAGTACTAGTAGAATATTTATGTCAAAGAATGAAACTCCAAACTCACTGCAAGGAAGAATTTAATAAAGATGGTGTCTATTTATTCTGGACAGTTAGGAGTAAGTATTCTACAAATAACTTAATTGTCTGGACCCCAGCCTGTTCTGGAACTTCAGATATTTGAAATTCAAACCAGAGGAGGAAATATCAGTTCGGAATTCTGTGGTGCATCTCATGTCACTTTTTATTTCTTCATAAAACCAGCTACTGCAGAATAATAAGGCTGAAGGAGTTGCATTTTTCACACATTCTGGAATTTTCTATTATGTTTAGAAAACAAGTGTTATAAAACCTACCTGTCTGGAAACTAAAATGCTTTGAAAATCTATTGCTATAGAGAATGATAAATGACTAGAGTTAAGTTTTGCACATACGGCCAGATAAAGGTTTGTCTTCAGGGCATGAGTAGCTGCCAACAATCTGTCCAAACTACTTTAATCTGTTTCTCTATTTCAGTTCCTATTCTGTTTTTAGCATTTGATTAACTTAGGCTTGAAATGTTTTGGTATCTGCTTTAAGCCATTGAATACTAGTGATTTGACATGATCACCTACTTGTTTAAGATGTAATCGGATAGTATGAATGTTATGTGGGGGAAGGAGGAGGTCTCAGCAGGCATTAGGCTCCCAGTAATGTTATACTCTCTATTAGAACTGTAAAATTACACAGTAAAATATTATTAGAAGACATGATAATATATATAATTCCCTAATTCTTTTCTTTTCTTTTCTGTACCAACTTGTCTAACTAGTACAGTCCATGTGTTTCATTAGATGTGCGGGAAAATAAGCATTAACAAAGAAATACTTCAAATTTTTTTTTTTCTGTATTTAAAAAAAAGACTAGTAAGAGTTGAGAAAATTGATATGTAAGGAGACTGTGTCTTGTGTTAGGCATAAATTAGCCTGTTCCTATTTACCTGTTTACCAGTGATAATGCATTTTCCCAGAAATTTGAGGGGATTTGGTGGCTTGAGTAGCTGTCTGAATGTCCCCAAATCCCAAACAATTCCCCCAGTTTGGGAAACAATGTAGAGAAACTGAAGGTGAGAATCATCAAAGCAGATGCCGGAGGCATGGCAAGTAGGTAAAAAAATACATGTATATTAAGAACTGATAAACTTGTTGGTGTGTTGTCAAAGGCTTTGAAAATAAAAAACCAAAATCACTCTTGCAAAAGTAGGGTTCAAGAATTCCTTGTGTATAAGTTTGTAACATGTTGTCTGTAAAGTATCTGCTCATAAGAGTGATATTTTTTTCTAGGATACTGTCTCCTTTTTCTTCTTTTACATATTGCATTTGGGGTGTTTTTATTTTCTTCTCTTACCTGAAGGCTCTACTGGGCAAGCTGTTAATATTATCTTGATTTTTTTGAAGTGATTGGAACAAGTCTCTTGATGGTCCTGATCTCTATTATGAAAAAGGAATCTCTGCATAATCTAAGAAGTTCTATTTATCAGGTCTAATGAGGAGCAGTGTTGCAGTAGATGCAGAGTTGTCTCGCTAAAAATTTAGAAATTATTCTCAAATCTGTCTTAATGCATTCATGAGGAAAGGATGCTAATTTGATTCTGACTCTCATGTGTGCCTTGAGGTGTGTGGCTGGCTGGTGCTGGAATGGAAACTTGGATAGACTTGAACTACCTTAGTCTAGCAGCTCTTTTTCCAGTGGTAGAAAACCTAACTTGGAGCAACCTGTCTGGTAGGAAATACCCAGCTGAGGAGAGGACTGGGTTTTCCATGCAAGTATTGTGGCCTGCCTGTGTTCCCATGCTGTCACTATTCTTGGTATATATGAAGGCTGAATGTAATTTAGCTCAATTATTTAACTTCTTCAGCTACAGCTCTAGTTGAAGGTAGTTTTACACAGCCTTCCTCTGTCAGTCAAGTAAAAAGAAATTGGAAAAAATTATAAATCCTCTGCTTTTTGCTTTAATGAAGTCCGGTATTAAATCTTTGTAGCTGGGTCTGTTGTTTCTTCCCTGTTACCAAACACTAAAGAAAAATGTACTTTCCCCTGCTAAGCCTTTTATCCTCTTGTTTTTCACATGCCTATTGTAACCTGATGGCTTTGTCAACTTCTTTGACTTGTACTTTTCTGTGTTTAAGCTTTATGAGATACCAAGGCTTTTATTACTGCGCCTCCTACTTTAGTTAATGGAATGTCCTTCAAGTTGATTATAATTGCTGCTGCTAAAATCTCAGAGGCAAAATGTTCTCTCAGTGGATTCTGGTATATTTGGCCATATGCTTTTCTCAACCTCTATGAGCTTAGCTTTCATTAAAAGACAAAATGTTCCTTAAGTCTTCTATATGCACTCTTTTTTTGAGATGTATATGTATTTTTTTTATTACTGGTCTTTAGAAATACGTAAGTGCATTAGGGAGGTTGATGGGGACAGTGAGTTTGGCTGTGCTGCCAGAGCACTCAAATCATGGAGCTGTTTAGTCAGTATTTGTATTTTATCTGAAAAGTGAGAATTTTTTCAGTTCTAAGCATTGTCTATGGCAGACTTTTTGATATAGTCATTACTCTGAAGATGTAAATAATGCACAACATCTTTTTTCTGTATCATTGGGTTTCTACAAAAAGAGATTGCTGGTATGCATCAGAAGAATAATGGATCAAAGTAGTACATCAAATCCTATTAAATGGAAAAGTTCGATGTTTTTGAGTATCCTTCTATATTTGAATATGAATGTAGATTTTTTTAAAACTTGTAACATTGTTTGCTGTATCTGAAAATTCCATAATGTTTTAATACAGATAAAAATTCCTAAAGCGTACTGAATCAATACCGCAATTCAAAAAAGATGCAGTGTGATCAAGCTTGGATTAAAAAACGTCTGAGTTCTTGTCAATAAGGAACTGTGATGAGTTTAGGGGTATCATATTGACTGTGTATTAATACATGGTATCCTATAAGACCATCAGCTGATTGTTTAGAATGTAAATTAAACTGTTGATGGATCCAGTGACTGATGGCTTAAATTCCAATTAATCAATTGCTTCATCGGTTTCTTAATTCAGATCAAATATCTCAAGTACACACAGTTCTTCCCTGGTCTTAAGAGAAATTAATGCTTTTAAACTAATTTAATCAGTCTTCTATAAATGTGCATCCTCTGGAATGACGATGTAGCTTAAATGTTTAGGATGTTTCAGGTGTCTTGTGGTTTTGTTCCTCCTTAGAAGCCATCATAATTGAAAGCTTCTCATTAGAGTAGTAAATGAAACTCTGTACTCCAATATGTCATCTTAGTGCTGCCTTGTCATCAGTTTAAAATTTTCATGTATATAGTCACTTAAGTAATATAAATGATTTAAAAATTAAGTTGTTTGTAAATGATCTGTTGTTAGGTGTGCAAAGCTAAAGTCAGTTTTTCTTTTAGTGGGTACATTCTAGTAACCCATCTTTTTCAATGTTTTTCACTTAAAGCAGGAGGGCTGGTAATATTGCCAGAAAATATAAAGCTGTTTATGACACTGCAGTTCCATGTGCTGTTTCCTGCTGACCCATCAATTAATTCATCAACACTTGACACAAGCTCTTCACTCTGACACTTATACCAGTTGATCTTAATTTGATTGCCGTTAAAACCTTCCTTTCGTGACAACTGTTGTCAATTATACAAAATAAAATCAAGTATTCATAAGTAGGCTGTAATAGGATATAGGCAGACAGATTTAATAATTCAGTTTTGCTGAGGCTTGAAAGGCATTAGTTGTATCTGTTGCTCTCATTTGTAAAAAATTCATTGGATACAGCTCTGGAGAGAGAAGGCAGACATAATTTTATTTATTTAGATTTGAGAAAGAAGAGCCCAGACATGTGGCGATGGTTTAGCATTATCTCTGTTTAAGAATAACTGACAAGAATTCTTATCAGTTGCATATTATAAAAAGTAAATGTAATTTACTTTTATGGTTTTTTAAAACTAATTTAAGTGCATACATTGTCTTTTTGACAATGTCTGTAATGGAGTGTGGAATTCAACCCTGCATTTATACAAAAAAACAATACTTTTTCAAAACTGGGGTGCCTGGTCTTTATTATGCTTGTAAAATACAAATATTCCTGTACATCTGCTATATACAACTAAATTATAGTTGCTTTCCTCTGATGCATCTTCCTCACAGTAGAACTTTAAAATGTGTGCTATGGCATATTTGAATTATACCTGTAACTTTACTTTAGTGCTTATTGGCAAGTCGACTTTTTGAGCTTGCCGATAAATGCCAAAAAATTTGCAAGCAGAAATCTGTTAACTTTAATGTTTTCTGAGAGAACATTAAATACAGTTTTCAGAACTTCTGTGTTGATTAACTTCTTATACGTTGTTCTTTACTGTGTACACTGATGCTTGTAACCCATATGTGTGTTGACTGTAAGGCTCTGTGATTTGGATGTAATTGTGAAATCTGAAAATGGAAATATTAAAAAATAATTTCAGTTATAAAATGCTGATTAAATAGGTGTAGTCGAAGAGAAGATCTGCTCTAAGAGATTGCTCAAAGCAAGAGCAGAAAAAGTGAAGGATAGAATTGTAGAACTCCTTTTATAATGTGTTATTTACTTTGTCACTTTTTAATGCTAGTCAGTTGTTCCTTAGCAGCAATTTTTTCCTGAATTGAGAATCCTCTTGTGTCTTATCTCATGTCTTAAAACTGCTTTCTCAGACCCTTTTTCCAGACCAGGAGCTGTGAAATTAAAATTAAATTTGGATACCGGACAAGTTGGATAGTTTAGTTTGTTATGTCAAGAAAATCATCTTAATTTTTCATGTTGCTATTCATCAAGAAACATGGCCAGTCCTGGAAAGCAAGTATTAGCATATATTAGCTTTAGGTATTAGCATATTTTAGCTTTAAGTATTTGCATATTTTCCAACCTTCTCTTTGTAAAAACAAAGTCAGTAGACTTCATGATCAAGAAGGAAGCAGGGAGGAGGAAGCTCTGCCTTTTCATCATGCCACTTTACCTAAACTTTTGCTTGCCATTTTCAGTCTGATTTCACATAATTTCCATGAGTCAATGCATGCATTTTGAAGTATTTGGATTCAATTATGCAAGTCTAGGATTATTCAAGAGTATTACTGCCTGACAAAGGACATTAGGTCGTACTGGTACAAGTGGTAGGATATTCTGTGTCTGTCTGGTTCTTTAAGGGCACTGTTAGGCTACTAAGAAAAGCTTAGTACTATACAACTGTCTTTGCCTAAAGCATCTCTGAAAGTAAAATGTCTATGATATTCAAGAATGTATGTAGTGTAACACGGGAGATGCAACAAATGGCAGTTTTGATTCTGGAGCAAACCAAATCAACTTCTCTAGAGCAGCAGAGATTTTCTTTCCGCACATATTTCAAATATTAAATCTCAATGTAATTAAGGTAACACGAAGGTTTTTTTCATTACAACTTTCCATTAAAATCAGGTGATGCAATTTTACATAGAATAAATTATTTTCCTTTTTTGAAGTAATTGCTCTTAGTCTGTCAATACTGCTGTTTTGGGTTTCTTGTGTTAAGTGCACTTTCTTGTTAAACAGGCTGAATATTAAGCTAATTGTTTTAAGGGGAAATTATCCATCTTTCTGCTTAACAGAAACAAAACAACCCCAAATCTAATAAAATAGGAACAAATAATTTAATTGACAAACAGCAAATCTTCTTTTCTGAGTGACTTTCTTAATAAACCCTGGAAGCTAGAATACATTTTAGAAAATATGTACATCCCAAGTAATAGCTTATTTTCAGAAGCCTATTTTTAAAACTGTATTTATTACTCTGCAGTGTGCATATAAAAACAAAATTTTAAGTGCTTGATAGTAGCACAAGTTCATATACGTTACTATAATTTCAGGAATTTAAAGATTTTCACATATTAAGGAGTTAATACATAAAATATGATTAACAAGTTTGGTAGTATACAAAAATATATTAGGCTATCTGGTGATGATGCATAGTATTAATTAAGAGAAAACTTAAGATATAATTGCATTTTACTTGATTAAGAAGCTTCTCTTTCTGGTTTGGGGAAGATTTTTTTTTCCTTTTTTCCTTTTTTTTTTTTTTTGTCTGTCTTGCACGTTTTTTATGTTTAAGGTGAAAATATAATCAGCTTTTTCAAAGGATAACCTGTATTTAGTTTGAGAATTTTTGTTCAGGCCTTTTTCTTCAGGATTCCTAGAGGCAGGTAGGTCACTGATGCATATGCACATGTACACATCCTTCAAGTATGTTCTGATTGGAGCTTTAAGTCCAGCACACACTGAGTAAGTCGAATTCTTCCTGCTTACTCTGTATTAACAGTACCTTTGTTTGACAAATCTAGGCCAGGCACATCATGGCCCTAGATTACTGTCTTCATAGATGAGCTTTTTTATCTCTTATTTCAATATACCATAAAAGCTACTGAAATAAACATTATTTTTCTTCAGCATTCTATTAGCACACAAAATAGCTGTAAAATATATATATTTATTTGAGATATGGATAAAATAATACGAAGTCTGTTAATAATTATCAATGTATAATTATCCTTATAAGGTGAAGTTACGTACTTATTTCAAGTTCTTAAAGTTATTTTCATCCTTTGTATTGAGGTACAGTTTATCCATGGAAAAGAAACCTGAGGGTAAATTCTGGACAGAACTCAAGTAATTGAGCTCTTGCTAAACCACCAAAACAGAATTGTAATCCCAGGACTTTCCTAACCATTCAAGTTTCAAAGTTTCAACTGAAGCAGTTTCAAAAGTTGGTTTAGTTGCTACTTGGGCTGCACCTTGCATGCTCTTGCTCTACATTGATTTCTGCCTGTCTTCAACTGATTAAGCTAAATGAATGTTACATACTTGTAAATTAGTTTAAATGTGCTCATGAAATTTGCACCAGTTTTGATAAATGATTAAGCTGTTTAGGCCCAGTGTAATTTCCTTGAATCAACCTTAAATTCTAATTCACATAGTTCCAAAATTTTCACTTGAATTATGGAAATAAGTCAGATGTTCAGAATGTACAACTTTGCCTACAAATTTTGAACAATGGTATAGTTATGAGAAATGAGCATCTGAATGCCTCACTGTATAAAGTAAAAGTTTTAATTTTGCGCATTCTTCTTTAGTTTTTTTCTTTTTGTAAGCAGCTACTTTTGATTGGTAAATAGATAAAATACTTAGTGGCATTTCCTTCAAGTAGCATAAACTTTAAAAAATTTCATTCTTTGTGTGCTGAAACGTAATTGTCAGGTTCAAGAGTTATTTCTGTATTCAGAAGGATGAGCAGCTCCGGACATGATTTGGGGATTTTGTTTTTCTTTTGACAAGTCATATTCAGATTAGAAATGTAAGACACTTTTAACACTGTCCTAATGCATTCTGCTGTGGTATGTAACATAATTTTTGCAACTATTTTGTGGGAGTTTTTTGGTTTTAATTTTGTGCTTGAAGGTGGAGGATGCAGTGCTTCCAAGTATTTTAAAATTGGAAAATGAAAATACTTACTTTTTTAAAATACTTTGATTTTAAGAAGTTTTATGTACTGCTGACTCAAGTAACTCTCAAAGGTAAAGTATGTGTGACTTCTTCACAATACACAGGGGTAAATATTTCATTTTACAAAAATTCAAGGTTTTTGGTAGGGGTGAAGAGTTCTTTTTATACCTTCTATTTACATATTTAATCTTGCATATTTATGTCTTAGTTAAGCCAGGTTACCTTAGAGAATAGTTAAAATTTCTTAGTCAAATCTACTGCAATATTTGGGTGGAGAAGAGGATTGTATTGTTTCAGTTTTGCTTTTGTGATCACTATTGAAAGCTGACTTGGCAGAAAGCAGTCCCTTTTTTCTGGATACAAGGGAAACAGGCTATGAGATAAGTTATTGATGAAATTAACTGCTGAAGTGAAGAGGAAATGCAGCTGGCCAATACATGTCATAGTGTGAGCTCTATTAAATGAATATATGTGCAGTCAATCATTCACAGCAGCCACACTGGTCTTGAACTGCATTGATCTATAGTATAATTCTAAATGAAATTGATGCAAGAGAGCAGCCATTGACAGCAAGGGTAAAGAGAACCATGAAATGTCTTCTACAGGAAAAGTATGATGGAGAGTAGGCTCATCTATGCTATGGACAGAAAGTGCAGTGATACCATGGTATTTTTACGTGTTCCTAGGTACTTCACACTTCATTATAATGCAGTGGATGTCACTGACACTTCAAAAAAGTGCTTTATACTATTTTATTTTTAGAAGAAAATCCATAGAGAATTCTGTTAAGAATTTTAAACCAGCTTTTCAAGAACTTCTCTGAGCTTCAGGTGAAATTTAGCTGTGATAATATTTTCTGAGTGCTGTGTATATTAACATTTAAAGATTTGTGTATTTGCTATGCATTTAATAAAAATACAGCTGCTACATGAACCTTGTAAGATTCTTTCAAGTCTGTTGTGCAAAAACACTACCTTTCAATCAGATACAATTTCAGGTGGCTTCTCTCTCAAGGATGTCCTTTCAGGCAGTTAGTTCATCAAACTGCTTAATTTGCAGGCTTTGATGGATAAAACATTGGGTTCTGCTAGACTACTTACACCAGGGTCCATGTATCCTATAGAATAATCTCTCCCTTAATTTATGTTCAATGGTAGGTACCGTTTCTTGACATTCTGCCTTGACACATTCTAGGAGACACTCTTCTTGACTGTAATAGAACTCAAACCTAAATAAACTCCTTTGCAGTGTTTCCTTCCACTTAATTGCTACCACATCGCTTCTAGGGGTAAAACTACTTTTTTAGTTTTATTGGAATGGTTGAAATACAGAAGGAAATATGGGTGTGTTTATACACATGTTAAAAGTTATTTATAACTTGTAAAATCTACTCCTTGCACACCCAGAGCACCCAGTGACAATAGTGTGTACTGTGGCTTAGCTGTAGTATGGAGGAAATTGTAATTACTGCTTCAGAAATATTTAAGGCTTCTCTAGAGTAGCAATGATGAAGCTTTTTGTTGAAATCTTACCACTTTTTAAAAAGGCTTCCACCTTGATGGAATGGTATTTAATTTTGTATTTTTTAATAGATTTGCAGTGTTTGTGTTGGTCTTTTTTGAACCTTACATTAGTAATGTATGTAATATTCCAGACGTGACAATATCCATCAAACTAGTTATGGGGGTGAGAGTAGCCTCTGCAGTGGTCTCAGTTTTCTGTTCCTTCAATACTTGTCTTCTGTCTGTACAGCACATTGATTCTCTTCAGTGTGTATGTCTGTATCTTGAGTTTCCCTCATACCTTAAGTACTTTGCATGTGTTGACAGGTTTCTTTAGTCTTGGATTGCTAATAGAGGCAGATGATTCAAAATTACCTCTTTTTTATGTATAATACATTGAGATCCATGTTGTTTTGAATGCCATCCATGTTGAGGACTTACTTAAATTTTTTTTTCAGAGAAGCCAGGAGACAATAAGCAGTGAAAGCTTGTGATGTCATGCCAACATGGAGAAAAAAAAAAAATCACAGTATTCTGTTTTGTTGGAATCGTACAAGTGACAGAATTACATGAAGAAATAAAATTAAACCTTTTTCAACTCCAGCTGAAGTTGTATCTCTTGATGATACAACATGAATCTGAAAACCTGTTTAGTAACTTTGAAGAAACCTGTAAAATAGAAGTTACCTCTATTCATAAACAGATGTATTGTTAATTTTATTGGAAAAAATTGTGTGGTACCTAAAGCATTCCTGCAAGGAAACACACAAACATTCTAAAATACAAATCCTGTTATATGTTTTACATTTATTTTTAAAATGGTTGTAAATTGTATTGCTTTCACTCTTCTAGATGTTTTAACCCAAACTGAATTTTTTAAATTAAAATAATAGTTTGATGTCTCTTTGTAACTTCAAGGTTCATGTTTCATTCGAACTGACCAGCTGGATGGAGAAACAGACTGGAAACTGAAGGTTGCTGTCAGTTGCACACAAAGATTGCCAGCTTTGGGGGTAAGCAATCTGTTTGCTTTTAAGTTATCTTTTATGTGTGCCCATATATCTGTTATCTAAAAGATTGTTATAGTTACTGTAAGTGTTGAAAAATACTTGTTACCAGAGCCTTAGTTTCTTTTCAATGCAAAACCAGGAATATTTGTGTAACCAACTTCTTGTTCAGCATCCAGTGGAATACCTGTGTCTTATTTATTGTAAAAACTAAGTCAGAATTGGATTATTATCTTTCAACCTAGTGTTTCTTGTCATTTTCTGCACTGAGACTCACACCCTTCAGAAGCAAATCACAGTTACAGTGTTTTTAACCACGTGTTAGACTGCAAGGGCAAATTGTTCTTGTCTCAGGAACCATTGCTGTAATCACTTACTTGTGAGCTTGGGAAACAATAGTCTGCTTCTGGAAGGAGAAGTGTGTTTTGTTGTCAACGTTGTTTCAGGTCTGACTAGGTGCAATGTGCAGGCTCTTGCAATGAGGCCTCTCTAAGGGTGGCCTGAATGTGGGTATTTTTGAAGTGCATACATGTGTTGTGCCACAAGTAAATCTAAAATCATGAAAAGGGACCCAGGTTGGGTGCATGTGTATATACACATCCGAAATAGATACATACCTGCAAAAGTAAAATTGTATGAATGTCTCCTTAACAAGAACAGACACGATATGTTTGATTAAAATGCAGTCAATTTTCTATCTTGCTTTGACTTTTTTTTTCAATTTAGTAGTACTTTTCCAACAGTTACTCCTGTGCTCAACTTAGTTGTTATGTTTTGTTTGTCTTTTTTTTTTTTTTGAAACATCACTGACTGCAGTTACAAATACTGTGCAAAGCACTGCCTCAGAGTTTTATTTCTTGGTTATAATTTTGATGTTCGAAACTTAGAAGTTTTGGTGTTCTGAGGCTAATGAAATCTGGAGTAAATTACAAGCAAAGGCTCCTCTGCATTATCCTTTGGAAAAGAAAAAAAAAAAACTTTTGCATTAACTATTTTTTTTAACCTAAAAGTTTCAAATCCATGTTTGAAGTTCTTCCTTTCTTGCTAGGAAGAAAGCATGGAATTAGCTTTCTAGCTTTCCTGTTAGGTGGAACATGAAATTCCTGTATTGTAATTTTTATATTAAGTTCTTTGTTTAAAAAAATAAAAATCAGTTATCAATAGACTTTACAAATAAAGCATTAGGTATTTATGGATTAAATTATGGTTAGATCTGTGCAGTATGAGTTGGAGAATGAAATGCTAGTACTTTTTTAGACTAGTAAATCAGAAGTGGTTGAAGTTAGAATGTCTGCATTTGAATGGTGGGACATACAGCCTCATCTACTGCAAACGTGAAGGTTCTCTTCAGGTGGTGGCTCTTTTGGGTATGAAGAGGAGGGAAGGCAAAATATCACCAAGAAATTGTTTGTGCATCTTAGAAAAAATACAGAGCAGTCAGCTGCACCATAGTAACCATTTCTTCCTTAGTTGTTTCCACTTAGGGCTATTAGCCTTCCTCTAGCTGAACTGGGTTTCTTGCAAGATCTTCATACTCTCCCTCTTGAGCTGTGGATGATAATCTGAGTTGTATCATAAGTGTGGTTAATCCGGAGCTGCTTCCACTTAACACACCCTTCCTGGCTACCCGCAGCATAGGAAAGCCACAAGCAGTTGATGTGCCTCTGCCCTTTCTCACACTACTCAGTTATTGGTGCTTACCAGGTGCTAGATAAAGCTTTGTCTGCATTTGTCTGACATTTCATCCTGAAGTAGCCGATGCTGGGTGTAATACTTCCTGCCAACTAAACTAAAATACTTCCAAATTTTTCTACTATGGGGTTCGGTCAAACCACTTACACTTGGTGGTTCTTTATTAAGTTCATTTTAAATGGCTGCTCCCAGCAAATCTTAGACTGTCCCATCTGTCTGAGACTTATTTGGTGGAATGGTAGCCTAATGCACCCAAATGTAAATGATTTTTAAGGGATTCTCATGTCCGTCTCAAAAAATGATGTTCAGTGCCTATCAAAGGATACTATTTCCATTCCTGTGGAAAAGCACATTGGTAATTCTTAGATTTCTGCAAAGACAATTTTACCTTTACACAAATGACAGTGATATGCAGGAGTCAGTCATATAAAGAAACTCTGTGAATTGACAACTTCAGAGATTGGTTTGGAGATCTAAGCAAGCTATGAACATTAAACTTACAAAAAACAGCATTATAAAATTATTTTACTGTAAATCTAATTTTTGTGCTTTATAATAGAGTCATAAGTTACATTTTTATGTGGGCACTAGAGGAACTCAAAATGCAACATCCAGAATTATTTCTTTATAGTTGCACAGTTGGGTTCCTTTCCTGTACAAAATGCCAGGCAGATCATGCAGCGCCCTGTCCAGCTGCAGTGTCCAGCAGTGCAGCCGGAGCGCTGGTGCGTGCCTGGAGCAGCTGTGGGGCACTCGGGGCTCCCGGCGCGCCCTCTCCAAACCGGCCCTGCCACCCGCTGGGACCCTCCCAGCTCACTGCAAGACTCTGACACAGCAACACAGTCCCTGGCTCCCAAGCTTAAATCCCTGTGGGCACATGATGAGCCAGCAGCCAGCTGCTTCTCTCGGGCAGAAGCCATGCCAACCGGAGCAGCAGGGCACAGTCCTAGCAGCTCTGCCATCTCTGCCCTGGGCTGATGCTTCGGGATGGATCATATTATTCCAGCCAGCCTCTCCCACAGTGGCCTGCAGAGACTCATTACACATGCTTGCCACAGTGGCTTATACACGTATTTGTAATGCACTTTCAAAGCTCTGAGACTTACGGTTCATACTTCCATATTGAAATATATTTATAGTAATTAAAAAATGAAATTCATGCAGGTTGAGCATAAAATAGACTATGAACAGTTAGCTCTTGTGTTGGATACAATATACTGTCCATAATTGTCACTCATTTTGATATCTTTAGTATAAAAACATAGTCATTATGGTTGGAAAAGACCTCTAAGATTGCTGAATCCGGTGAACGGCTCCATTATGTTCACCACTAAACCGTGTCCCTAGGTGCCACATCCACATGCCTTTTGAACACTTCCAGGGGTGGTGCTTCCACTACTGCACTGGACAGCCTGTTCCAATGCCTGATCACCCTTTCTGAAGAAATTTTTCGTAAGATCTAATCTGAACCTCCCCTGGAGCAACTTGGGGCCATTTCCTCTGCTCCTGTCACTTGTTACCTGGGAGAAGAGACCGACCCCCACCTTGCTATAACCTCCTTTCTGGTAGGAGAATGAGTATCTTGTGTTGGCATGAGCTCTCAGCCGTGTCAGCAGAGCAGCACTGTAATCCTACCCACTATGACACCCAGAACAGCAAACAAACCTGCAGACTTCAGAGCTTTTCTTAAAGAACAGATGACACCACCAAGACGATCAGTACAGATTTTGTTGTCTTCCCTAAAGCACTTAATGTGATCAGAGAATTAAAATTTCAGCAAGTCACTTAATGATGGCTGAGCAGCAAATATGGTTACACCTAGATTAGTTTTCTTGCAGTTTCGTAGTTATAGGTGGGACAGATCTGGTGATACACAAGTTCTGAGGCATTCTTCCCTTGCTGGTGTGATCAGGTATATTTGTTTACAGCAGTGAGGTCACTGTAATTTTCAATAAATGGTGACTTGCTGATTTATATCAGGAGATCCATACAGCAGTAAACAATACCATTTACATTTAATTAGTTTTATTGAACCAAAGGCAATTTTATTTGCAATGAACTACATGTTATGATTAAGAATGTATTTTAATGATCTTTAAGTAAGGTGAACAAATGTTGCCCTTGACCCAATAGAGGAGATTGTTCTATGTTATTGATAACTGTGGTGATTTTTAAATTGTGAAATGCAGAAGAGAACATTTCATTATTGCACCATCACAAAGTACTTTTCTGACTTGCAGTGTAGAAGGATGAAATGCATTCTTCTCCATTATCACTTTTAAGTATGAGATAAATAAATGTGTATCAATTTTTAAAGAAAAACTCATCTACTGTTATATAAAAATAATTTTTTTACTTGAGATTCAAGTCTTCCGTGCAGTTTTTTAATCTAGAATTGTTACAATCCCCACCCAAACGTGGTTTTCTGTCTTAAGTAACAAAATTACTGAGGTCATTTGCCCTTATTGCATCCTAAAAGTGATGTAATTTTAGATGTAGAATACAGTTTCCACTGAAGGTGTCAGTGAAACTATTTGGCTTCAGTAAATCAACAGTTCAATGTATTAGTATGAAAATAAGTCTTTACTGAAGCTGAGTCTCACAAATCCCCCATTAGTTAAAACCTTAATAAAAAATTGTTGTATTTTCTAAAAATACTCAAAAAGCAGCACTTGGTGAAGAAACATCTTTGTATTACAATAACCTTTGGTGGTTGTTGAATAGAGTTCATAGGAAATATGTCTGCTGTAGCTGTTATCATTCTTCAAGTTTTTATTTCTTTCCCTCATGTTATAAAACTACTATATTTTATTGGCCTGAGAATGATGTCCATTTAGAGTACAGAACAGTTGGCTGCAGAAAATAAGAATCTATAACTCTTTTCTTTACCCTAAAAATGAAAAAAAAATCCCAGAAATCTACTGAGCACAAGTAAAATGTTTTTATGTCTTTTGCTACTCATGAATGAAATGCCAATAGGCTAACACCATAGATTTCCCCCAGAGCAAAAGGTTTTTTAGTTTTAGAAAAATCCCCCATGTACTTCTGGAATACTATGACAGTTCTATCTTGTAGCATTTCAGAGTAATGCCAATAGTGTGCAAAGAATGTGCAGATTTCAGTTTTTCACAAAGATAAACTGAGTTTTGTTTCATAAAGAAAAAAGAGGAAAACATGAAAATTTAGATATTAAATCAGAAATACAAAAGGAGAGCTTTAACGTAAAAAGACACCAAAGGAGTATGGTAGATAGAAATTTTTGCATTTGAAATGTAACAAAGGAGAACATCACAGTAGAAAAAGACAGAAATATTAGAAAAAATGAAAATATATTAATGTAAAAATGACAATTCACTTTAAAAAAGGTGGATATTTCTCCTTTATTTTAATTTTGCTTCCCCCTAAGGTGTTCCTTGAAAAGAGAGAAGTTGACGCATTTCACTAGCAGTTTTTATTGGTGTATGACTTTGTGTGTGGTATTAGTTTTCTTCTGTATTATCCTCTACTGAGAGACTCTTTATTTTTCTTTGCATAATAAAGCACATAATAGCTAGGATTAGCTAAATTGTAGGTGATAACAGATTGGAGAGAACTGAATGATGAAGATATAGGACACCACATGTGTATTAGTTTCATATGAATTATTTCTACTGAACCCGTTGAAAGTAGGTTGGAAGAACAAGGATGCAATGAATGAACTTCGTTTGATAGACTTCAATAAACGTCTGGTGGTTTAAGATAAAGATAATTTGTGAGATTCAGTGTTCAGGTTTCATTCACGTTTTTAAAAGCATATGAAATATGAAGTGTGTGGTTTTTGCAAGCTATGAGATATCTTGTCTGCAGAATATAAATACAAATTCATTATTTATAGAGCTACACATTTTTAAACTGAAGTCAAACATATTTCATAAATGTACATTAGATTTTAAGAAAACATTTTGATAAGGAAAAACAAAATAAATAGTGATATTCATCAATCTAGCCATTGTATCAGAGAAACAAAAGGATATAAATGTGTTGAACTTTAAGACATTAACACAGATAGACAATTGGACTTTTAGTTAATTTTTGTACTGTTCAAATTGTGAAGCATTCTTACATTCAAAATTATGGGGAAAAAAAATAATGGCCTACCTTCAAAAGAGCATTTGAGCTAAGGTATTGTTATATGTCCATGAAAAAGGCTGTAAAATTAATTCTGCTTTGGAAGGCAGCACATTCTAGTTAGCATGTTCAGGGTGTTGTACCCATGTAATTTGGTCCCCAGAAATGCTGTTTGATTAGCCTTTTGCAAGATTCAAGGATGGAGGTAACCCAAATAATTAGGTGCTACATACAGTGGGAAGGTGTACAACCTTGCTTTTGTTCAGAGGTTAGAATTCTTAGATCAACTGAGACTTGGTATCAAGCATCTGCTCCTCTCTGGAGTAGAAATTGGTTCATCCATGCATCCAATGCTCAACTCTTTTTGAAATATCTTTGCTGCTGTTTGTCCTGACCATCTAAAAAGCACCAAAAAGGTTGCTTTTGTGCTTGAAAAATTCCTTTGTATCAGGGTTTTAGTCTGTAGTATTTTTTTCTGTGGGAGGTGGATGTTTTAGAACAATTATCTGATGGAATAATTGCTTCAGAATTTTAAGATGAACCTCCCTGGGCCTCTAGGGACTGCTCTTAAGATCAGATTTATCAGATTTTTTTTCTTTTGTTTATGCTATACTGCCATTTATTTACAGAGCCTGCTACTGTAGTATTTTAGGAGTTTCCTATTCTTCTTAGATTTAGAGTTGGAACATTTATGTATTGTTTGCTGTCATGAGTAGTGGTACCACATACATTAGACCAAATTTTATCATACTAGTTTTGATGTATCCCTGGTGATGTAGCCAGGCATTCCTGAAGCTGTTGGGGTTTTCTCATAGAGCTTTCACAGAAGTGCTAGAACTTGCAAGAGAACTTGAGTCAATTTCATTGTTTCCTCTTGTACTCAGCTGGCTTTGTCCTTGCTGGAAAAGTATTTTTTTTCCCAGTTTAATTAAAAACCCCAACCAACAAACAAATCAGCCCTTCTCCCTCTCCCACTTTTGAAAAGAACAAATATCTGGAGAATATTTTAAGATTACACTATTATTAATTAAAATGCAGCTGTTAAAAGAAAATAAATTAGATAAAATATCTAACTCACGCTATAAATGTAAAACAGTTCAGTGTTCGGACTATCAACACATTTGCGATGTCAACTTGAAACTAATTCCTCTGTAGCAAGATGTACTGGAAAAAAACACCATGTTGGGTAAAAGATTTTTGGCCTTAGTTCGGGGTGGGTTGGTGGGGGTCGTAAATTGGAATCTTTACCGGGTCTTCAAAATACATGATTATATTTAAGTAATAGTAAGTACATTATTCTGTTTTACAGGATCTCTTTTCAATCAATGCTTATGTTTATGCTCAGAAGCCACAGCTGGATATCCACAGTTTTGAGGGTACTTTCACACGGGTAAGTAGTGTATGTAAATACAGTTCTACTTCTCTCTTTAATGCCACAATGTAAGTGAAACCTACGCGTAGTGTCAACACTGTATGAGATCTTTTCTTGGCTTTACAGCAGTATTTTTTCCGATGTTCCTGTGATGATACTTCATATAATAGATATCTTGTTAAATATGTATTGCAGAAAGCTGAATTGCAGATATCTGAATATCTGAAAAAATCAGAATTGGAGAGTTGAATATTTTTCGTTGACTTCACTTTAGTCTTTTTATATGAAACTCTTTGTGAACAGTGTACTGTTTCCAGGCATCTAAGGTATTGTTCATGTGCGTCAAAAACGGAGAAGTTGAATAATAACAGTAGCTGAGACAATGCATCTGCTAATTTAAGTGCAATAAAATTATGTCTTGTTTAACAGCATTTCTGCTGTATTTCCAAAGTTCAGTTTTCTCAAAAAGTAAAATAAAACTAAAAGCTGTTTATGGGGGCTTTTTATTGAATCTCTTCTTCAGAGATAATTATATTCAAAACTGATTATGAAAATAACAGTGCAGTTATATCTATGAATTGTTTCTGTTGTTTTCAAAAGGTGGCCTGCTAAAGTTGACCCTTTAAGCAGTGTCCTAATAGGTAGTAATTCTTTCTTTTTTAATAGATTTACAATTTTGTCGCAGTATGTTAGCAGATATACTGATTGTTCTGTTTATTTTAGCCAAACTCAGTGGTGCTACACTTATTCCTCTTGATAGTTTGTTTCTAAAATAATTTGAGAGAATTAACTATGGGGAGGTAAAGGGAAGGGTTTTTACCTGTGACTCAAATTGGTAATAGATTTTGTTCTGTAACTGGATTCCAGTTCACAATTGTAAATACACTGATGAATGAGATATTGCAGTTGCTGGCTCTCAAAGACCAATTTATACCAGTTGCATAGTCCATGCTGCCTACAAAGTAAATGTCATTTGTTCATACCTTCCAAAGCAGTAAGCAACAGTGTTTACTTAAACCTTGTATTGACCAATTGTACAAATGAAACTTCTATTAACAGCTGTAAATTCATATTATTCCTCGCAGTGGCTAAGTGTGTACTTTCCTAAATATATATTGAACTCTTCAGAATCTTTTAAACTACTCTGGTATAAGTAATTGAGACATTGGGAAATCATCACAATCATTTGTGTTGTGGGTTCTGTTTGTACACATCGTAGGAGCTGTCTGATTCAAACATGCCAATGTATGTAAATATATTTTCACAATTCATTTTTGAGTTTTTTGAGTGCTTCAGTAGGAAGGATAGTTTAAACTGAACTTCTGTGTAAAGCATTGCCCTCAAATTTGGTTCACACTGAATCACACTAGAGATTTTTCAAAGGTTGTTTTTTGTTAATAATGTACCTTCTGCATTGTGAACTGTTGTTTTAGGACACTTGTTTACTGATTTATCTTTCTGCTTTTGCTGTGAGCCATTGCTTCTTACAATAAATTGGTTCTTGCATCTAATTTCTATTTTATGGTAAAGCAAAAAAAATTAGTGTGCTTAGTGATGCTAATGCATACATTTTTTCTACTTAAGCATTGATGTTCAAAGAATTCTTGCAAGAGTAGGTTGACAGGGTAATAACACATTGATTTTTCTTTTTCTTTTTTCCCCCCATTATGGAGATAGAGTACTAGCAATGAAAAGACAAACCTAGATAATTTCAAGAAGTGCACGTCCATAAAACAAACCAGAAACTTGGGAACAGAGGGCTGGAGTTTTTATGAACAAGCAAGTTCTAAGTACAAATCTATCCACAAAAAAACCTGAGAGCTGACAGAAGATACGTTTTGCAGAACACCTGCATAACCATGTCAGGAGGCATAAAAGCTTTGCTGTACTCTATTTAAATCTGCCAACTTCACATGAAGTTGTTTTCCATTGTTCTCCATATATTTTGGTGTGTTATATGCAGTCAGTGCCTGAAAGTAAGTGCGTGTCCTTGCATGATCATGTCTGGCCCTTTAATAATGGCTTGAATCAATTCCTCTCCTCCTTCCACATTTTCTAGACAACCTTTCAAAAAAACAGTAGATGAGCTAAATTAGTGTTTTGTGGAAATTTGTGAGATACTTTATTTATTCTGACAGCATCATCCATGTCGGCAGAGTTTATTTTTAAATAGTGGTGTACAGAACAAGGTTGTAAACAGATGTAACCACTAGAGTTTTTCTTCTGTCTGATGCTCCTCTGTAGGCATGATAAATGAGGGAGCTATTTTACCAATGCTGAAAATCTGAAAAAAGACAATAAAAGGTAACCATACTTCGTAACGCAATTTTTACCAGATAGGGCCTAAAGAATACTCCAGAGCATTACATCAGTGTGTATTGGCACAGCCAGTATTATTTAACCTTTGCTTATTTCTGTGTAGAATCATGGAAAGCCTCTCTTGCTTTTGACCTTGACTATTTTTTTATTTAAATTTGGATTGTTCTTTCACTGTTCCTTTAAGAATATTTTCCTTTTATTTGTTCTGTATTGCTCCTCTGAGCTGCCCCCATAGTCTCTTAATTTACTTTGCAAATATATCTTAATTTTTTTATATTCTAATAGAAATCTTAGAAAACGAATGCCTTTGAGTTTGGTTCAACTACTTCAATAAGCTTTTTTTTCATATGGTACAGATTACATTGTAATATATATAATTTTTTCCAATATAGCATCTTGTTAGATGCTTTAAAAAAAAATCTACCCTGATGCAAAACCTGGTGGATATACCTGTATTCATTTATGAGCAGAAGGTCTGGTCTGGCGCTTATTATACAGCTGTTTTCTTGGATAAGTATTGCATTTCAGTAGAGAGAACGTAAAGTTGTTTTTTTGCTTCATGTTTGCTGTTAAAGAATTACCTGTTTTGAAGCAACGGTTGTGTTCACTTCAATCTGGTTTATTTTTATGTTGCCACTGAAGGGAATGGTATTATGTTTTGCAAATCCTTTTGACGCCCCTTCCTTAAGCTGGCAGTAACAGCTCTACAGACAGCTTGACTAGGGAGCTAACATGTGTGGAACCTAATTTGACCCTTTCCAAAACACATGCCAGTAAAAGGAATGTAGCCAGAAAAATTAACTGTGGTGTTTGGGTGTGAAAGGAATCTCAGTGATTCAAGTAAATTAATTTGTACTCCACTTTCCTACAAAAGTTGTTGGGGGTTGTTGTACTGCATCCTGTTATACAGGAACAGAGCTAGAAAAGGTCAAATAGAAGTGTTACACTGGTTCATTCAAGGATTAGTCTCAAAGGCCTCTCTCCTTATTTACAAAAATTTCTAAAAAATTGTAGCTTTGAAACTTTTTAAATGACTCCTTGAAATTTGTCATGATCCTTGATCAGTTATATTATGAATTCATGAAAAGATTTTATGGAATATATTATGAAAGGACTGAGAGTGGGTTATATTCAAATTTTATTTCACTTATCATCTTACCTTTCTCTCTGCATATGCAAGAGCTACAGACTTAATTTCAGAAAAGGGCTGTAGACAATTTAAACCTTTATGATCAATGTTGCACATGGCTTAAAAAACTCAACCTGATTATGAGGCTTGAGTATAATACTAAACTGCATTATTCTAGTAATGAACTTAATTCAGAATTCAAAGATCAAGAAACATAAGGATGCCAAATGAAATTCAACCCAGCAGACCCTATGTGGAAACTTTGTCAGCTAGACAAAGAAGCCCTTGTATGTCAAATTTCTGCTACAAGAGCAAGTAATGGATTTCATTTAACCCAAAACATACATTGTTCTTTTAGTGTTAGAAAATCTGCAGAAATTTCTCCTTAACACAGGTCTGGTCTTACTTAGGAATTGCAGGTCTTGTTATTCCCTGCTTCACCTATCCCTACCATCTCTCCAGAAGTACAAATTGAAATAGGGTGAAACAGCTAAACTCATAACCCATAAATGCACCTTGTATTTTTCTTTTGAGTAACTTATGAAAAAAGAAAATAAGGTTAAGTCATATTCTGTTTGGGCATGGAAGGTGTGGTATTTGGGAAATGGAACAAACTGTAGAAAGCTAAAAATGTTAGGTGAGGGTATAAAGACATGAAAGTATCATAATGAAATAAGCAGGAGGTAAGTGATTGGCCAGACCATTCTGTGGATGAGCATGAGTGGAAAGAGAGAGCTTATTTGATGTTTTCCTATTCTGAACCACCGAAAAGAAGGTATTTCACTAAGTCTTGTAGCAGTGGTGGACACTGGACAAGTGACTTTCTCCTGACCCTGTTGTCAGCTCTCCACAATCATTGCAGGGCTTTTGATTTTTTCTTGTAGTATGGAAGAGTTTCACAATTCGTAGTCTTAAAATCTACTAACTGAAGAATAAGGGGGAACAAAAGATTTACCTGGCTTAGTATCCTGTTCTTGACAACAGCCAGAAGCAGAGTGCTGGGAAGGAGAATACAACTAGAGTAAGGACACAGTAGAACCTCCTGAAAAAGAGCCATCTGTCTCTTAACTCAAGATGTAGGAATTTCCTGAGTTAGAGCTGGTTTCTGTAAGTAAACTGCAATGCATTTTCCTTCTTTAAACTTACACAGTTCACCCTTTAATCTGTGTAACCTTTTAATGTTCAAATGGACAGAAGTTGCACAGTTAAGTAGATATTTAAGAGTAATTGCCTGTTGTTTTAATTTTGCTGACTTTATTTATGACTTCTTTCTTCTTTGGTAAAAATAAGCAGTATCTATCCTCCCTTTTTAGGTGCCTGTTTCATAGATGTCTGTCTTATTCTCCATTAGAAGTCAGGTTTATTTAGTCATATCTAGTATGGAAACTACATTGACCTCCTATATTGCTCTTTTTGAATATTTTTCAATTCTTTTGACTTTCTGTTTGGTATAAACACTGAAACAGTCACAGAATCCAAATAATATGAGAACAATTGTAAATCAAACCAGTAATCTAAGCATTAAGAGTTAGGAGTATAACAGATTGTTCTTACTAATTCATGAGGAAATAATCAGAAAATAATTCCCCTTTTTATTAATTTTAAGTCTAATCTTATAGAACATGGATGATTCTTCACAGAATATTCTGAGTTGCAAAGGACCCACAAGGATCATCAAGTCCAACTCTTGTGAATGGCCCATAATGTGGATCGAAGCTGCAACCTAATTAGCACCATGCCCTAACCAACTGAGTTAATCCCAACATCATCAGAATATAAGTCTTGATTCAAAACGTGTGGTTTTCTTCTTAGGGCTAATTTATAGTTTCCTTGCTATATAGGGATTTCTTGATGTATGCACAAAAATTTCTGTGTTTAGTTGGAGATTTTTCTTTTTTTAGAAGCAGAAATTTCTGTGCAGCTCACCTGTGTTTGATGATTGTTTCAAAATAGAAATGAGAAATGGGTGTAGGTTCTGATTATTGACAATATGCAGAGTTTATTGTGGACTTTGATAAATAAGTCATCCTGCTTCTCTTGCAAAATGTTTAGCACCAATCTGTAATTTGATCAAATACACTTGATTATCCTACCTCCTAAAGTTTCCTTTAGTTGTAAACAGCACATTTCACAGCTGCTAATGAGTAACAAATCTGTACATACTCCAAATTGATTATGAGAGATTGTCTGTTTACAATCTGCGGATCTTTATTTCTTGGGAGGAGAGAGGGGAGGAAAAAAGGGGAAGTTTAATGTAATCATGGAAGCAGTTTTCTATTGGAGATATTTTCCCAAGGAGTATATATTTTGTAAGTATGTGGTAAGATCATACAAGCTTGGATTTCATTTTAAAAGTCTAAATATTTTTCCCTGAAGTTTGTATAATGTTGATTAGGTGCAAAATTATGATGACCATAACTTGCTGTATTTAGATTATTTAAATTATAGATTATTTAAATACAGAACAGGTTGTTAATTTTTGGGAGTTAGTGTTCATAACTCACTTCAACTGCATGCTATAGCACACTGTTCTGCAGTTTGATACATCTGAGGAAAAGAATACGTTACCTTTAAAATACTTGATTAGTTCTTGTAATATGATTGGATAGAAGTAATGTGAACTTCAAACATATTTTACTTTCTAAAAAGTTATTTGTGTCTGTGTATGTGCAATGAATGCTGTTATACAGTGATTGATATAAGCATGCAAACATCCTGTGTCAGTAATTCAGGTGGTTTGACATGTTTTTTAACTTTTTGTGATGATGATTTACGTATTAGCTGTTCTTACTTTTAACAGGAAGACAGTGATCCTGCAGTTCATGAAAGCCTAAGCATAGAAAATACATTATGGGCAAGCACTGTTGTTGCTTCAGGTAAGTCCTGCAATGCAAAGCTCCTAATGTATCTAAATACTTCCATGGAAGTGTATCCTTATTTTTCAAAAGCCATTAATATTTCATATTGTGAAATACTTTTATCTGCCAGACTAATAAACTGTTGCTTTTCTGCCTTCCCATTGGTTTCATCATGCTGCTCAAAATATTTTCATACATTTTTAATCTTCCTTAATAGCTTCAGGGGGTTTTTAACTTTAATTTTGCTCTTTCAGTAGTGCAGTCCCTTGTAGCTCACTGTAGTCACTGATCTTTTTGATTTAGTTAAAAATTCAAGTTGTAAGGTGCTCTGTTCAGCTCTCAGGGGATACATTTACCTGTTGAAAAGCAAGGGTGAATTTGCATTTTTTAGAGGTTATTCTTTTGTGTATATTCTGATTAATATCTTCTATTAGGCAAAGTCTCAATCGGAAAGAATAGATAAATTATAAAGTTAGGTAATGTTAAAATACTGGGATCTAAATATTAGTATTGTTTCATATATGTCCCAGAAATTATAAATGAGTATACATTAATACCTAGATGCTGTATTAAGCCATTATAACTTTTTGGTTTTAGAGCAGAAATTTTCTTTCTTTCCTTTTTGCTCTGTATAAGTTAAAAGGGTTGTGGTTATTCTGCATGAAGACTGAGAATAAGGAATTGAGAGAACATGATTTCTGAAGAGAACTAGGATTTAAGAAGGGGAATTGGAACAACTGGGAACAGCTGAGAAAGGGGAAGAAAGTAAAAGAGTCTCCAGCTAAATTGGGAAGTTAATCCCTTCTATGAAGATTTTTACATCAGTGAGGGGCCTCCTTGGAAGGCTGTGGAGAAGTGATTAATTCTGAGGAGCTAGCAAAGGAGTCTGTGACTGAGCACTCCTTTCCCGAGTGCTGAAAATATAGTCATGTTCTTTGAATTCTTAGAGTTTGAATTATTTTATTTGATTGCACTGGAAAACTGTTCTCTCTAAAACTGTCTGGTCAAATGGATGATGTCTAAAATTGTCCTCAGAGAGGTTTTTAACTCCAGTAACTTTGGTATAACTTTGTATAAAAAGATGCTTCTCATGAATTAAAAATTTCAATATTGCATAAACTTGGTTGGAGTTTCCTTTTCCTCAAATCTATGTGTGGAGGAAAACTACACTCAGAGAGTATACATTTACAATGTCAGTAATTCTGAATCAGTACATTGGAATTTTAACTGAAAGCTGTTCGTGTTTCCATTTCCATGGTAGATGATTTTGTTTAGAAGTGTAGCTATTGACTGGTTGCTCTTGATCTGCTATCTAAATTTGGCACCCATATTAATGGAAACAGTGCTTGAGGTTTTTACTTCTGAGGGATCTTGAGAAAGTTTATTTATGAAGGACTTCAGCTCATTATCAATAATAGCACTTGAAAAACATAGGAAAAGATAATTCTCTCATTGGAATATAGTTTTTAACAGTGGAATAACACTTTAAGGCAGACTAAAGGCTAACTCACTGAATAATACAAAGTAAAAAAATATTCAATGGCTCTTCAAGACTACAACCCTTTCTGAAGGGAAAATTATATGATCAAGAAATTAAAAATGCTGTAATGGTGTGCATACAGAAGTTAATTTGAATTCAGGAATCAGAGAAAAATAATTTCCTTCAGTAACTGATTTTGTGACATTAATTATATCTAACCTTTGGCATATCATTCCTTTCACTTACCTCATTTCATGTATTACCTACAATTTAATACCATGGTAATGTGCTTCTCTCATGTAAGTACTTGTTGTCCTGTATGGCAAAAATCCAGATCTCAAGACTTACTCAGAACCTCTGTGGATGTAATTTTAGCATTTGATAGGATTAGCCCTTCAGCAAAAAGTAGGAAATTCAGTCTGTTGCTTATCTAATAAGGTATTTATAAGGTCTTAGAGGTACACTGTGCATACAGTCTTGAGAAAGACCATAAGGTAAAATATCTAGCGCATTGTTAAAATTAAGATGTTCTAGATCTGGTTGATAACTGATGTATAATTCAGTTGTTCCCAACTCACTTTCAAGTTGAATGTACATAACTTAGAATGCTTGATGCTGAGCTAATTAAATTTGTTTAGGTTTTTTTTAAAGTAGTCTTCATAATTGAATTTCCAAGATTTTTGACAACTGAAAATCTTAATAAAAGTACTCGGCACTGTCTGACCACTCTCTGCATTATAAACACATATAAGCTGACTTGCTTAAACCTGCTGTGGAAGGATATCAAAGGTGTACTCTGCCTACACAAATTTGCAGGTACCTCTGTATTCCCTCCCCTACTGTGATCAGGTACAGCCCTTAATTATGTCTGAAAAATGCAGTGGAAGATTATGCTTGTGTGCACCTTCTACAGACACATGACACTAGGATTCCATGAAAACAGAATAAGCAGCCTGTGAAAGTATGTAGTTTTTTATACTCTAGACAGCTATCTCACCCACACTTGTATCTGATTTCAGTGTCCTTACTGTCTAAGTTCACAGTTCTGTTACACATATTTGTTTTCTACCGAGAAAGTCTATGATGTCTGTGTGCAAGCCTAGTAGTTCTATTACTATTCCACTTTGGTTCAAGAAAGAGGGTTTGAGGCCTGAGTCCAGGTGGTGGAGGGTAGAGTTCTGCTCTGCAGTGTTTCCTGTACATCTCTTTGTTTATCCTAGGACTCTTCAGTATGACAGTCTTTAACGCAGTCTAGCTTGGAAGGCTGTGTCCTCCAGGGCTCTCTAAGCAGCCTGGACATCATCTGTGTGACTCACTGGGACCCTGTTAGGCCCTTGCCAACCCCGTGTAGGCTGTTACAAAATGTTCTGGGTCAACCTGGTGCTATTATCTTGACATTTGTCTGACTGATGGTGTTGGTCTCAGGAGTGGAGACAGAGGGCTGCTGATGCCCAGGAAAGGAATATGTATCTGTGTTGTCTTATTTAATTTTAAAAACAGTTTTGCATAGGACATACAGGACAATTGTTGAGTGAGGGGGCTCTCCTCCCACTGATTAATAGATGCTGAATTTCCTGATATTTCTCTTTGACATATTACAAAAACCACATTGCTTCTGGTAGGTTAGCCCACTTATCTCCATGATAGATGCCATTGTTATTTGTCAAGGTGATACAGAGGGTCAAGGTTAGGCTGGGAAAAGCGTTTGGGGAATTATGTGGGGGAATACCTCAGAAAACTAGAGCTGTGCTGATCAGAGCATCTGCATCAGGTTGCTGATGCCCTGAGAATTCTAGAAGAGAGAGACCACAAATCAATTCTTTTGCAGATCAGTAACAGTAAATTTAGGTGTATAAAGGTTTCAAGAAATGTTATCTACTGCATCTTGAATGCAGTTTACTAAAGCTCATGAAAATATCAGAATACTACTATAATGGATTCTACAGAGAAAAAAAGCACCTATGTCTAGAGCAGTAGAAGTGATAAGAAAAGTGTTTACTGTATTTTAAGACTTTTTATTTTCTTCATTAATTTTGGGAACTAAAAAATTGATTCAACAAAATTGTGTAATTACAAACAACTCAAGAGGAAACTACTCCATGTCATTTTTTTATATCAAAATATAATGTTCAGGAAAGTGAGATTACTCAGATTTTGTACATTTGGAAGGCATTTACTTTCCTTGGATTTAGTATGTCTCTTTACCCCTTTGAATAAAAATAAGCTAAATGTGGGGGGAAAAAAATCCATTTTACCATACCTAATATATTCAGAGTGTCAAAATTAAGTTTAGATATCTAAATGGAGTCCTACTGATATCCAATCTGCAGGGTTTTCTGCCCTTTGCTGTAAAGCTCTGACAGAGATCTGGTGATCGTCTGTATGATGTTTATCCTAACCCTAGAAGGAACAAAGATTAATGTGCCTGGATCACACTGGAAGCCTTTGACAGGGATAGAAATCAAAAACCTTTCTTTCAAGTCCAAAACATGCAGTCATCCTTTTGTTATTCTTTAATAAGTGAGATAGGAAAAGATATACTGACTTTTCCACTTATAGGCGATGTTCCAGCAGGTTCTTAAAAAGTAGCAGTAAGGCACAGAGTCTCTGTCATTCCCCATATCTGTATTATCACTGTGGAATTAATAATGGTGCCTGAAGGAAAGGAAATTTTTATTAGTGAAAACTTGCAAAAATACTGTCCCTGGAGAAACACCTTTAAATATAATCAAATAATTTAAACCACCGAGTATTCTGAAAACCTCTTACTTTATCTTCAATTAAATAACTTAACAATTAAATGATCTGAAGATCATTTGTGCTTGTGGCATCAGTGTCTGTGGAGTTTGTGTTTATTGAAAGCTTCAGTAGGTATCATTTCAGTAAGGGAGAGAGGAAAGTTAGCAGTTAAATTTTAAAAGCCTCAAAAGGTCCCCTAAAGTATGGACTTTAGCTTTTTGTTCTCCACTTTTGGTAATGATCAGTGTGGCTCAAATTCTGAACAAGATAATGCAGCTTTCTGAGAAACCTGCTGAGATACCTATTATGAGAAAATTTGTATTAATGAAATTTCATCATCATTTTGGCAGGTGTCAGTCTTGTGAAGTCACTTTAGATAAAATCAGAACAATTTATCTGACTGCACAGCTGTCAAAAGCAGTATTTTCTGCCAGCTCCTACATACGACTAATTAATTTGAGCACCCCCTAGTATTTATGTGGTTCATGTAGTGCTTGGGAGATACCAAAATTGATATGATCACACACCGGATTCAGAGTATCCCTGACTATTCGTGTGTTAATTCTTCACAAGTCTGCTTTTTTTTTTTAGGACCATGTGTTTGTTCTAGTGGTATCTTGTAACTTCTCTCCCTCTCATACCTATCAGTGATTGCCTAGCGTACAAGAACCAGTTTGCAGAGGCCCCATAGATAAAAATACCTGAGTCATTGCTTTTAATAAGCTGAGACTTGCAGTACAGCTGTGCTTCCAGAAATCCCAGATTGGAATCAGTTCATTTTATTTGACACCAGAACTGACCCTGATGCAACCACTGTGGGACAACATTGAAGCCAGGGGTGGAGTTCCCTACACCAATGTACTTCAGATCTAAGGAGCACTTATTTACCATTGATACTGTGCTAATGCCAGAAAGTTTAAAATCTAAGTTCAACAATTTATTGTAAACAGCAGTTTAGTCAGATCTAACCAAAATTCTGCTCTAAGTTCAGCAGTCAAAATGGAATTTATCTGACTTTCACCTTTGAAACCAACTTTGAGACGAGTAGGAAAGTTTGTTTTTCTGAGCTGCAGCAGCCTAGTCAGGCAAAACTTTGTAGCAATGTGCCATCCGGAATGTAGACTCCTCCACAGCTTCTTTTGAACTCAAAAGCTGTGAAGGCAGAGGTTGCTGGAGTGTGCAGGAGGAGATTCCCTACAGGGTATTGTCCAGTACATTCTGACTGTTGGGCAGAGATCAGCTCAGGATCACTCCAGAACAAAGTTCCCCAAGGGGATATGTGGACATTGGTTGGAGACAGAAGAAAGAGTTCAGAAATTATGGATTAGGGACTACTGGAGAATTTTGGTGGGGAGGCCTGGGCATTGATCAGTGGGTTTGGGCAATGGTACTATGCATCACTTGTTTCACTTGAGTCCTTAGGGTTTTTTGTTTTGTTTTGTTTTGTTTTGTTTTCTCATTACATTATTTATAATCATTAATATTATCACAAGTATTACTAGTTCTGTTGTTATGTTTTACTTTGTCTCAGTCATTAAACCATTTTTATCTTAACCCATGAGTTGTGATGGGGTTTTTTTGAATGGGAGGGATTGGTTGGTTGGTTTTGTTTTCTTTTAATTTTTTTTTCCTTATTCTCCTTCCCATCCCAACATTGGTGCTCTCGGGAGGAAGTAAGTGAGCAGCTGCATAAAACTTAGTTGCCATCTAGGATTAAGCCAGAACACATTCTTATTTTTCAGTAAATGCAAACATCTTTAATGCAAACATCTTTCACTATCATCTTTTTTGTCTTTGGCTGTTTCTTTAACTTTTTTATGACCTATTACACTACAAGAACTGTGGTAGCAGATCTTTCATGTGATTCTGATTGCCAAAGGCAAATTAAGTTAATGTCTGACAAATATGTAATACTTCTATTTTTTTTAAGTTTTCTGAGCACAGAGTTTCTGAAGAGTTATGTTTATTATTTCTTTATAGCAGAGTGACCACCAAAAAAAATCACGTTATTGGTTGTACTGCCATAAAGCCATTTCAGGCAACTTAATAAAGTAATAAGAATAAGGGTTTTTTTTAACACTGGAAAGTGTTATAGTGACACGTTAATAAAAAAAATTTTTTTTTAAATGTAAAAATTTATTTAGTTATGCTGAGGCCAAATTTTCCTATACCATGCTGTAAAAATTGACTAAAAGATAATTAAAACTTGGGGATTATTTTTATAAGGTAATGAAGAGAATATTCTGTAGTACATTCTATCAAAGTAATTAATTGGCTGAACCAGATTTTACATCATTATAGATGGCATAGCAGGCAATTGGTGTGTGATCTGTTCAGCACCACTTCACTCATTCTTTCATTCCCTCTGCAGTTATTTATGCTGTCCTAACTTGTGAAAACAGTTGGAGGAAATTTTAAGTCCAAATACAAGTTTTCAACCAGTTCCATGGGAAGTATTGTTCCCATAGAAAAGAAGGAATGTGTGTTATTATCTTTATGGATGTTTATTGCAGAAGTTAAAATGATTCTTCATTGTACATTGTGAAAAATAGCAGTCACAGTGTTATGCATAAATGTTGGGCCTTTTTCATACTGTTGATTTCTTTAAGGAAATAAACTAGTGCAAGTTTTAATTTGAGAAAATTTTCTCTTATTTACTTGACACCTCTGGGTTTTTGTTTGTTTTTCAGGAACTGTAATTGGTGTTGTTATTTACACAGGCAAGGAAACACGAAGCGTAATGAACACATCCAATCCAAAAAATAAGGTAAGTTAGTCTTACCCTGAGATTGCCAGATTCTGTTCTCAGAACTTATAAATAGATGTAAATAAACCCAAAAGTCTACAAGTTTTTACTGTGATGTGTTTCACGTGTGCTGAACAGACTTGAATTTTGTTACAAGAAGTGAATTCTGCCACACTCTCCTTTTGAAAGTAAAAATATTCTTCCTTTAGCTAGGAATATTGCAGGTACTAATGGAGGCATTTGTCTTTGAAGTATCAATGTGCATCTTCAGACTTTTATGATTGTGTCTCACAGCTAAATATTAATTTTCTCTTCTCCCAGATTATTTCACTGTTGTATAATATTTGGCTAAAGGAATGCAGTAGTTTTAATAAGTGTTTATAACAGACTACCGAAGTTTATTTGGGCTACCAGTGGTTGTAGAACAGGTTAGCTAATATTCCAGTCAGTACACAGAACACTCTTTCAGGGGTTTTTGCAAGCAATTAAAACCTTTTCAAGAGATTTTTTTGTCAAGAAGATAACAGAAGTTTCAGAGCTTTCCTCTGTACAAGATTCTTTCAGTTCTAAACAAAGCAAATAGCTCTTCACTTAATCAGTAATGTTTCTAATGTACATTGGGGAGCATTCTCAAAGAAATAGAACTTCACTGTGGGCTGTGCCTTACAACCTAGACCTGTGTTTAGTAAGAAGATAATTATATTAAGAAAGGAAAAAATTATTACAAGAGGTTTAGAAAAAGAATCAACTGTGACAGGTTGCCATTTTCACGCCATTCATAATAAGTTGCTCTGAGTAGGAACATCAAGAGTGAAATGATAATACAAATTGCTTGAAGCAGTTATTGCAGTCCCCTGAGTGTATTGATTTGTGTTTCTAATAAAGAGATGCTTTTAAATGTCTCATTGACAGAGACAGGTGATATGTACCATTACCAGTATTAAGATGGTCTTTTATTATTTTAATCTTTGTAACGTGCATTTTAAAATAATAGAGTAAAATGGAACCAGAATGTTTGTGGTGTATGGTTATTTTCTATTCTACTTGATACAAAGATGAGCCCTTTAAAAACAGAATCTTTCTCCAAGATTCTGAACAACTTCTGACTAATAAATAATTCTCACAGGTGTTTAAAATGAAATTATTTAATGCAGTAAACTGATATGGAAGAATGCATGAGTGTAACATGCATTACCTAAATTCAGCAGATTCTGGGGATGTATTAGACATATAGCAAATGTTAAACTTCTTGTGTGTGGCTATTTCAATAATAGTATTGACAATTTTGGAGATTTTGTCTCTGTGTATTGAACAGCCATATTTAAAGCAGTCACCAACATGTAACATGGCTGAATAAGGATGAATTTAGGAACTGAAAACAGGAAAACACTTAGAGCTCTCACAGCTGAATAAGTGGTGAAATGGCGTTCTGCACTGTAAAAAATAGTTATCATCTTTTTTAACGTGTAGTTTTAGCTGAATCTTTCTGTGAAGTCTGCATCTTACTGTCTCTTTATCTTCTGCCATGGGATGAGATTGGTGTGCTTACTTCTTGTGTTTGAAAAGACACTTGCTGTCTGTAGGTGATATTTTGTGCTAGCTAACCAAGCAGAAGGTAGACAAAAAGTACTCAGTACATTCCTTCTTTGTGTATTTGGGAATCTTCCTGTGTTTTCTCAAGCTTGACAATAATGGTTACATGTTACGTAGGGTATGAAGCATTAGGACCCAAAAGGAGGGCAAAGGGAGTCTGAAATAGCCTTTGAGAGGAGATGATATATTACATTTGAGAGATTAAAGATGTGAACATTAAAAAAAGAAATTTGAATGCAGCTTGCTGAAACAAAATTAAAATTAAATTGATCAATTGTGCTATTGCTGCAAACTTGAGAGGAAAGAAGTCTGCAGCCTTTTCTGCTTTAGGAAAGAATTGTTTGAAATACCGTTTGAAACTTGTTTTAAATGGCACATTGTCTCTCTCTGCTGCCCTTTAAAAATAACTAAAAATAACATTTTTAAGGTTTTCCTGTATAATGTGTTGATCCACTCCTATTAAGAACATACTTCAGTGATGAACTCTCTCTGGGAGAAAGCTAACCCTGAGATCTACAATTCCCAAATTACACTATCAAACTGAAACTCATGTGTCCAGAAATAAGGAAGAAAAATGTAGGCCTGACTCTTTTATCATCTCTTCATTGAAATACAGATAAGTGGTACAGTTGTATTTCTTGCTGGAGAATAACATTACTGCTGTACTTTTTACTATAAATTTGTTATTTCTAATTGTAGATTTTTAGTTTTCCTTCTTAATGTTAGATGGTTTTTGAATGAACCAATATTAAAATTTAGAGATGCAGACCTGCTCTATAAACACTCAGCAAAAGAGTAAAACTGAAATGTTTAGGAAAACTTGCATAAGAAAAATTGTAAAATTTATGTACTTGTTCAAGCATGGGATTTATCTGTATGTTAAACTTAGAAGGATTTATTGTGTTTGCTGAAGTATTCAGTCATTCAAGCAACAATTTTCTTAACTTAAAGTCAACACTTACTTGCTTTATTACAATTGTAAAAATTGTTTCATTGCCTAAGGATGCAGACACAGTCTGAAAAACACAAAGATAGAGAGCATAGAATTTTCTTAATGGATCAATTCAATATGTTTTTAATTCCAACAATATAAAGAAAAATTATTTCTGGCAAGGTTTAATTTCAGTCTAAAATGATATATGTTCTGTGCTTCAGATAAATGTAGAAGTGTTAACATCAACATTATAGTGTAATGACTCTCTGCATTTTACCTCATTGGCAGTCACATCAGCTTACTCAGGAATGCAGTTCCAGCCTTTAAAGAAAAAAAAATCAGATTGAATTGTGCTCCTCACAATGCTGTAATCAGTAATCAATCCTATTTGGATAGATATTCTTAAACCTTGGCTTTCTGGATGAAGTTGGACTTGTCAATGCTAAGGGTCATTTATAGGTGTTAATTAACCAAGAGGGAAATTAACAAACTAAGGTTATTTATTTATTTTGTCTGACATTTTGCAGCATTCTCATTCTTACCTATTTAAAGTGCAGAACAGTTCTTTTTAATCTAAATCCAGAGTTGCTTTTGCAGCTTTGGTCTTCATAGAAAGCAAGACTGCTGGTGCAGCCCTTCTGCAAATATGACCTGTTTCCATCAATGGAAACAGATTTTGGGGTTGACATTAAGAAACCACAATATCCTTGGTGGGATATGGAAGTAAATACAAGCAAACGTATTTTGTGTACTAAGATTGAAACAGTAAAATTACTTGGATTTTGCAATATATATACACCCAGAATGTACACAGTAATGCATCAAAATTAGTAGAAATTATCTTAAATGGAACTCCTGAGAAATCAGTAGCCTCTGTAAAGGAGGTACAGCATGTAGTCTGCCTGCATGTAGTCTGTAGTGTGCTTCAGATTAGTGCAAAAATAGTTTTAATGTTGCTGATCCTTACAAGCAGCATTCAAAACACTTTCCCCCGCCCCTTATTTTGTGGAATTCTACATCAGCTGTTAAATTTTAACATCAGAAGTAAAACTTCATAGTAACCATTTAGTGTTCGTCAAAATAGTAATATTGTTTCTATCCTAATTCTTAACTAGCCTGAAAGCCAGCTACTCTTGTGATTCCTGCTTTTGTTGCCTGTTTGCTGTTTTGATTTGGCTTTTTTAACAAATGAAAATCTCAAATGGATGACTGTTTTTTTTTTTCTTTTTGTGTGTTATTTGAAAACAGACTTGCTATTCTGGTAAACTGAGGCAAAATCAGTTTACTGCTCACTCAATCTCTCTGTCTCTCATTCGCTCTCTTCCCACAAAATTTTGTCATGGTGTTTTGTGACCAAATTTACTTTTCTCTGTTTAAAAGGCTTTTACCGATGTTCTCTCTCCATTTTTATGAGGATGATTTTGAAAAATATTTGCTAAAAAGGGACACCCCTCCCTCCAGTTTTTTATTTGGAGTGGAATGGAATGGCTGGAGCAGATTTATGTGTTCCCAGAAACTGATGCCACTTCAACAATTTCCCTGTTAGCATTGCTTTTTCAATACTCAAAACATATGCTTCTCCTGCCTTAACATATTTTTTTTTAATGTCAATAAATTAGGTTGTCCAACATCTTTTTAGTGGCATTAGTAAGCCATTCTTATCTGTTCCACCCCAAAGGCTGACATTTCTAAGTCCAACTTGCATTTCTGTTCAGAGCTTCATAAGGGCATTGACTTTATCCTGCTGCTACATTGTTGTGCAAGAGCCCAGTAATTTCACTTACATTTTTTTTTACTAAGTTGATAATTTGAGTTGATAGTCTATTTGAGAAGAATGGCTTTCTCTGGCTTTATTTGTGAGGGGTTAGGATAAGAGTTGAACAGTGAAAACTGTTACATGGCTCTTCATTGCAAATTATAAGGATTTATAAGAAAAATGTTTGTGCAGCACTTTTTATTGAAGTAAAGTCTGCTGTAGTTAATTCTCCTAAAAACTTCTCTTTGTATTGGATAAAACTGAGAAAGCAGTCACTTACAGATAGTATGTATTCCCCATACGTAGTTTGTCCCCTGATACAGAGCTTCTGGCCAAGAAAGTGCTTAACTACCAGCTTCTCCTGAAGTATGAGAAACCCTCTCTTGGTGTATGGAAGAATTCGTGGGATCAAGTCACAGAGAAATACATATAATGTAGTTTTGTTGATGCTTTTCTCTCCATGTGCTGTCATCTCTGAGCAAGGGAAGGAGAGTAGCACCTTGAAAAGCCAAGAGTGTCTCAGCAAGAAGGATGGAACAGTGTTAGGTAAGGAGGAAGAGAAAAGGTATTTTTCTTTAAAAGTTTGGAAAGGACTAAATGGCAGAGGAGGCACCTTTGTTGTTCCAAAATTAGAACATAGGAATGTTGATGCTTGGAAAACAGTCAGCAGTGTTTTGGCAAACCAAAGACAAAATTTGTGTGTCCTTTGCTCTGAGACAGAGAGACCATCTACCTACAATAATTATCTTTAACACCATTAACTGTAATAGCAAGAGTGTCAAAGTGGGAATTTCAGTTCTTAGATAACTAGTATGGAAAAAGCATAATTCCATTACAGGAACTGAGGTTTTCAGTTTTCTTTCATATATAGGAAATGGGAAGAATGCTAGATTCATACCATGAATTTTAAGAGAGTAAGAAAACAAGACTAAAAGTCCTGATTGACTTCCTTGGGTGTATATGTAGACAGAAATCACTTAATGCAAACAGTCTGTTGTGCTAGGGGGTTTTGTACGCTCCTGTATTTTATTTACAGCACACTGCTTCTTTTTAGGGACTTGGTGGGGCACTTTTATCCATGTTAGCAATGCTTTTCAAATAGCGCTGTATATGTTTTTATCCTCTTCTTCTTTACATTGTTCTACTCAAAAGAAATAAAATGGTAGACTCCAAATGGGAAACTGAGGCACAAGAGTTAAAGGAGGTGGTGTGGGGGGAGAGTGGAAAAGCCACAAAAGAAACAGGAACTGAGAGTGGTCAGTAAAAGATATTCAACTTCATTTCTCATCCAGCCTAGTTGAACGTTTTATACTACTCTTAGGTTTCAAAATCTACTAATTTTGGGTTTGTGTACACGTGGTGTGTGTGGGTTTGTGTGCACATGATGCCTGTAGCCTTAGAGTAAAGTTGATCCTAATGTATTTTCTTTGGCATCTCAAAAATATTAGATCATCATTTGCTTATCTGCTTTGCTGTTACATCCCTGAGCTAGAGAAGCTGTTCCATGATGTGGCCTGCTATCAATTCACAAGTTAAAGTTCTTCTAATTTGTTCTGAAACCAACAATTAAACATACCGTGCAATTGGTACACCAAGGCATGTGATAGGTCTTTTCTGGCTGCAGGTAAGCAGTGTGGTGCACCACGTTGCTGTGTGGTGCCTGAGGCACTCAGCCCGAATGCTGCACAAGGAGCAGACTGAAGAGGTTGGCTGTGCTGTGTTGTGGTGCTGCTGCTTGGGGCATGGGTGTTGAATCACTGTCCTTTTTCAATTGGTGCCACTTTCTGTTTGCAGCCCTACTGCATGGCAAAGTATGGACAATAATAAACAGTTTAGTTCTAAACAAAATCATTACTATAGAACTATATAGAGAGCAAGTGAGGGAATGGCTCTTTGGTAGTAAGAGAGAATTCTCTCTGTACTCTGGATAAAGTTCTGAGTTTACTTTGTATTTTAGAGTTGATGCCAAACTCTTCCACTGCTTTTGCAAAGCAAAGTAATTTATTCACAACTGTAAAATTCCTACAATGTTAAATTCATTCCCTATTATAAGGCTATAGAAGGATAAAAATTTATATGTGCCAGAATGTGAATGATAAGTCACAAGCCATGTCTAACTTGAAGTCTTAAATTCGTGTGGTTTTCCTCAAGAACGTTATTTGATGTTCTGTGATCTCTCCCCATTTTGGAGACTCCCATTAAAAAGTTGCTAGGAATTTGTCATCTTAGTAATTTTAGAACATATGTAGTTTAAAATTTGTCTGAACAGTTCAATGTCTTTGCACACTGGTGTTTAAGGATTAGTGGTTGAGTATACCATTTCTTAAGTACTCTATTAAAATAGATTCACCTCACAATAAAAATTTAAAATGGGTCAAGTTATGGAATAGCAACAATCTGTTGCTTATTCACCAGAAATTACATGTATTTTACCTGTAGCAAACCAGGCTAAAATGAATGATTTGTGGTAAATAAAGAAATCATTTGAAATGTTGTCATTCTACAGGAGACAGTAGAAAAGGGAGATTCCCTGCATATTTGGCTTGTGTGGAATGTCCTAGTAAGCTCTCAAAGAGGCAGATCCTGATGGTTATTTCATCTCAGCTGCTGCCTCCACTGCTGCTAATCATCTGAAGGACTTCGTTTTTACCTTTACATTGCTTCTTATGGATTTGTTGCCATTCAGAATTTAATCATGCCCTCGGCAAAAAGCGGCTGCTGGAGAGGGTAGGGGCAGAGGGCACACGCCTCTCAGAGGGTACTTGGAACCTCATCCCATGGCTTAGAACTGCACCACCTTCAGAAATCTCTGCCTGCAAAGTGGTGGCAACCAAAATACTGATGTTGTGGGAGGAGGCTGTAGTGTGTTTTCCTACATCAGGGTTTTGTTCTGTGCACTGGGTATTTCTTAATAAGACCAAGGTACCACAGTCAGCACTTTTTTTGGTGGTTTTTTTTTTTTTCCCTTATTTGTGTGTATTTTATTGGAAATCTAAAACCTTATTTTCTGAGTTATTTTTTCTTAGTTAAGATCCATGCAAAGACATTTCTGAAATGTAGAGTTCAAAAACTTGATGCTGCAACTGTGTAAAAAGTCAGATGTGCCTAAGGACCTTATGAACTGTAGTTGTTATTAGGAAAAGCCTATGTAATATGTCTTTTGCATAATTTTTATGATTTCTGGAATTGTTTTCGTATTTTTCTGAATAAGCTTAATTTTTTCCTATATGGAAAGGAACTGTATAAGAAGGACTAGAGATATTAGTTTTAGTGATGGGTAAGTTCAAAGTATATTGACTATTATTTTTTGCAATTATTATGAAGGAGGGGTGTCCTAAATGGCAGAAACTAGGATCTTTAAGACCTATAGAGCATTCTTAAAATAGATGCTCATCAGATTTTCACAACTTGTATTTGGATGCTTTACAAGCATTAATTATTGTTTACAATTATTATTATATAGCTTTCTCTTTCTGTAGAGCAAGTATAAAAAAACATCTTTTGAGGTTTTCATTTATGTGATTCAGTAATTCATGCAGCTGAAGTCTGATGTATTTCTCTAAGTACTGTAGGCTCAGAAACCATCATGATTCACATGACTTGAAATCTCAGTCTACAGTGATGGATATCTAGAGGGTAAGTTCTCTCCATATCAGGACATAGTATTTGTTTTGATTTAGGCTGAACATAGTGATCATAACTAAGATAATTTACTGAGTTGTGTTTGCATGCTTGAAGTAACAAGCTTGTCATATTCTTAACAAATGCAATCTTTGCCCTTCTTTTTTTCCCCTCAGTTCAGAGAGCAAGCCTGTGGATACATTTAGCATTAAAATCAGCATTCCAGCTTGTACTGGATGAAAATAATGTGGTTGAGAATATGGGTTAGTTTGTAAAGAGTAGATTGCTCTTCATATTCTTAAAGCTCATTCCCTTCCCATCCTATCTTTTGGAATGTATCCCAAAATACTGTTTATACAAAACAGCATTCATTTTCATTTCTTTTATGATTTGGAGACGTTGTGGAATCTTTTCTTAATCTCGTAGTCTTCAAGGAATCCACTCAAATATTTTCTTTTATAAAAGCAAAGATAGATGACTTGTGACTCAGCTCAAGAAAGAAAATAAGATTCTTACTGATGCCTACTGGGTTTGAGGGACAGGCACTTTTTTGTTGGTTTTCTGGGGGGGGGTGATTTGTTCTGCCTATCACATAGAGCTCTTTCTCTAGTTTAAGTTTGACAGTGGTTGGACAGTTGTTTATTTCGGGGTTTTTTTTGTAAGAGCTGTTGAAAAACTTTTTGATTCAGTTTGTTATGATTCCCTACTATATGCATGGTCTCTGGAATAGATACAGCCAGCACCAGTCTTCTGCTTTGTATTCAATATACCTTTCTTCTGACTACCTTCCCCCTTGCTTTGTTCTGCGTCTCCACCCTGTTACTCTGCTCTCTTAATTCTTTTACTAGTTCCACTATCCCTTTCTCTCTTTCATGTCTTTACACATCTTACACATGCTTGTTTTTTCTCTGACAATGTAGTACATTTGTGAAGAAGAAAGTTGAAGTCTTTGATAAGATGAAATTATCAAATAATAACGTGTCACAATTTGTTTACCTTGAAAAATGCTGTCTTGATTAGTGTGCGCTCATTTTGCAATGATAAAAGATCATGATTCTGGTTCACCTCTTCAGTCTTATCTGTGTTCTTTCCATGTCTTCTTTCCTCCTTAGCCTAACCCAGCCCTGTCACCTTCCTTTTAAAACTACTTTCATCGCAACTTATGTATCTTTCATCTGCTCTGCTATTGAGCTGTTGGCTTCAACTTGTGAATGCATGGTTGATTTCTCAGTAGTTTTATGCATGGGAAGAGATTCCACATAAGCAGCTGAATAGCCTTTTCATTGACCTTATCTATACATACTTTTGAAATTCCCAAAGGTTCTCTGGCTGTATGTCCACCTCTTATTCTCACTTCTAGGTTTTTATCTCAGCTGTTGCTCTGTCATTACTTTCTCCTTTGCTCTCCAATCAATTTGTCTGTTCTTTGGCTTCTTGAGGTAGTTTATGTAGTACCTAGTGCAGGACTGTGTTCCATCTAAGGGGGTCTCACTCTCAATTTGCAGCTAAAAAAAATTGAAGTAAACTAGTGTATTTATAAATTTGGAGGTTGTGGGAATTAATTTTTGCAAATGAGATACACCTAATTGTGTTTGAGCTGTGAAATAGTACTTTCAAGGGCACTAACAGAAATATGCAGGGGTATCCATTAAAGTGTTATATTCCACGTACAAATCTTCCCGTGGCTTTTTTTTTTTTTCCTCTTGCATTGAAGCATATATTTAGTGAGTATCTTACTCTTGCACTGAAGAAAAGTGTGTTTATGTAGCTCCTCCTTTGGGACACAGGTTTGAATCATTTAGCAAATACATTAGCTGATGTTCCTACTAGTTTTGTAATGACTCTCCCCATTGGGAGGTTAAGATATGCTCTATATGCACTATTTTATTTTTAAATGTATTTAATTCTGTAAACACTAGGTGAGCTTTTAATGCCTTGCAAATTATTTTATATTCTATTTTGACCTTCCAGTTTTCTTTGAGAACCTGAATAATTTATTTCTAAGTACTGAAGAGTTTTATAGTTGTACTACACAACAGTTTCCTTGTAGAAGGTCTGCTAGCTTCCAATGACCCTTAGCTGCCATCTGGTACAAATTCAAAGTGCTTCTGTCATCTGCTGCTAATTGCTGTCACCTGCATATTGCAGTCACTGAGCAACTTGGAGTGCGGTAAAGCAGGAGGCATACTGCTTTGTATAGCTGCAATCTATCCATAATACCCATGATTTCTTTATTAATATTAATTTAATAGTAAAAGAAGTACATGCATCATGATATAAATGGCATTTCATGTTTATTTTAGTAACTATCAGGGTTTAATCTGACATTCAAAAATGTGTATAGATTTGTATTATAAATATATTTATTATTTCGGTATTCTTCAGCCTGTTTATTCTGCTGAGATTGTTCAAACTGCATCTTACAGAAGAGTTCTTTAATCTTTTTTGTAAGCTGATAAGCTTTAGTCAGGGCACTAGCCTACAGCACCATATTATATTAATGTATCTTACTTGTAATTTAGAGAACAAGAAGAATATCCTGATCTGAAGGCTAAACTGTCCCCTGTGGCACTTGCACAGCTGATAATCGTGAACTAGAAAGATGTGTATATCAAATAGTTTACAAAATGAAGCCAGCTGTGTTTCCCTACATACTGTGGCTTCCTGACATGCATCATTAAACCTTATTAGCTACTTCCTTTTACAAAGATTCTTGTAGTCTTGAACATTGCATATTAACATTTTCTGCCCCTCCAACTGGAAATTATTTGCTTTATTGTAGAGTGTCAACTTGCTCTAGTTTCTGATATGCGTTCTAATTGGTACTTTAGAGTATAATCATAGTGAAATACCACTCAGTGCATTTCTTTATTTGGAAAATTAATACAGACCTTTTCACTTCATCTGTCAATCTGTGCAACTTTTCACACAATTCCCAACTGTTGGGATTGCTTGCAAACCATTAAGTATGAAATGGTTCATAAAATCTCTTTAAGATTATAAACAGAAAAAGAAGGAGTTGACTTTTATGGTAAGATTTTGTTGTTGTTGTTGTTTGCTTCATAGAAATAAAGCTACTTCAGCTGATAAATTTAATTATAAAAAAGTAAAAAATGTAGTGATATTATAAAGATAATTTTTGTTGTTCAGATGAAGCTTTGTTTAATAAAACCATCATCCTGCACACATGCACACACACACATCACCTGATTGCTGAATTCTGGTAATGAAATTCAACTCTTAAACCTTAGGAAAGCAGAATTTTTGAAATATTCATCTCTCTGTGGGTAAAAACAGATTTGTAATTAAGTACAAAAATCGAAATTTATATTATGTATATGCCTTTGTACATATTTACAGCTCTTTTGTATATCTGACCAGAAAGACAATTAAATACTTCTGATCTCTATGGACAACATTATGGAAAATATTATTCCAGAACCTAATTTGTTTGTATGATCCCAAGAATAATTTCAAAGAAACATGTTCTGTTAATTGTCCTGAAATGTATTTTGTGTTCATTTTAGGGCAGGGGGTACTAGTAATACAGATATTATATAGATTCTGAATCACATGTAACTGTGTAAAGAAAAAAAATTAAGAACCGTCTTAAAAACCTGTTTGCTGATATTCCTCATCTAAAAAGTTTGATATTTGATCCAGAAGGATAGTTTTATTTGTAAACACATCAGTGCATTAAAATATTCTGGAATTCATGTCATAATTTCTACTACATATTTGAGTCTGAAAATTGATGTTTTTACATAATACAAGTAAGAATTTGCACATCAAATCTTATCTAGAGGTCTTAATTGAGAAGATTTATTTTTTCAGTGCCTTTAATGGTTGCGGATATTTGCTTTGGATGTATTTTGGGCTTTTCAACTCAGACTTGAAGAAGGCTCATGCCTGTTTCTTTGACATTTCCCCCTATATTCTGACATTTAATAGGAGACTACTGCTGATTACCCACTATATGAAGCAGCTTTCAAGTGCCTGTTTAATTTTAATGTAAAAATAAAAACAATTTTTTCTTTCAATATGTGTCTCAGGCTTTTTGAAACATTTCTTCTCAGCTTGCAGGCTGACGGGATTTTATGCTCACAAATAGCTCAGGGCAGAGATTAAAGTTCATTGCAGGCAAAAGGCTCAGTTCCTGTCTCACACATTTTTCCATTTATTCTTGAATATTATTATATGTAAATATACATTCATATTATTAATATGATACAGATGTAAATGCTTCAAAACAAATTTTGAGATGCTTTCTGTTGTGTGGTTGTTCTTTTTTTTTTTCTTTTTTTTTAACATGATTTCCTGTGAAAGAATACCTGGATGGTATTTGTATTGTATATATATCTGGACCTGTGCTGAGACAGGTTTAATGATGGAGTTGGAGTATGCATAGCAGAGGAGGAGGGAGGTTGTAGAAATGCTCCGCCGATTAATCACTGCATGCTGCCAATTTTAATTTCTCATTCAAAGAATTTTTGTTCATTCTCTTGCTTTTATTGGCTAATCCATTTTTAGAAAGTTTCCTCAGTCACTTTAATAATCCGTGTGTTGTATCTACTGTATTACTTCATTTACATTTCCATGAGGAAAGGTTGCAGCTCTGATTTCCATCTACTTTTTTGGCATAAGCACCAACTTAATGTATCACTGTTTCTCATTGAAGCTTTTTCCAACTTTCGTCTTTCATTAGTTTTTAAAATAACTAAGTGTAATAAAACCAAATGTGCATAATTTACTTGGAAAGAAATTTTTTAAATGCACCTCTCAATTTAACCTAAAGTATGGAAGGAAAACATACCCTTTCAGCTGTCCTTAAGCTTACTTTCTGTTTGGGATAAAATGAAGTTGTGAAAATTTAAAATAAACTTAGACTTTCTGGATTCTTTAATTCATTCATTTAATTATATTCTTAATGGAAAATTTGCCATGTGTTTTGATAACCTTAACTCTGACCTCTCTTACCCCAGCCGTGTGTGAGATTAAACTCATTACAAAATTAAGTAATCTCTGCTAATAGCTTAATCTAGTCTATGAGGAGCTGAATTTCTAACATCTTCTTTTGAAGTTGGAGTAAGGAAGTGTTGTATTTCTTTAGGTATAAGTCGTCCAGTATTCAGTTTCAGAGATGTCTTTGAAAAAGCTGTAAGGTTCTCATATAATTTATGAAATATTATTAAACATAGTGTGCCATATATAAAACCCACAAATTCAGTCCCTACGATGGCAATACTACATTTGTGCAGTTTTCTATCTGAAAAAGTGGTTTGCACCATTCAGCTGCATGGTCTGAATTGTACATATATTACAATTCCCAAAATTTATGCAAAAGAAAGAGCTGTTGCTGTCAATTTGTAAGTTCCCGTTTGTAATTGCTTTTTCTTGTAGGATGTAATACCTATTACTGAGCTATTTATTTTTTTACATACATCTCAAATTTTCACATTTATTTATTTATCTATTTTCAAATTCTACACAATAAAAGTTTTGGAACCAGTTCTCACTGTGCTAATTTGGCAGTTATTTTGGTACAGCTAATTATCTTAATCTGTGAGAGAGTAATTCATGTTTTTTTTAATGTACTCAGATTTGAAAAAATGCCACCTCCACTGAGTGTGTTTTAATAATAGTATGTAATGTATAAAGCTGCTTATTCTGTATTCTTACCCTTGAAAGACCTGATTACATCATAGCATCTGTAGAAAAGTCTAGAGTTGAAGCTGATGATGGCCGAGCTTGGGAAAGATATAGCAAGTATATGTAAAAGTATATGTCTACATATGAAATATAGATCTGAAGATAGTGTTCCAGTATAAAATCAAGCACCTTTATATCCTGTTCTTCCCCAGCCCCCGAGATTTCCATGTCTTAGCAATATTGATCAGATACAAGGAGTATTGTGAGTGCGTAGAAACTCTACATGTGTTTTGTGCTGTGTACCGAGATTGTTTTAAATTGGAAAAAAAACCCCTATGAATTAGAGTTTCACTGTGTGAATGCTTTTGGTTGTTGACGTTTCCAGTATGACTAAAAACTAAGATCTTAGATTACTGAAGTAATTATTCTAAATTAATGTGTGGTCTTGAGAAAATGTTTTGAACTGGTAGCTTCTAACAGGAGAAGGGTATGTTTGTAATACAGCACAGTCCCTATATGGATACCAGATTTTAAGGGTCTGTTAACCTTTTCGATTTCTTAATGTGCTCTGTACACGTTTTAATCATTCGCGTTCGTGACAAGTGCGTAGCGAAGTCAGAGAACATATGGTCGCACAGCATCTGTCTGCTGCTGCCTACAGGTGCCAGACTGTGACTGTATCAAGGTGTGTGAAGTGTAACTTTTTGCTAAGGAGGAATAGAACAGTGTGAGCGCACAACGCGAGCTGCCAAACCCAGTAATTAACTCCGGGTTTCTCGCTGAGCGCGGCGCTGCCGCGGAGGCTCTGGGCGGCACGCACGGGCGCGGGCGCCCTCTGCTGACCAAAGCGCGCACGGCAGCGCCTTCGGGCAAACCGGAGCGAAAGCCGAATATCCTCGGCTTGGCTTCGCTGCTCCGCGTGAAGACTCGTTCTAAGAACAAACATCAGACTGAAGAATATTTCGAGACAGTGGTGTAGTTTACCAAACCGCAAAACTGTTAACGAAAGCCAGATTTATAGTCACCAGGGTATAAAGAATGGGTGGTGTTCAGTTTCTCTCATTGGGATCATTTGAAACTGAATGCTTTACTAAAATAGAGTAAATCGTTGGCATTCGGGTAAACCAGGATACAGTTGAAAAAGAAGACACACTTAGGATGGTTATGAAATCTGTGACTAGCATTTGAGAAAATGAGTGCCTTACTTCAAACAATTGAGCCCTGCTAAGTCCAGTTGTGGAAATAACTCACTTACAGATTTTATTGCAGCAGACAACTAGAGAGGGCTAAGCACCTCTGAAATCCTGGAGAGGACCCTCGAGCTTCAATTTGAGTATCCAAACTCAGATGATGTTGAGTCTGGAAAAGGTAACAATATAAAATGGCTGACTAAATGAGGCAGAGAGAGAAAGAATGGTTTGAGTCCTCATTTTTTTGTTTTAGTATTATACGTACTTTTATCTACAAAAGGAAATTCTGCTTCCAAAGTGATTAGTTTATTTCAAAACAATTATGAATAGTGTGTTAAAGTAAAGCCACAGAAGTCAGAAGGGTATTTCCAACACGTAATAAAAGTATTCTGCTTTTTAGAGCAATTAAACCTCTGGTTTTGAATATGAATTAAAAAACACTACCAAAATGTACTTGAGCTTCTCTTTCAATGGACAATGACTTGTATTTCTTCTTGAGGTTTAAAATTTCTTCTGTTTTGAAATGCCTTTATTCACTGCTCTCAAGCAATGTCTGCTAAATCTTAATTTGCCTATATTAGCTATTATATTAGCTATTATATTAGCTTAATGTGGTTACCTGGATTGCTGAGCACTCAAGACTTTGAATCATAGGAATTAAGAGACTTAAGAAAGAAGAAACATTGCAGATTCCAAAGTTGGTCTTTGTGGTTTTAGTGTCAAAGATTAAGGTAGATAGATAAGGATGTGTCTCTTAATTTAGCCTTTAAACACAGATTAGTAATCTGTTATTCCTAGAGACTATAGGGAGGTTTTAACACATTATTTAAGAAAATCATGGGGTTTGGATAAATGCAGATGACTACATAGTATAATAGTATATATATTTTTTATAAATAAGTGGAATGTTAATAATAATTTCTGTTAGACTTTGTTTTTGTTACCCTGCAGCTGAAAGATGTATTACTTCCATTTTAGTATTTTTAAATATTTACTATTACATACCTTTTACATCTAAGTGTAGGTAACAATTAATGGAAACATATATGATATACTAGTATTCAAAGTTTTATAAATTAAGTTCGGAGGACGTATTAAGAATAGGAAAGAAAATTTTTATGTTTATGGTGCAAATTAAAACCCAAGTCCATCTCAAACATGCATACCATGAAATTTCATTGTAGTCAATGTAGTGTTTGGCAGTGCAGAACCAAGCTGATTACTGAAATATAATTACCTTTGTGGAGGAATTTGGTTGCAGGGAGAAGTCTGTCCTAAGACTGTGCCTTAATACTTCAATACTATTAAAGTAGGGCACTTAAAGGCTATTCGTGAGCAATTATTTCTAATGCACTTTAAACTGTAATTGAATAAAAAGTGGCTGCACTAGACTATTTTGAGAAATCTTTGCCATTTTTTAACATTTAATTATCAAATTTTGCATTTCAGTATTCTAGCATTTTAAAGGTTATCGTTTTCAAAGTAATATACATTTTATAGTGTTAAAAGAATTGTTCTATTGCAACTATAATAGCTCCAGAAGATAACCTTTCCTATAAGTTAAGTATCTAGGGCAGGAACAGCAGTATTGTTGTTCAGATTATGTTTCAGTAGCCGGAAAAGTTCTTGTTGTTTTCAACTTTTTAATTAAATTAAGATTTTTCTCACAAGATAATGAAGAATACCTTGTGGCCCAGAGTGTGAAACTTAGACTTTGAATAATTTCCTCATTCAAAAATAAAGTATATTAAAAACTTGTCAGCTTTTTTACCATGCTAGTAGACAATTGATGGTATAAGCCATTACTTTATTGAGAACCATTAGCTATTTAAAACTCTGTGCATAAATTAAAGAGGAGCTAAATGGATTTGCAGTTGTTGCCATTAGTAGCATTTTAAATTATACAGGCAATTATTGTGTTCATTTTCATTATCGTAGAGCAGCCCCTTTGCAAAACTATTGTGCTTTTCTTAGACATTATGTGCAAATTTTCCCTTGGAGATTAAAATTTCCAGTGGTGTGTTTAATTTTGTTAAGTTGTTTCAAATAGAACAAATATTATGACAAGTAGAAGAAAATTTGTTTTACTAATATGGGATATAGCAATAAATATGGAAAATTACTCCAATTCCTAATTCATCTATTTCCGATATTTTTGTTATTCTAGTTATTATTTTCCAAAGAAAATAAATGGCTTTCATAAGACAGCATATTTTACAAATGCTTTGATAAAATCACTGTATAGTTAAAACAAAGTTTATTCACTTTTCCAATATTCAGATGAATTTTAGAGGATGTTAGTAAATTTCTGCGTGAAATTTATCTGGATAGGTCAACAGTGTTTCATTAGTCAACTGCAGAAATTGTTTAAGTGGAAAGGCACAGAATTAAACTACATATCTTTTAGAACATTGGAGTAACTAGTTTTTGAGAAATAGAGAATTCATTTCTTCTAAAACCCTTTGTGTGCCTTCTTAAGTAGGATTGTGCAATTGCCTTCACTTACTATAGAAAATAAAAATATCCAAATTTTCAATGGCATGTTCTGTATTAAAAAGAGTGGCATTATTAGTAGCAAACCAAGTGTTCTTGAGCAAAAGATTTATTGTGTGGAAAAATTTTCAGCATCAACTTTTTTTATTGTCATAATACCTTTTCAAACACATTTTAGTTAGGTTCCAAACTTAAATTCACATTTATCTTCATCAATTAGAAAGGTATTAATGCGTGGAGTTAGCTACATAGCAGTGTGCAGTAGACTAAATTTAATGGTTCTGTCCTAAAAGTGGCATTCTTTCCAAAGAAGCTCTTTATTCATTTCTGTTCTGGGTGGGGTTTTTTATGGGGGGTGAAGAGGGGAGAGATAGGCTTTCACTACCGTGATGCAGGGGGAAAAAAGTGTGAGGTAGTAGTTATGCATATTGCAAGACAGTGATTCTTTATTTTATTACAAAAAAAGACCAACTCTAGAAGGCCAGATTAAATCATTCCTTTCACTTTTTAATGGGATTTGGATGAATAGAGTAAAATATGCACTTTGCATTCATTGATAGCATCTTTAGGTTGAGGTAATTGAGTCTTTTTTCCCTGACTGAATGAATAATGACTTCATCTGATCCTCAGCGAGGCCTGAAACTTAGGCTGCCTTTGTCAACGCAAAAAGATCTGGGCTTTGAAACATGCTCTACTTCCCTGGCTTCATTTTTCTTCATTTTAATCCAAAAACCTATTTTTCTCAATAATTCAAGCATAAACTATGTAGTAGTTGAAGCAGCGGAAATTGCAAGATATTTGTCCTCGTTGTGCTGCTTTTTAAATGCAGCTGATAAATCAGCCGCTGTGGTCTTCAGCTGCCTAGTTCTCTAGGGAAGGGACAGTCCATGTGTAAGCAAGATTGCTGGGATTTTTAAGAACTATATTTAAAGTGCTTCTTTTGCAAAATGTTAGTTATCTAAGGAAGTATTATGTTTTACTGGTCTTACTGGCAAGACTTGGAGATAAAAGGGGTATCTGTAATGAGGCCTAGGAAACTCATCCTGACATAATTTTCCCACATGTTTTACTGACTGCTAGAGCATCCCAAAAAGCAGAGTAAAAATACCCTAGCTTACATCATACATTATTGAAATGGTGAGAGTCTTAGTTACATAGCTTAAATATATTTTTTTCATGAGAAACAGTAGATGAAAGATAGCCTCTCCTAAGGTTTTACTTTAAATGTTTCTAAATCAAATACCTTTTTACTCATGTGAAGTTGAAGCTCTGTTTTACTATATTAGTCTGAAAATGGATATTCCACTTGATTGTTGTTTTTATTCTTATATTGGATGAGTGAAAGCTTTATACAATTAAAAATTAATTACTGTGACATTGGTTCATATTTACAGAGTGGGATGAGAGCATAGTGACAAGTTGCAATGCACTTGTCACGTGAATGACTTGTCACTTGTCGCAGGCTCTGTTCCAGTTGGTTCTTGAATCTAACAGGGATTTGGTCTTCTACCTGTCAATGAGCTCCCTACAAATGTAATACACAGTGCCTGTATTTTTGCTGCATGCATGGCAGAAGAAAATTGTCCCTGCTCATTTTTTCATCTGTAATTGTCTTTCCTCCTTGCCTTTCTGTGTTCCTGTCCTGGAACAAAGAATGGAGAAGGGATGTCTCAGACTTAAAGGTATTCAAAATGTTTGGTTGGGAGAGTTCACATGATATCTGGGAATTGTATTGCTACATAACCAGGGAACATCTTTTGTGTGTAAGCATAGGAATAACAATCAGTGCAATTATCAAAATTCAGTTAATTGTTACAAGTGCATGGATTTTAAATAGGTAGGAATAACCAAAGCAAATAATAGCTAATTGTTTGCACTGGAGAAGCATAAATTTAAGAAAAACTCCTGACTCAGTTGATTTCTTCTTCTTTCTCCAGGTTGGCTTGCTGGACCTGGAGCTGAATCAACTGACCAAAGCCCTGTTTTTGGCTTTAGTTGCACTATCAGTTGTTATGGTAACTTTGCAAGGATTTGTAGGCCCGTGGTATCGCAACCTTTTCCGGGTCCTCCTTCTGTTTTCCTATATCATCCCAATCAGGTATGTATAAGAATGAAAGCAAAATGCATTTGTCTAATTTAACTGAATGTGGCTTTCTTGAAATTTATACTTGCTTCTCATTGCAAAGGAAATTGATCTTATCAGGAAGCTGATGGAGAAGGTGCCAACAAATCTGCTGATTCTTGAAGGATCACTGTACAGGAAACAATACTGTTGTATTTTTTTTTTTGTATAATGTTCATCGTGCTTGAGTAATCAGGATATCTAATCCTTTACTAGCATAAATGTATTAATAAGGATACAGTGTTGGTATATGTGAGAAAGTGGTCTCAGGAAGCATGCAGTTGAATGACCTGCTAGATGCATTATGGAATTTTATTTTTAATGCCTTAAATACTAAAAATGTTCCCTCTCTCTGGTTAAAATACAGACGTTTTTACCCCAATAATGATTAATTTAAATGGAATGGCTGAATAATGTAGGTGCTCTTTTACAATGAGAGGAGTTTTAACATGTGTAACCAAGTAGAGACTTGCCCTGAATTAATTAATTCATTAAGCATGAGTACTGTATATTCAAATTGCAGATAAACTGGAAATAATATCCATGTGTGTAATCAAGTCTTCTGTGGACACAGAAGTGAGAACACTGACTCTGAAATGAATTCTTTTCCTTTGCATGGGTATTGCCTTTGCAAAATGGAAATACTATTTCCTGTTAAAATACCCAGTGTTCAGATTAAGGCAATTGTTAATTTTAGATCCTCTCTAGAAATGTTCAGTTTGAGATACATCATTCAGTAAATCCAGTGGTCAGCCAGAGTTAGCAGCATCTAAACTGTTGCTAGATTTAAGACCTCTCCCTTCAGGTCTTAAATCTAATTTAAATGCCCAATATTTAAGTTCATGTAGTAAAGAAAAGAAAAATAGCAGGAGGATTTCATTAGGCCTTCTAATCTAAGCTTTACATTACTTACATATTACTGTGATCACATTTTTAAAGTACCTGTCTCTGAGAAGGAAATTGTATCATATTTGACTAATGGGATATTCAGGAAGCTTCTGCCTTAACGTTTTATACTTAAAGGATTTTTTTTTATAGTACTTTTGTGTTGCAAGAGAAATTGATTCTGTGAGAAGTTGAAGGAGGAGGTTCTGGCAAATCTGTTGGAACCACAGTTTTGGGATATCTTCCTAAACTGTCATTGTCATAATTCCTTCACTGCTTGTATGATACTGTTCAGTCATGTTGCCACCCCCTCTACACACTCAGAGTTACTGAGTATTAAGCAATTTATCCATGTGAAGAGGCAAAAAGGCATCCATTCAAGTGGTTTGGTCTATGTTTTACTGAGAGAGGCACTTCAAAATTTCCAAGGGAGGGGAAAAATGACCTAAGGATATATAGGATCACTTCTAACTAAAGGGTAACTTTTAACTATTTTAATATATTTGTTACTCTATGCAAAAGGATTATGGCCATATAGATGTTGTAAGTAAATTTGACTCTATATTAAATGTTCAACATATGCAATTGAAAAAACATGTTCTCTGAGCAGCTCAATGTAAGAGTTGTTTAGTGGACTTGTGGAATAGTTTTTCTCCAAAAATAATTCCTAGCATGCATCTAATCCAATTTTTCAAACGTTTGTGGGAGATAATATAAAAACTACAAGTGTTAGAAAATATGATTGGTTTAGTTAATCAGACAGAAATCTATCAGAGAATGCTTTCCTCCCTGGAGTTTTATCTGTTTCTCTACCAAATTTTATTCAACCCAGATTTTCATAAATACAGGGTTGCTTCCCACACTGTCAGCAAAATGAACAGCTCAGTCATGCTGGTGTGCAAGTATGACTACACTTCCCTTCCTCTCTTCTCTATGTTAAGCATGGAAATTACTTAATTTTTAGGCTGTATTTCGAGTGTAAGCTCTCAAAGATGAAAATTACAAAGCAAATGACATTGAAGCACCAGGTGTTATATCCTCTATTTATTTTTAAAATAGCTGTACAGGGGAAATAATGAACTTACAGACATAAAGGAAACATCAGAGATTAGGATTCACTGGTAGAGGCAAAGCATATCTGAACTCATGCATGCATGAAATGTGTTAGTTGATAGTTTTAGAGAATTCAGGAAGTTTCTAATTATGGAGCTTTTTTGCAGTTCTATCTGTCTTTTGGTTTGCAGAGGAAGGGAACTTCCAGGTATGCAATAAAAATAATTTTTCGTGGCTAGACATGCTTGGTAAATATCGTCAGGAAGATGATGATAGAGTTAGTAGAGTTTAACCATCTCTGTGCAGCCTCTCCTATAATTAATAGGAAGAGAAACTTTTCAGGTGCTTCAGAAAGAGGCTGGTTCCTTGTGATTCAGCTGCATCCTAAATAATCCTCTAGATTCATGTTACTTCACTTTGTGCAGAGTATTACTGTGGGGCATGTAAGACTTCAGAAGTATAAATATAAAGCAACTATAAAAAACCCCAACAGCACAACAAAACAAAAACCACCCCAAAAAGCAGCACTCAAAAAAATCAGCCCCAACATTGCATATGTTTTGTGGTGTACAAGGAGTCAAGAAAAATGGAGCAAAAGTAGAGATAAACAGACATAGAAATCTTAGCCCATCTCTAAACTGTTTGCAAGTTAGAATCATTATGTACAAAATGTTTTGAACAGTCCCATACCCCCAGAAATGTTTGGCTCTTATAAGTGATTCTGTCATTGATATTCTCCTTTTTCATATGGAGAAACCATAGCCCAAAGAGCCTCCATAGGCAGTCTGCTGCCCCAAATAGTCAAGCTATTTTAATTTCTTAAGATTTATCAGGGAAGGAGAATATAAAGCAAGTCCTTGCAGACTGTCCAAAACAAAGTAAATCTCTCTTGGATTATCTTCATCCATTATATGAGTTTTTCCATGTTCCTCAGCATTTTTAGGCTTTATTCTAGTTGGTTCTTGCCAACTAGAGTGTATCATCTAGTGCAGTTGACACATAGCAAGGTAGCAGGAAGCATTTGTCCTCAGGTATGTCCATGCTGCTGCTCTTTGTGCTACCAGCATAGAAGTTCTTAAATCTGTGATGTCGCCTTTACTTTTTTAATAAGGTGCTTTTGTTGAACAAATTGTATTGTTTGGATTGTCTGTTTTCTGAATGACAGGAGTCAGAGGGCAATAACAGTCATGCTAATGAAAAGCCAGCATCCTGGTTGAGGGAAGGCTTTTTGATTTTAAGTGCAAGAGAATAGAAGAAGTTTTAATCAATATGTGATGCAAGATGCCAACTACTACAGAGATGAAAACTCTGATGTGTGTGTATATGGGCACAGGAAAAATGTGTTAGAGAGCCTTGTCACAAATTGATTCTGTTCTTTTCCCTGATCTTGAGTACTAATGTCTTTATCAGCATACTTGAGCTATCATAGCAAATGGTTCAGAAAGCCCAGGCCAAAGAAAAGGCTTAGTGATGGTACTGCCCCATAGACTGGATCCCCTCCTCCACCAATGGATTTTGTTCATTCATTGTCCACTCTTCTTCAACACCTTGAAAGATGAAGTGAGTTGCACTTTGTGTTGAGGTCTTCTGTGTTCAGGTTTTGTTTAAATAAATAAATAAATGTAAGCCAGGAAAGTTTAGGTTTAGCCAAGCAATGTTTGGTGAAATGGCTGCCTCATATACAGACATGTCAGTCTTGTAGCTGTGCGTGCTTCCACTTAGCTGTTAAGAGATGTAGAGGATGTACCATAAAATGATAAGATATTGACTAGGATCTGTTAAAAATGTGTATCACCCAGGGTCTATATATATAGTAGCTGGATTGACAGGGGCTTAATCAGCCAACGTTTTAGAAGGATCCTTTAGTTTAGTGTGAACAGAAGCTGAAATGTCTCCTGTCTTTTTCTTTGGTCACCCCAGGGCTCCTAGTCACTGAGCTGTTATGGCAAAAGAAGCTGTCTCAAACTACTGGAAGGAACTGCCTTGCACTTAAGTAGTTGAGTTTTGGGGCATTACATGGTTCTTGGCTGGGGTTTTTTTATTGTGTCTTTAAGAGAAGCACTTAAATCAAATCCTTCAAGTTATGTCAGTTTGTTTTCAAGGGCAGTGAGGAAAACACTGCTAGGAGGTCTTATGTCTGGAATTCATCAATAGCCCCTCAAATCCCAGATCACAGAGATATGAATTTCTGTGGTTTTTTGAGATCCAGGGATCTCACACCTATGCAGACCATCTAACAGCAGCAAGCAGCTGTGCTGCTTTCAATCATGCTGTCGTTTCTTCTGTGTGGAGCTCTAATCTGTATAATATACAGATGAGAGAATATCAATATATGAAGTCTCACACAGGGAGTCAAAATATTATATAATATAAATGTTTCCATGGGGAAGAGCTGAAGAGCTGCTTATGAAGTGGCTTAAGCAATTGGTTTAATACACATTTAATGTATTGTGCTTTAATACCATATCATGATATATAATGCAGTCTCTATAGAGACTGAAAAACATGTGATGTTTCATGACATTTTACTAATTAATTTTGCAGCACAACTTACGGTGTGTCTCTCTTGTGCTAAGACTGACTTACGCTGTCCAGTGTGGAGCTGTACTACTGCCTGAGTACTGCCATCTAATACTTACTCAAATCATACTTGAATTTTATTTGGCACGATAACACTTTGTTCACAAAATCGTCCTTGCTAACTTCATTAGGTCTTGATTGCTTTTCACTGAGTCATGAATGGTAGAGTGTTTCTGGAGTTTCTAAATGTATTTGTCAAACTCTCTCAGTGAAGGCCCTTGCTTATTGGAAAATTTGTCCTTTTGACAAAAACAACAAAACCCCAAATCAGACACCTTTAGAAGGGGACCATATATCATTACAATTTGTGGAAAAAAAAAAAAAAGAAAAAGAAAGAAGTTTAGAAGTCCTGTAAGTAGGAGTGTTTAATCTAAAACACTGGTGCTGTTTTTGAGGGAATAAGCATAGAACTATTTGTTAACGTGTAGTTAAATGCAGTGTGGATTCTGAAATGTTGTGTTATTTATTTGTTCTGAAGCTGAATTGTAGAGAACACCACCCCAGCTCTTAATGGAATAAATCCCCAAGTTGGATAAAAATTGCCTTAGGATTGCCTGCTCTAGGTTAACTAGTGCTGAGGTGGAGAGACAAGAAATGTATTACTGTGTTTGCTAAATATGCTCATTCTCTGCAACAGCCTTCAAATTCCTATTTTAACATAGTATGCCTAAATCTTGCATGTTAATTGGTTTACTAAAAATTAGTGTTACTAATGCAGCAGTTGCTAATGCTACGTTGGATGCTGTTCCGTGTGTTTTCATTAATAACTGATGTGTTTGGAGTTTCTTTAATTGCATTAAATTGAGAAGAATCTGAAAACTGGTGAATTTAAAATGTTTTGGTTATATAATGAGGTTTCCTAAAATCTGCAAAGAAATTATGAGAAATGGTAGCTAGTATTATCGGGCACTAAAAGTAGCTTTATTTTGAGTAAGTTTAGTGTTTCCTTGTTCTATTATGTAAAAATTCTTGGACTTTTCAGTGAAGTATTTTTATCCATTCCTGTGAATCTCTGTTGGAGAGGTGTCTAGTTTCAAAAGCAAACTCACTGTTATCAGGCCATCATCATTTTTAGTAGTGCATGAGTTTCCATAATGTGCTAAGCACTAGCTACAATGATTTCAAAGTTAAAGACTTCCTCTAAGACAAAAAGCACCAAGTGAAAGAAGTCAGAGAAGGATACAGTGTAAAAATTTTAGAATTAATACTAAAAAATTAATCCATAGCAATCATTTTTATTCCTGTTTAATTCTTTATTCATCTTCACAATTCAAGCATGTACCCAATATCTTTCTGTGTGCCAGAAAGCTGTCTTGGGGTGTCCTAGCCATTAGGGAGACATTATTTCTCTATAGACTAGCAGTGCCTGCATTCTATTAGGTCCATCAGCATGGACCTAAAAGGGGTGCATTCTGTTCCACTGAGGAGTGCGTGGTGGAAAGCTAGAATAATTCCTAAAATGCCTTAATGCTTTGAAGTATGCCTTTCTCCTCAGTGCACAGCAAGAGAGGTTGGAGGTTTTTTTCTTTTCCTTACCTTTAAATTATATTAAGTATATTATAGTTAAATGCATAGAGTATTTAGAACATCAAAAGCGGGTGATACACATGCATATAAAAGGTGGAAGTGAAGATGCACACTGCACTTCAGTTTTGAGAGACTTTTCTGATTTTATCTTACTGAAGCAGTTTTTCCTATTGGAACAACTTTATACATCTCAACTGGTAGAGCAGCCATGTGGATGTGTCTATGTGCCTTGTACCTGAGACTGCAATGCTTAAATAGAGTGTCCATCCCAGAATTCCTGTCTTGATAGTCCAGCCACAAAAAAAATATAGCCTAAATGCCTCTTTGAAGTGGGGTGGTGAGCAGTTTTCGTCATTCAGTTAATCCTCTTGCTCCTGGCTAGAGCAAATGTCCATCTGTTTTTGAATAAAGTAAGTGTGCTCATGTTTGTCTTGTCAAGCTTGATGGCATCCTTTGTACTTGACTGGCTAACTAGCAGGTTTGCGTCCATAAGAGGAGTAAATCTTTTGCTGTTCTTTCAGTTTCAATGTGAGGTGTGTTGCTTTGGTTTTTTATTTGCCCTGAAAATTAAAAGGCAAGCATAATAAGAATGCAGTTTGCACAGTTCTGGCTCTGGATTGAGCAATATAGGGTAGAACTGTAGTTAAACAGTGTGAGGCAAGTTACTTCCAGTATTTTTCTCACTATACTGTAGTATTTTCAGTAAAAAGAATCTGCAGAGTCGTCCTGTTGTCTGTCCTTTTGTTACATATATTTGCATGTCTGAAGACAGATGAAATTAGGGAAGATATTGCCGGACTAATTGGGATATATCACCAGAGAGAAGGATGATTTTCAGATGACAATTCTAGTTAAATGCTTCTCTTCTTTATGGGATAGTACAGATTGTGACTCACTGTCCCCTCCACTGCTACCTCAGATAATTCACAATCTGTTGCTGTGATTCCAAGAGGATAGATGAAAACTTCTGATAGCTTCTCTTTTTGTTATGCACTAAAGTCAGGATGATGTCAGGATGATGAAGTGTATTAGCAGTATTTTGACCTTAATAGGTACCTTTGAGCAGCTCTAAGAGTTACTGTAAACCTGTTCCATAACTTGGGACTCTTGAGTTGGGAACTTAGCTACAAATAGTTCAGAGAATCACAGAATATGCTGAATTAGAGGGACTCCTAAAAATCATCTAGTCCAGCTTCTGGTCCTGCACAGGACCATCCCCAAGAGTCATGCACTGTGACCAAGAGCATTGACCGAACATGCCTTGAGCTCTATCAAGCTTGGTGCTGTGACAGCTTCCTTGGGGAGCCTGTGTCAGTGCCCAGCGATCCTCAGGAGGAAGAGTCTTTTCCTGATATCCAAACCTCCCCTTACACAAATCAGGCCATTCCCTCGGGTTCTGTCACTGATCACCACAGAGAAGAGATCAGTGTCTTCCCCTCCTCTTTCCCTCATGAGCAAGTTGTAGATTGTGATGAGGTCGCCCCTCAGTCCCCCCTTCCCCAGTCTGAAAAGACCAAGTGATCTTAGTAGTTCATGTAGCTGCTGTCCTCCTTGTTTTTCCAGTATTTCTGTTAGAGTGGAGTCAAGAGAAATCAACACATGCCTATTTCTTAGACATCGCTCCTCTGACATGGTAGCGGGAACATGGTGAATAGCTAAAGGAAAGTAGCATTTTAATGGTTTAGAACATAGGAGATGGAGTTTCGTATTTGAGCATTTTACTACAGGGAAGAGCAATGTGATTAAATGAGTGAAGACTTTTTTATTGTAACATAGGAATAAAGGTGCATCTTAGTTCTTATATGATGTAGACATAGAAATACTAAAAAATTAATGCAGAGTTAACTGGAAAAACATACTTTTGATTTTGGACTTCTATGTATAATCGGTAAAACCTGCTGCAAATAGCGTATTTTCTATTAGAGAGCACCCCAAAGAGTACTTCATGCCAACATGCTATCACATGAGGGTGCATTTTGCTGCTTCAACACTTTCCTCTTTTTGCAGTGGACCCTCTCTAGCTAGATTTTGGGGAAGACAAAAACTCATTGATTTGTTGGGAAAGAGAAGTTGACAAATATAGTTGTACTATCCTAAAGAAAAAATGTTGTTGGTTGTTTTTAAAAGAAACAAAAAAACAATTGCTTGAAAAGGTACAAAGATATTTGTAATTTCACATCATAAAGAAGACATAGGTGGTGTTTGGGGTTTTTTTAGTAGATAAAAACTATGACTTGAATAGTGATATATTCTTGTTATACATTACATATACCCATCTGTATAAGAGTAGTAATGTAATTATGTCAAGAGTCTTAACAAAATGTTGGAACCTGTCTTATGCAGAATGCATAATACTGCATTTGTTTGTATTGCAATATCTTCTAAAAGTCTGGGATGAAGCCTGAATTTCTAATGTGATATGTACTCTATGAACACATTAAAAAAAGCATTGTTCTAAAATTTTGGTGCACATAGGTTTAAGATCTTTCTTTTTTCAGATATCCTAAAAAGAACCTCTAGTGTTATTTTTATAGCTATAATTTTCACTTTGCCTGATATTCACACTGATTTTGGTATAAATTTCCTTTGCAGTTTACGTGTGAACTTGGACATGGGTAAGGCAGCCTATGGGTGGATGATTATGAAAGATGACAATATTCCTGGAACAGTTGTTCGAACTAGCACCATACCTGAAGAGTTGGGACGATTAGTTTATTTACTAACGGATAAAACAGGTATATCAGGTTACCATTCTGAAATCTGACAACTTTTATAAAATTTCTAAACATAATTCTGTTCTTGAATATACTAATGTAAGAGTAGATTTAGACTACCGATTTTTGTTTCTCAGTAAAATTTTACACCTTACTTGAGGACTTTTACAAGTACCAATAGGCTTGGGTAGGCCAGTACATAGATGTTAAAGTCAGTTTTTGGAAGTACTCCAATATATTCCAGTGGGAACAGCTCTTATATTGTTAGAGGACACTGTACAGCATGAATAAGAGTACCATATATCTTCCTCTGAAAAGACTCTGGAATAATACTCAGGATGCTGGTTTATTCTGTGCTTCCTGCTACTGCAATATTGTATGATAAGTTAAGAATGGCCTTCGAGAGAGCAAATCATTTCCAAGTCAAGTAATGAGATTAGCCTCCAAAATAGTATCTGCTGTCCCAGTGAAGTTAGTTGCTCTTTATGTTACCAAGACCAGTTCTAGAGCTGCTGAATTATTTCACCTTCATAATTGTAACCTGTTACTGTACCTCGTCTGGTGTACTGGAACCTGCAACCCTTAGCAGCATCAGAAGGTAAGTACTGAGAGTGTGAAGAAGTAATACCTTGTGTTAAACTTTTTTGTTTCTTTCTGAGACGGAATAAATAATTTCTGGTAGATATAGTAGGATTTTTTAAAGAAGATTAATTTCTGAACTGAGAAAGTTGTTTCTCAAAAAACCTGAAGAATTCTTTTAGTGGTTTAAAGTAAAATACAGTTAAAATCATGGAAAGCTGCCGAGGAGGGCAGGAGTTGGCCTCTGTTATACTGTTCAGAAAGCACAATACACAATTTATATTTCCTTCTGTTTGAAATAGTTCTGTGTTCCCTCCCATGCTAACACTTCCATTACTACATATTCGAAATTAATTGTAAATGTAATATATCATCATATTTTCAAAACTTTCCTTTTTTCTTCTATAGGCACATAGGTTATCCTATATGCATCTGAATGTTGTTCTTCTATTTTGCAAAAGAAAAGTATATTGCTAATTATAGTGTAGTAATTCTTCCAAGCTAGTGAATGAGTCTTTTAACAAGTTTTATTTCAGTTACCTAATGATTTGTATGCTATTTGAAACTACTTATTGATTTTAATTGCACCCTTCATCATGATAATTTATGTAACTTTGAGTGCTGTCACATTGAAGACTTGAAAAACGTAATTTACAGCATTTGTTTGGAAAAAGAAGTATGTTCAAAAATAATTTATTTTCAAAACAATGCAGCAGAGTTCACTTACAAAGTGAATTCTAAAGTTAGTTACAAAACACTACTTTTTAAGCAAAACCAATGTACACTTTTTCAACTTTGCTGGTAGAGATTCTAGTTAAGTGTTGAGGTATTCTATTTACAGTTAGACTGCACTGAGAATCTAAGGTGTTGCTAAATAAAATACTAACATTTTTTTCACACAACTCTACAATGCAGGAATTATAGTCTGTATCTGATACCACTACCCTGTTTGAGAATTGGAGGATTGTTTGAAAAAACAAAAAAAAACTTGCTACTGTTTTACTTTTAGGAAGACAACCATTGTACTTAACCTAATAGAAGAGTGATTAAACAAAGATTTTCACCTTTATAAAAAGCCACAAAAAATTTAGAGATACTGGATTTTTCAAAGCAGAACTGTGGTGTTATATCCTTAAATCTTTGAAAGGATGCATTTTGTTGACTTGTACATACAAGGAGAAAAAACCCTATTATACGTCTAATTGGGAGTTTTGTGTTTAGTTTTTTTTTCCAACCTACATCATAACCTTTGCAATCACAGCAATTCTGTGTAAGAAGCAGCAAAAACTGCATACTTTTCAGAGGACTGAGGTTTACAGAGCTCTGGTGAAAGGTCTGAATCTGTACAATAATGATGTAAAAATGAAAGAGAAGGCTATAGTCTAGGGCAGTAGTTTCAAAGTGTTTTGGAAAGAAACAGAGTCAGCAGTCTCACCCTATGCGTTTTTACCTGAGTGTCAGCTGAAAGCTGATGTAAGTGAAAATAAGCCAGGAGTCCCAGAGACATCACCACCTTTATACCACTGACTGTGCCTTGCAGAGATGGGAAACACTGCACTCTTTTAATAATCTTCAGTGCCGTGCAAATTTTAAACTGTTCTTCACTCTGGACAAACACATTGACAATGTACTTTTTGCCCAAGTATATTGGGAGCTGCTTCAAGTTTCCTTTCTCGAATACATTTGATCTCATTCTGCATTTTATGATCAATGTTAAACATACTCTTAGGTAATGAACAAAGTCTGTACTCTTCATCCATGATTGACATTCCATGATTATACAATTTATAAGAGCTGGTCTCAGCACTTTCTCATTTGAATTTTCATTTCTAGTCATATTAACTAGTTGATTCTTTTCTTCTACCCACTTAAGGCCTGACTGTCAGAGGATAAAGAGGGGAGTCAGTTTTGTACTAGCTACCCCAGTGGGTGCTACCAAAAAGCAGCAATAAAAGGCTGATTGAGTTAAATGTAAACAGGTGAAGTTTTTCTCAGTACTGGAAAGGAAAGAGAATCCAGACAACTGTCTGCAAAAATCTTATATTGTGGTCCAAGCTTCACTGGAAATGATTGAGAATTAGTTGTTGAGTCTAAGGAGCATTGCATTACTAACATAATTGCAAGGTAGTCCTTTGTATGATTGTAAATTGGGTTTGTGCTTCATCAATAAGCTTTTTGACAAGAAGCGTCCATCACAGTGGCTCTCTCATTTGCCACAGTATAATAGAAAATGAAGTATCCCAATAATTGCATTATAGTTTCCTTATTGTGGGACAAGAAAGCAATGTGGTATAATTAGGTTTGATTGGAGTGCATGTTTCCGGTAAGATCTGAAATTAATGATGTTGCTATAGTGACACATCTGCGGCCACCAGTGCGTGAAACATAAAGTAATTCATTCGACAAGAGAAGACATCTGTTAACTGCAAGGATGCAGAGCATATTGACACTGACCAGAAATACTAGACGTTATGTGATAAATGAACAAATGATGCTGAAACAGGAGGACAGATAATTTGTACTTAATCTGCTGGGAGAACTTTAATCTTCTCACTGGTTGCATTTGACAATGCCATTGTTTAAAGAACAATGCTGCAGAGAACTCATAAATTTTAAAACTTAACTCAGGGTGCAGCCTATTAAAGCAATACATTAATTCCTTTGTTAGGGAGTTTTTATCTTCATGTAGAACAAAGCCATTACTAAAAACACCCAGGAAAACAACAGGTTTTTTAGAATTCACATTTTAATTATAGCATCCATTACCCAAAATGCCATGTTGTTTGAACTTGAATCACATATAAGTTTGACAGAAAGGCGTCATCCATTATGATGGTGGGTTCCAGTTTGCATGAGCATGGTATCTCATCCTGTCCAAGGTACAAAAAATTCTAATGATGATTTAAAAAAACCCCAGTATTTGGCAATATTTAATGAGAACTTTTGTTTCTTTGGCTGTGGGATAGAAAACCACCTGGTATTCTCAACAACTGCCGGTGTGTTCAGCTAAATCAAACATGTAGTCTTCCTAATGTAGTTATTTACTAGTGCATACACTTGTATTTGAGTTCTGCAGTTAACATTTTAGAGGATTTTTGGACCAAATGTAATACTTAACAGATATAATTATTGAACAGATGCATAGAGCAATGGGATTCTTGAATTTTTTGGAAATTCTGTGTATTAGAGGTTGGTCAAGATGGACTTTTTTGTTAAATGTGCCTAATGTACTATTAGAACAGTGAATTTCAGTAATCGTTTATGAAAATTAATCTTTTTAGTTATACTTTAATTGGGTTTTTACCTCTTCAATGAAGCAGCTAGAGAGAAAGAGTAATTTTAAAAATGTTGATGGAATAACATCTCCTTCCTTTACTTAGATGGATATATATTTGTGCTCTACCTGTAAGATTTTTAGTACCACTATGTGGTGAGTAGAGCAGACTAGAAATGGAATATTTTGATGGAGAGATCCTACAGGAAGATTCCAGACCAAGGAAACCTTTCTTTTTGTCTTCTGTTGGACTCCCATCCACTGAAAATACAAAATTTATCCAGTGAGCATGAAGTTTCTCTTACACTGCTGAATACACAGATATTGTGCTTGTGGGAGGCAGAAGGCACAGAGGCAATAGGTACTGCTCTTCACAACTCTGTGTCATGGTTTAGGAGTGGAACTCCCTAATTCAGTGCACCCTCTGACCTTCTGCCAGGAAAGATTAGGCACAGCTCAGCTCTCTTGGTCTTTATCCTCTTTCTTTAACGGTTGTACTGGGACTTAGTTGGTTTGAGGTTTTGTGTAGGTTGTGTTTATGGTATATTTATAAATGGAGCAACTGGGTGAGCAGACATATACTATGTATGCTTAGCATGAGTTTTTTTTTCATTGTCTTCTTATATTATATACCAGCTTCTATTTTCTCCAGGGTTCATAGAAAAAAAATTGTATCTGCTGATTGCATTCAATAGTCTAATTATTAGACTGATTAGGCCAATCTCCCTAAAAGTTTTCATAGAAATCTTTGCATTTACACTGATTTTTTATCTGTTTAAGCAAATAGCTCAAACAAAGTACTCAAATTATATGAAAATATAATCCTCTTAATTTCTCTTAAAGTTACTAATTTTTCTGCTGTACGTATTTTCTTGCTTTTTCTTGTTTTAGACTTTTTTCATTGCTGGTATTGGTCCAAATTGCCAGCTAGTAATATAGGATCAAAATTATCTGCATCTGCTTCTCAAAAAACAACAGCAAAAAAATATCTGCTTCTCTGTTGTGAATCACATCTGTTGCCACCCAAGGAATGATGCCTTCAGGACTTTTTCCTTAGAAATTAATTTCCTCTTTGCCTGCTTTACTCTGTGTTTAATGATACAATTGTAGGAAAGAAGGAAAAAAAAAAAACAAGCTCTTGGCTTCATTAAAGAACACACCAAATTTTTCTCCAGCAATTGTATGCTAGCTTTTTTGTCAGGCTATTTTCCTTGTGTGGTACCTGCATTCCAAAGCTAAGCTCAAGAATGTATAATAGTAGTAGTAGATGGTATGTAGACTAATGTACTTTCTGAAAGCTTTTCTAAAATAAGCTTTTTAAAATCTAATAACTCTTCATATTAGCAATGTCCTGAAAGTCTGTGTCCTGGTTTAGGGCAAATACTTAGGAGGAAACCTCTGGGGGGTCTCCTCTAGGAAGAGCCGATTCCAATCGCCCCTCCCCCTACTGGTCCGGGAAGAATTTCCCTGGTGTCCTGGGCCCACGCGATGCCAACCAGTCCCAGGAAGAGGAAAAAAAAAAAAAAATTCCCAGCAAAAGAAACAAAGTCTCTCCCTGCAAAAAGCCGGGAAAAATCCGAGGAAAAGCCCTCCGCTGTGAGCTCGGGCAGCACCCCCCACAACAGAGAGAGTAAAAAAAAAAAAAAAAAAGAGATGACGCTGTCTGCTGGAATGCAGCCTCTCCGCTCTCTCGGCCTTGGTTCGTAGTATCCTGCAGACAAACGGCGAGTGTTTTTTTTCCCTCCACCTTCACTCTCACTGTCTTCCTTGGACCAACTCAAAGCTGCAGAACTTAATGTCCAGCATAAGCAAGAGGACGATTGGGGATACAAACAGGTCATATGGCCAACCCAGGACAGTCTGAAATTGATAACTAGGTCTTTGAAAAATATTATTAAAAATAGAAAGTTCCTTCACTGTTCATTAGTACTTACTTACATAGTACTTACCTTGAGCAGACTAAAAGTGCTCAGTTTTAGTGGGCTATATTAGAAAATCTGCCTCTAGATATTTGAAGGGTTTGCATCTGGGATCATAAAATACAAGATGTGTTGTACTTTCATGGAGTATTAGGCTTCAACTAAAACACTAAAATTTAAGACAAAACTGCTGCTGAAGTTATAACATGACTGATTGGCACCATGTAATATATGGAACAAGTTCTTGGGAATCACTGTCCCATTTTGGCCTTTCATTCATTAGAAAATTTAGAAGTAAATTCTCAATTTGCATACGTGATGAAACTTTATTTCCATGTGGATGGCTGAAAAAGGTGTATTTTGTTAAGGTGGGTTTTTTCCAGAATTTTTTGGGAGTACTTTCATAACTTCAGCTGGCCCTGTTTGTCTAACAACATATCAGGTTTATTTTGGCTGTTCTTGGAAGTCTTACTCTAGTCTTGAGAAGCATGAGCAGACTGGAAGTGTTGTTTCTTTATTTTTTTTTAGTTATTTGTCATAGGCATTTCCTATTAACATAGCTGATAAAAAGGATTGCATAAGAGATGTATAAGGTGCAAGTATTGAATCAGGATTTCTGGCACGTTTATTTCTGTGTCTTTGTTGTTCTTTTTCCTCACCTGTTTTTCCTAAGCCTTCTTCCATGGCTCCTGTTGATTGCAAGACAGGAAAATCCATACTTTTCTGTGCAAAAGCTTTTCTTCTCTGCTTGCTGAGAAAGAGGGGGTGGAACACACAAATTTTCCAACCATCTACCTTTCCCTCACCAAGCATGATATGGAGTTTGACTGATTTATTGGTGTCAGAAGAAATAATCTTTCCATATAATAATCATAGGGCTAATTTTGTTTTCTGCTCAGTTTTCCCAAGCAGCAATTGCAGAACTAGTGGGAAGCAGGTTTGACAGTTGCCTGCTGTCTCACCTTTTGACTAGCATTTAGCTTCACAACTCCTAGAGCGAGCTTTTTAAATTCGAAGGCTTGGCAAAGCCAAGGGCAGTGAGAAGGTATTAGCACGCCTGGAAAGTTAGGAAGGTGATAAAGATTGGCTTGGAAATTTCTTGCACTGAATATTTTTGCACAGTGTGTGGGTTTTTTTTGGGGTTTTTTTGCTTTCTTTTAGAAATGGAAATTTTAGTCCCTTATATTTATTGGTAGATATGTTGATGTTTCTCATGTGCAAGCTGGAGACTGAATTTTTCCAGTCTCGAATTAAAGTAAAAAATGTAATGAAATTTAATAAAAGGTCTCAATAAAAGTACAGCTTCTAAAGGTAGAAAAAGTGGGTTTATGTGATTACTGTAAAATGAAATAATTTCATTTTCTCATGTATAAAAGTAACCAAAAATTTCCAATTTGCTAATTCTATAGATCTGGAACTTTGTCTTCCTGAGCTGTTTTCCAGCCTTGGGAATATCCAGCTTCTCATGTAAATTTTTAATAACGTTATGCGTATTTTGTAGATAACTTATGCTTTCACATATTTCACTTATTTTAATTATTTTTAAAAATTCAAATAGTATTACTATAGAAAGAAAAATCCTCAACAACTTATAAGGAAAAGCAAATAGGAAGTGTTGGTTTTTAATGGTAAAGGGGGGATTTGGAATTACCATCTTGTACTGGTAAAACAGAAAGGTTTTGATAGTGCAGTGGGGTGCTACCACAGTGGAGATGAAGTGTCACTGTTCAGGTATCACTAGGAAGTGGGAGTGGTAGGCATCTCAAATGCAATTGGGAAAGACATGAGACCTTTACAGCCCTAATGAATCTTTGAAGATCTCTGATGGTTCTGGCCCTGATAAGTGCATAAACTGAATGCTAATTGGCCAGGCAATGTTGTTTTGCCGATAATAATTATAGCATATGTCATGCTTTTAGTCTTTTCTCCTGTTGCTTACCATTTATTTTGGCATGATGGGATAAAGATGTCAAATAAAAATAGTTTAGATAAATTAATATGAAATATTTTATTCTGCAGTATTTATTTCCAGATAATTTTCTTATACTCCATATTAAAAATATTGTAGAAACTTAAAGAATGTCTACTCTGGTACCATGGTTGGTTTATTTTTTTATGATCAGACTTATGTATTTTAATGACAAAACTGTGCGGTTAAATATAGGAATAGCTTTATTCTATTTTTATACTTCCTCTGCCTGAGTAGCTGTGGGGAAAAATTTTAGGAAGGGCCATGATCAAAATATTCTTTTGTGAGCTGACCATGAAAAGCTAGGCAGTAGTGACCCCTTTCTGCCTCACATACCCCATGAGGAAAGGCTGAAGCCCCACCCCTCAATTAGAGGTTTTTCACCAGGGGATGTGACTGGTTGGCAGAGGTGGATGCAGTGTCAGTCTGACTGACACCCTGTAGTTTCATACGACTGTGAAGTGAGCACAGAAAACACTGATTTTGTTCCTTCTGAAGGCTGAATCTGTCGAATTTGGAAGTGATGTTAGGTCTTAATGACTTAATCTAGATAACAGTGACACTGAGTGTGCCCAATTGTGAGAATGTCTGCCTTGGTACATGAAATGTGAAAAATGTGTATTAATTTGAGGGGTTTTTTTCTTTAGATTTTCTGGTACGTGGTGTAAACTCTTGCACCAGCTTTTGACAGTCAGTTCTATCCACATACTGAAAATTCAATTTTTTGTATATAAAGAAAAGGTTTTGTCTATTCACTTTTGCATACTTAGTTATTGGCAAAATCAGCTTCCCTGCTCCTTCTAGAATGGTGAAGCAGTGATTTCTTCTAGAATGACTAACTCCGATCTTTCTCCACAAATGTTCCTTTAATTAACTAATTTGATGCTAACTCGTGTTTCATTCCTTCTTTCCAAAAGGAAAGATGGGGGGAGGGGCAGGAGAGGAGGTGTTTGTGGCCATCTCACAGTATTTTTCACTGCTTTGTGATATACTTCTCCTTTATTACAGGAACACTTACACAGAATGAGATGATCTTTAAGCGCCTCCACCTAGGTACTGTGTCCTACGGGACAGACACAATGGATGAAATACAGAGTCATATTATAAACTCTTATTCACAGGTATTTCAGAAATCATTTACATTTTGTATCGGGGGGGAGGGTTTAAAAGCATTGAGACATTGCTAACGATTATTTCTAGAATTTGAGATGCTATGAAAGTTGTCATGTGTAGGTATCTCTTAAGAAATATGATGGAAGGAAAAAATATTACACAGTACATAGTTCTCTCCTGATTCCAAAGTTCCTCGTAATACCCCCACTTAAAGGGATTTACTTTTCTGTTCTTCACTAGCAGAAATCTGTGTTAGCCTGTCTGTGCAGTGCAGTCTTTCTCCTGCCAAATCATCTAAGAGTAAGCTATTCATTACTGAGACTACAAATTACAAGGAATTGTCCAGAACAACATGAACAGTAATTATATCTTTGAAGATACTCATCAAGAATAGACATCGAAAATCCACATTAATTGGTATAACCAAATGGTATAACAGTAGTTGTCAAAATAAAACTTACACAGGTATATTTTAATTTTTTTTTTAATAAGATTATTTCAAACAGCATAAAATTGCCAGGGGTAAAGTGTGAGAAAATTGAAAACTCCATATTGCTTGAGAATAAAGTGTTCCTGTGATGTATAAGAGTGCTTGGTCTGGAAAGTGTACAAGAGGATTGTGACTCCCTGTCTCTGTGTGGGTCAGTTGTGGAACGAAGGAGGAAGGTGAAATTCTGCAAGCATTACTTGCATTTCCCATGTATGTAAACTATTTGGGTGCTTGCTGCAAACCTTCCTAAATGCCTTTTTTTTACTCTGAGATTAGGATGAACTTTTTGCTTTATTTTTTATTTCTAGTCTTTGAAACAAAAAAATAAGGAAATTAACAGAAGAGGAAACAAATGGAAGGTTTACTAGTATTTCCATGGTGTTTAGAGTATGATAATAAAAATTTATATAAAAGGTTCTTTCTGTAGCTAACTTGGATATACAAACATGACTGCCTGACCCAGTTAAGTTTGTAGACTGACCTCCTTGTCTGTGTCCTCATTTTCTCTTGTAAAAGGACTGTTGGATCAACAATTGATTGGAATATTTAGCCGTGCTATGTTGTAAACTATGGCTCCCTTCTTCTTTGCTTAAAATAAAAATAAAAATTTAATTTAACACCACTGGACTTTGTAGCTTTTGGAAGGAGAGACAGCAGGGGAAACAATGATGAAATGTATACATTTAAAGTTTGCAACTTAAATTCTTAATGCTTTCCTATCTATGCAATTTAACAAATCCCTTTCTTGAATTATTTTCCTTGGATAAATATATTTCAGTTAAATTTTTAGTAGATATAGCTATGAATAGCAAGTGAGATACAATAATCATGCTTTGGAAATGACCTATGGAGCTCTTTCACCTTTCAATCAGCACTCCAAATTTGGTTCAGAATGTGTTACTGAAATTAACTGCTACTGATAAAGATTATAAAAATCACCCACACCTGGCTTTCTTAAAATGTGTCATTTAGGTATTCAAAGTAACAACTGTAGCAATAAATGATACTAACTGACAGTCTTGAACTAAGACACCTTGGTCTGAGGAATTTAAAGCTAAGCACCAGTCTTCTAGGGGAGGCATGCTCACTAATACTGTTTTTATATTTTGCAGTTAAATACGCTATCTGAAAAGAATTGCACAATTCCTGTAATTCTTACTACTTAAAGCTTTTACTAATTTACTGTAATATTTAATGAGTGGTGACCATGGTTACAAGTTTTTAGTAACTGTAACATACTTAAAATAAGAAATGTGAAGGAAGCTTTTCTTCTCAGTTATGGGAAAAAGATTTCCAAAATGTAAGTTTGCCATTAGAAGATGATGAAAACAATCTTCTTGGAGTGCACTTTTTGCAGCTTTATGTAAGACTACTTTATGTTTAAATAATGCTTTAATTATGCTTGTGTTAGTAGCAACTCATTAAAACAGAACAGTGATGGAGTCTCACTAACAAACCAAACAACTACTAAACAATTGTTTCAATCTGAAAAAGTATGGTGAGGTTTTCATTTAATCTATGATAATAGAAGCTGCCGGTTAGCTAGGCAGTGGTTCTTGTGTGACATTGATTTTATCCCTTGTTTGTGTTCTGTTTTATTATTACAGTGGACCTACTAGACTATTGTCATCTTAATGTAACACACAAATCTATTATAACCTGATTATATTTCCCCACTGGAAGCATTTTGTGATAGAGGGCATAATCTTTAATGGAATTTGTGTGAAATTAAATTATACAAGCATCAATAAACATAACATAATTCAGAAGGAGTAAATCAGCTTAATTTATTTGTGACTGTAATGGCATCAGCGTTAGCAGAATGCAAATGCAGAGGTTTAAAGCAGTAGCTGAAAAGCAGTGCCAGATGAGCAGAAAGTTAAACCCTTTATTAGACAACACTGTAATTTGATGGGCAGAATGTTCACGGTTCAGCAGATTGCAATCGGGAGGAAAAAAGCGTGGATTCTGAAAAGGTTTTCTGAGTTACATTGGAGTGAATGGAAGAGCATGTGGTGGTACTGCTGATATATTTAATGTGCTCCCTCTCAAACAAAAAAAAACAAAACTTAACCAACAAAAACCAATAACCCCCCCTAAAAAAACCCCTATTTATTTTAACTAATTATAAACCCGTAGTACTTTCCAGAGGGAGATTAGTTTTGTCATGTGCTCAAGCATTTCTGAAGAATAACTTAAAACAATAGTAGTTTAATGGTTATGCAACAGTAATGTGATTTTCAAATGTGTCAAACTGTTCTTTTATGTGATTATTTTATTAGATTATTGCCTTCTTGTAAGGAAAAAACCATTCCATCTGCAGCAAAAGCAAAAAACTGCATTAGTTCTCAAATAATACAGAAATTTTATAAGTTATAAATTAAATCAGCAATATTTGTATTTTAATGACTCCTAATATTTATACTTCAAAATAATCCTGCTTTCATTCTCCTGTTCTCTTCTGATCTCTTCTTCTGCTCGCATCTAAACACCACAAATTTGGTGATCTATTAAAATACAGAGATTTAGGTGGAGATTTAAAAGAAGGGGATTTTTTTCAGTTTAATGGTACAGGTGAAGAAGAACAATAAAAAAGCAAATTTTGAAATTTTTTAGTGTTCCTGAACTAATCCAGTTGGTGGCTGATTTAAATACTTTTTTTTAAAGGCAAGAAAAAATAATTCATAGAATGCAGTAGACATGAAAGGACTCTTGTGACGGAGCATTGAAAAATATAAAATCTGAAGTGCAGTAGCATTGGTTTCTGCAGAATCTGGTCAGCCTATTGAGCCCTTTTCCAGCTCACTTGTTTTCATTTTATATTTTTCAATTGTTTTCAGGCTCTGTTATTGAAATTTGACTACAAATGCAAGGTGAAGAGCCCATAGTTATGTATCATTTCTTTTAAAAAGTAGATGAGGCTTTTTATGAATCACAAGCTGAATGAGTTAGCAGGTTATATAAAAATAAATAGATCGTTACTAGCCTTGTCGTTTATTAACCTTTGCAAAGAGAACAATTAGCTGTAGATATGTAAGTATTCACATTTCCATTTTTGAACTTTGGTTTACTATTTATTGTGTTGGGTCTTTAAGGTCCACTCTCAGAACAGTGGGAACAGTACGAGCTCAACACCATCCAGGAAACCTCAATCATCTGCACCCAAAGTCCGGAAGAGCGTCAGCAGTCGGATACATGAGGCAGTGAAGGCCATTGCACTCTGCCACAACGTCACCCCAGTGTATGAGTCCCGGGCTGGTGTGTCTGGAGAGACAGAATATGCAGAAGTGGATCAGGACTTCAGCGATGAAAATCGAACTTACCAGGCCTCCAGCCCTGATGAGGTTGGTATGCAAGGCTGAAAATATTTGTATCTCCTAAAGAATGGGGTAAACTAAGTTTAAAAAATAAGAGCTGGAGGGGGGGGTGAAGTGTTTTGGGCAGGGGTTTCTTTAAAATCAGTAGTAATCTCGTTTTATTTTTCTACAGTTTAGGAAAGATCTGGTGTTTTTTTGTTGTATAGAAGTGCTTTCAGTTATTTGCCTGAAGGATCTGTGAAGTCAGTGCTTTGGGGTCAATACTGTATTAAGGATTGCAATTAAAGGTTTATTATTAGGTTTATTCTCAAAACATTAATCCATGTATGAATCATATTATGCTATTAAAGGGAATATGAAAGTGTTCTGAGTGGTGAACAATCACTAACATAAGTTAAAGATGCTACCAGGTACTGGAATGTGTAGATTCTTAACAGGAAAAAACAAACAAAACCCCTAGAAACAAACAAAGAACCCCATCAAACCTCAGATGCTTCTGGAGAAAGGTTTTTGAGCTTCAGACTCTAAGCAGCTTCATAATCTTCAGAGTTCTTTCAAAATTGCATCAAGTGTAGCACAAATTTAAAACACCATTTTAATAAAAACATGCCTTTGACTTCTATTGAAGTCCAAATTTTAAACAAATCCCACTGCTTTCATTGGATTTGAATTATTGTTGTGAATAATCCTATTTTGGGCCCTAAATTGATTGCCTAAAATTCAATCAAAAAAGATAGAAGAGAGAGGCAAAGCTAATGTTTCAAGATACTGCAAAGAGTTCACTTCAAAAAATGTGTGTAGTTGAAATAGTAAAATAGAGAAATCGACAGGTTTGAGATTGGTTTGCATCTGAAAGTGAGCAGGTTGAGGAGAATATTTGTTTTGAATAATTTCTAGCATTTTATGAAGGTTCTGTTGTTGTAACCCAAGTAGCTTAGTCATAAATAAAATAAAGTTGTTGTAAGATATGAAGATGGGAGTATGTACCTGAAAGCCTGAATATTTTTCTAGCTTTGCAAGTTGATCTCATACAAGACAATGTTTCTTTCACAAACTTCATCCTGCCACAGCATAGTGTATTATTCATGGTATACATCTGGTTTTCATGTCTAATATATCACCATATGTAATGCTAACAAAACTTCAGCAGTTCAAACTGCAGGCTGTAATTGCTAAAAGAAACAAGTCTATAACAAGTGTTTTTAGGAATGCAAGAAATAAAATTAAATCTGTCTTCATGTAGTACCAAACTAGCAGACATTACATGCATTTCAGAAGACCATGAACACAGTTCATAGTGTCAAAAGATTGTAGCATATAAAGAAGTGGCTGGTTCTCAATGACTAAAAAATGGCAGTCAGAACAGTTTTAAAAATAAAACTTTGGGCATGACTTGAGATGCTTATCTTTGGCTATAATCAGTAATCCATAATACTGTATGTAGTGATGTATAGTGTGAGCTGATCCACATTATGAATTGAGAATCCTGGAAGAGCATTTGTTTATGCCAGAAGGGCATTTCTCTATGTTACGTAGTTGTATATTGCTAGGCTTGTATTATGCATGTGTGTATAAATTTTAATCTGTACATACATTCATATTTACTAAATATCTCAGTTCAATGAGCCTGTGAGGTACTACTGAGTATTATGAATGACTGCATGAGCAAGGATCTGCCTATGAAGATATGATGACAACTGTAAATTAAGTAAACATCTGCTTTAATAGCCAAAGGTATTACTAAATCAGGTGAAGAGATGTGCAGTTGAGAGAGACTAAGTGAGTTTTTTCTCTTGCTTGCTCATCTCTCCCTGTGGGCTTTCGTGTATTTGTTCAGTTGTTTGAAAGCTGAAAATGCTACCATGAAGAGCAATTCGTCTTCCATATTTAATAAAGGAAGCAGCTGTAAGACTTTAGAATTATACAAGTGGTGCCCTGGGAAGACAGTAGGGAATTTGACCTTGGAAAGATGAAAGGAAGTAGAGGAAAGTTGATAAAGTGCTAATATAATAGATCTGGGACTCAGGGTGGAAAAGAAGGTGGAAGAAGAAATCAGCAACAAAGAAACTGTGCTTTAAGGGAGAGAATGCACAGATATCCTTTTAATAATGTTTTTTTTATCATTTCAACTCATAAATTAAAACTTTATTGCATTGAAACAAAATGTTTACATTCTAAAAAAGCCTTACATTTCCTTTTCATTTCTCAAAGATAGTGCTTGAAACACTAGTAAAATTATCATATTGAACAAATATGCTTTAATATAATGAGAAATGGGTGTTAAATAGAGTCTTATAAAAAAAATAAAGCTACAAAAAGCATGTAAACAGCATAAAAATTGCAACATGCCAGAAAAAAAGCCTAAGAGCTGAAAGACTAGCAGGTCTTTATCATAATTTTTTAAAGACTTCTATTGATGCAGTGTTTGCAAATCACTGGAGCCTAAGGAAAATAATGTAAATGGTTCATTATTTAGCTTATTGAACTTTCCTGCAGTTAGGTTGACGGATGATGCCAATGTTTCCCAATCACCAAAGTACCATTTTAAAAGCATTTTTTATTGAATAAAGTGCTTTGAATATTGCACCCTGGAGCTTTATTTAGGGAAATGGTTCAATTGATGTTTTCTTTTTAACCTCAGCACTGACCTATCACAACATATTTGGTTAATAAGCAACATTATCATTTAATAGACTTAGCCAGTTTTATACATTGTACTTTCTCAACATTGCAACTCTGTTCTCTTAGATTTTGTTTATGGATCTGACTTGATTGCAGTCTTTTGAAACAAGATGTTATTTGCACAGTTGCCTGTTGCATTATATAATATTGCATGATCACACCACAGAATGTAAAGAGCAGAGAACAGTATATAAGTATAAACTATTCTTCCATGTAGGAAGGTATAAGAAACAGCTTGGTATTGTGCTAGCTACACTACACACTTAATGAATTGACTTCAGGAACTCTTTTGAAATTCCTCACATCTGTGTGTATGTGTGTGCATCCATATATAGATATAATATAACCATAACAAAGTATGCACATTTAGAAGTAGTTGCATTCATCATACAAGATGTATTTATCTGTTGTTAGAGTAACCTGAGATAAGTAACTGATTTTGTATTCATAATGCAAACCCTACTTATGCCAGGCTCTTTGTTTCTTATGATAAGTGATCAATATTTCATTTTCTCTGAAAGAGTGGAAGTTTCATTTGTCTGTCACTTGTCCTCTATAGCTGTAGCATAGCAAACAATCAACATCCACTGAGAACCCACTGGATTAAAAAAAAACAGAAAACCCCAAAAACCTACCAAAACCCATCTTCAATTTCTCCATCATAGGTGTGGTTTCAGCTCATCTGTAGAAAGCCAGCTACCTTAATGTAATGAACAATCATAAAAGGATATAAGCTAAGCAGGCAAAGCGATAGAGTTCAAAGGTCAGAGACCCAAGCAATTCGGGGCATGCTATGAACAGGAGCCTTTGAAGACCTTTGTTCCCCTTGGTCAGAAAAGGTTGATCAGTCATGATTTTTAATGCTGCTTACTCTCATAAACCAGCCATTTATTGGTTATGCTTTGTCCTGTGCTGTTATGGTCTCAAGCATTTCTAGTTCCAGGATCTTGAATATTTAAATACTACCTTAAAGTGTGGTCAGTTATTTAATTCCAACATTTCTGTCCAGAGACAACAGAGTTGCTAAAATTAATTACAAGGATACAAAGCCAATCATTTAAAAACAGACTGGGAAATTATATGCCCTTAGTGAAGCAGCCTTTATATTTACAAAAGTGAAGCTGTAATGTATGAGACGTGTTGTATTGTTTAATTCATTTTATTGTGTGTGCTTATTGAAGCAAGACTAATTGTGTTGTTTTGTCAATGTATTGTGAAAAGCAAATCACTCAGTAGCATAAAACCATCACTTGCATGACCTTCGAGACCCACAAAGAATAACTACTCCATAGCTTGTCTTGAATATTGATTGGTAGTTTTCTCACATGATCAAGCTGTATTTTTAAGTTAATAATTTTATTTTAATTACAAAGGGTTTTTTATGAAAAGTGATGGACTGCAAATGTTAGTTATAAAATTGTTGTTTATAAATATAAACAAACCAGCCCTGATTGGAGACAGATATGAGTTGTTTACAGTCCTGATGGAAACTGTTGGGAACACTCATGCAGTGGGGAAAGGAAATCTCACTGCTTCTTTTCTAAGGCTAAGCAATAGCTTTAGCTCAAAAACTACACTCTTAAAATGTCTGTATACCTTATACAACAGTCTGGTTTTGAAAGCAGATCCTATTGTCTGAAGTGAAGATGCTCTTAAATTCTCAGAAAGAAATACAGATGGGTTACATGAGAATTCTTCTAAGCAGCAAAACTAGCTTACAAAATTTCCATCTCTAGTCCTTCTTTTTTACCCTACAAATTTCTCCCTCATATATGCCAAAACCATCAAAGACTTTATTTATATAGGTTCATAGCACTGGCACCAGGAAAGCTCTGAGTACAACTGTGGTGGAAGTCCCAAACTGCCCTATGAGGTGGAGAACTGTCAACTGCAGCCACGAGGAAGTGGATCATTTTTCTTAAACTAACGTTAGCTCAAAAGAGATTGTTGTACATTGAAAGTGACAATTATTTGGTCATAAACTGTTTTGAGCAACAAATACTGTAAGTATTGAGCAGTTCAATATTTCTGCTAGGGAGCAGAAATGATAGTCTGGCCCATAAGGAAAGGAAAGCAGGAGCCAGGCTCCATGATAGCCAGGCTGCAAGAGGCTGTGGCCTTATCAATGAGGTGTGCAGCCCCACGGTATCCAAGCTTGGTGAATAGAGCATGTCCTGTGATGGAACCTCCAATCTAAGAGTATATATTTTTGTACAGGTCAACCCTAACCCAGTGCATGACTTGTTTGGTTTGATTTGGTTCCATAAATCAACATTTCTAAACAAATGGGATAATTTTGTCCCCAAAATATGGACATGTGACCATGGTCTATAACAACAGTGCTTTTGAAGTTTCACCTCTTCATGCCCCTCTGGGAATGCCCTCATTCCTTGAGTTAGAAACATGCTCCTACTTAGAGAAGCTGCTTTCACCTCCTGAGCTGGTACTGCTCTAGGTGATGTGGGTTGCACAATTAATGCTTGATTTGGGAAAGTTTCCTTATGAATCTCTGAATTTGAATGGAGATCTGTGCCATGATATTTGAAGTGTGGGGCTGTGAACTGTAGAAGCTCAGAGGATTGGGTGGCCTCTAGTGGGGAATCACTGCTGACAGAAGCAACTATAGTTCAAGAGTGGGGATGGAAACATCTGAAAGATTCGGGGTAGGAACACTAAATGAGGTGTTTCTCACTAGCTCACATCAGATCTGCATTTCTGTTTCACAATGCAATTATTTGCTCCTTTCTTTTCTAATTTGGAAGTTGCTGCTTTGACGTTACATGAGAGGTGGATGTCTGTCTTCACCCTTTGGGTTGCTACTGAGGAGGAAGAAAATTAGCAAGTTAGCAGCCACAGACCTCTCTTTGCCTCTACATGCATTACCTGCCCTAGGAGCACCACACAGTGGGTGGACTCACTGCATGCCTATGTCTCAGTAATGGGAAGACCATTTACCCACCAATAAATATATTTACATCTCCCAGACAGCCAGTTTCCATAGGAGGGAAGCTTTTTCATAAGCCAGAGAAGATCCATACAATATTAAAATAAGTCCCTAACCTGGATTCAGGAAACTTGACACACTTCATCTGTATTTGTGTGTGTCCACAAATTAATGGTTATCAGCAAATAAATATTATCATTGCAATGGATTTTCTTTTAAAACAAAATGGTAACATCACCATCAAAGCCTTTTGTGCTTGTCTAGCATTTAATCACTTTATCTGACTTCATCCATTAGGCCAAGCTCTGCCGAAGCCACAGCTGCTGCATTTGATAGGGGTTCTTTATTTAGGCACACTAGATTGCAAGATTTTAATGTAAAGTTTCAAAAATGTATTGAGGAAAAGAGAATATACTTTTAGAGGGGAAGAAGAAGAAAGACCTGCCTAAGAATCCTTTTCCTGAACTCTCTATAGCCAGCCTTTCAGTATATATGTATTTGTTAAGATTTAAAATGTAGATGTTCATGCCATCTGTGAAATACTTGTTTAGAAAAAAATTTCTACATTCTAAAAGTCTCAGGTATTTTAATGGCAAGATCTGGCTATGTTGTTTTGGATGGTGCTCTGATTCATTCTGAGTGATGAGAATCAAACTCATCTTTCTGTCAAGTTTTTTCAGTGTCCTTGTAGGCATCTGTTCAACTCTTGAGCCTTATTGACTGTTTCTTGTATGGTATTTGCCCTAATCAATTTAAAAGGAAAAATGAATATTCAGTTGTGTATAGGCCAGGTAAAAGTATACAAAATGATTGTGCTGCAAAATGCTAATTCAAATGGTATGTGAAGCCAAGCATAAATGAAATAATAAACAGATTTGAGTCACCAAATATAGAACAATTTAGTCCTAGCTGCAAAGGGACACGAATAAGATGATAGGGTTTTAGTAGAAAGATGCAATTTACAGGTCAGAATGTAATAGTAACCCTTCACTGTGAAAATTGAAAATTAACCTTGGAAGTACTGGATCGTTTACAGCTTATCTGCTACTTCTGGTGAAGAAGAAAAATTCATAAAAAGGCTTCCTGCAATTTTCAAGGATTTAAAATGGTGCTTTTCAAAGTGTACTCTATTCTCTTCTGTAACTGCATCACACTGTGTTTTCATCTGGTGATGCGTAGACAGATGGCACTACTAGGGTTTTTTACAGGTTCACACAGGATTTAATTCCAATTTTAAATTTTCATAGAAGCTGTGGTGTCTTATTTTCTTTTTGCAAAATTCTTTGTGACCATCATCTCTGTTGAACTTACCTAGGGAATTTTCTACTTGCAGGTCTCGTATCAGAGTGCTTGATTTTTATATTTTTTAATCTTTCCTGAGATTAATAGCAGAGCCTATTAATCCATAAAAATCCAGGATCCATAAAAATCATGTCAACTTCATTATAGGTACCTTTCTAGTGATTTAAAAATCTGGTTTCCAGTAATGATTAACATTTGGAAAACTAAAAGTAGATTGAGGAGGAGAAGTTTTCTTTAATCAGAAAAAAAAAGTATATGGAATATGTTTTGTATATAAAACAGTAAAATCACTAAAGCAGTTTTACTTTTTTGGAGGAATAAGACACAGTGGTGGTGAGAGATATTTAAAGTAAAACATAGCAAAATGTTTAAGCTATATGTCATGCACTTCAAAGCAACAAAATTTTGAAAAAGGGACTTCCACGTGGGAGTTTGTGGGATACAGTACTGTAAGCTTGATTTCCGTCTTATTTGATGTCAGGAGTCATGTTACTGTTGAAATAAAGTATTAAAATTACGCAAATGAGCAAAGTAAATGATAAATAGGGTCATTTGTTTACCTATTTACTGCCTATTACATTGTCTTAACTTGCATATAACTGTAGATGTAATAAAACATTTTATATGGAAACATGCCCAAGTCTTTTACTTACATAATGGTGTTGTTGATACAGAAATCATATTCTCATTTTGCAAAATTTCTACTGGATGTCCTTAAAGTATCATTGAATGTATATGGGGTATTAATTAGAATAGTTATTTCTGTACCTCATTTTCAGTGATAAGTTCAAAAAAGTTCTTAGATTTTTTGTTAAGAATGTTTGTGAGCTCTTCAAGAGAGAAATGTTATTTGATGTGTTAAGATTTTATACTCAGTCTGCTGCTGTTCACTTTAACTTTTCCTATATTCTTGGAAGAATTTAGACTTTCACCCTAGCAACAGTTGTTTAGATTTAGCCTAATTTATATAACAGTATAATAGACCTTTCACACTTAATTATATCTCTTTTTTCCTTTTTATTTTCTTTCTTTAGGTAGCTCTGGTGCAGTGGACAGAGAGTGTGGGTCTCACTCTGGTTAACAGGGATCTGACCTCAATGCAGCTGAAGACACCTGGTGGACACATCCTGACATACTACATCCTGCAGATCTTCCCCTTCACTTCCGAGAGCAAGCGCATGGGCATCATAGTTAGGGTAATTCTGGGGGGTTTCTGGGCATTTGCTTTGATTTTTTTTTTTTTTAAATGCTGGAAGATCAGACTGATTCACTCCCTCTGCAACAGACAATACCTCAGAAATTCCTAATTTGGATTACATTTGCCTGTGTATGGATTCACTAAATAGGCAATGGATGTTGCATCATTAAAACATGTAACAAGCATTTACATTAAGTTATTTGTAAATTTTTAATGATCAGTTATTTCAAAGATAGTGAATTTTTTGTTTTGGATTGGTATTTGCCACCCAAGAAACAAAATATAAGTTAGAGGGGACATAACAGTGATATTTTAAAATTTAGTTTATGGATGCTGAGAATCTGTTATGCTTGTTGACTTCAATTAGAACTAGTCCTCTTATATGGAAATAGGGGACATGTATCTCAATGGAATCAGAGATGACACATCAAGTAATAAAACTTACCCACTTTTTGGCAAGGTACTTCGTGTTTTATAAATGGGAACCTGTTGAGTGTTTCAGAAGGCAATTAAGTTACTGGTAGGTAATTTTTTTGACTGTATAAACAGATATTCCTTCCCCCATTTCTTTTGTAAAATTTTAGGATGAATCTTCGGGAGAAATTACATTTTACATGAAGGGTGCGGATGTTGCCATGTCCACTATTGTACAGTACAATGATTGGTTAGAAGAAGAGGTAAGAAAGAAAATCAACATCTACAAAAATTAAAATTTTGTAAAACATTTAAAATATATAATATGTTATTGGGATATGTTTAAAGGAAAATCTGAGGCAAAAAATCTGTTTATCCTGAAATGCCCTTGTTTGATCAAAATCTGCGGTGAGATATGATTATGAATTACTGACTTTGACAAGCGCTGCATCCAAACTGAAATGGTTTTTTTTACCACATTTATTAAACTTCAAATAAAATAGTTAGTGACTGAATTTCAAACCTGATTAAATATTTTTCACTAAGCGTTCTAGTAAGTACCAGCAATCATCTTATTTTTGACCTTACATACAGCCAGTATGTTAATACAATGATTACACCATGTATGTTCATAATGATATTGGCAATATGAATCAATATATGCTGCAGGGCAGTTTGATTTATTCAGGGACATGAATAAATTAAATTCCCTCAAGACCTAGCAAAATGTCATAAAAATTACTTTTGGCGATAATGATGCACAATTAATTGTAAAATACTTGTTTAATTTATTTAGCTTTATGAGGTCAAATCAATAAGTGTTTGCACTGGAGAGCCTTGTTTTTTCATTAAGACATGCTATTCCATGGCTATTTTTAATGTGTAGATGTTTTTCTGATAAGAGATATGTTCATTGAAAAAAGAAATGTACGTCTGTTATGTTCCTCAAAAGTAGTTTTAATTTATTTTAAAGCTTCAACCTAAAAGAAATTTTCTTTAGCTAGGAGAGGAAGTCTAATTGACTTACTGATAGCAACCCACTTTATTTGGAGGACATGAAGTGTAATTGCTTTTCATCCTGTCTGTGTGTCCTGGTTTAGGGCAAGTATTTAGGAGGAAACCTCTGGGGGGTCTCCTCTAGGAAGAGCCGATTCCAATCGCCCCTCCCCCTACAGGTCCGGGAAGAATTTCCTTAGAGAAAAGTGGAAAAAACTATTTATTTAACAAATAGAATATTTACAAGTATAGGAAAAATTTGGATAATATGAAAACAATGAAACCTCTCCTTCCTCTGAAGAGATGGTAGATTCAGAGTCCATCTGAGTCCGGTTCAGTTCTCCACTGGGGGGGGGCCGATTGCCGGGCCCGGCTGTAGGAGTCGGCGAGGAGGAGGGGGGGCCCCCCGGGGGTTCCCTGGTGTCCTGGGCCCACGCGATGCCAGCCAGTCCCAGGAAGAGGAAAAAAAAAGAAAAAAATACCCAGCAAAAGAAACAAAGTCTCTCCCTGCAAAAAGCCAAGAAAAATCCGAGGAAAAACCCTCCACTGTGTGCTCATCCAGCACCCACACACCAGAGAGAGTAAAAAAAAGAAGAGATAATGCTGTCTGCTGGAATGCAGCCTCTCCGCTCTCTCGGCCTTGGTTCTTAGTATCCTGCAGACAAACGGCGAGTGTTTTTTTTTCCTCCACCTTCACTCTCACTGTCTTCCTTGGACCAACTTAAAGCTGCAGAACTTAATGTCCAGCATAAGCAAGAGGACGATTGGGGATACAAACAGGTCATATGGCCAACCCAGGACACTGTGGCTTCTCCAGATTATTTTAAGGGTCTAAAGAAACACCTGAAGTTATGGTACAGATGCACCCTGTTAGCATACAGTATAAAGCATGAATGTAGGATTGAATATTTGCATAATAATTCTGTGCTTTGGTTCATTTAGTGTGGTAATATGGCACGAGAAGGGCTGCGAACTCTGGTTGTTGCCAAAAAATCACTTACTGAAGAACAGTATCAAGATTTTGAGGTATGAAAGGACAGAGTGATCTTGTGCTTTATCATATTTAATTGCTTCAAGGAGAACATTCCTCTTTTTTATTTTTTAAGGCTGCAAAAAAAGATAATTAATATTTTAAAAATAGATAATTGAGGTATTGTCCACAATCTGTTAAAAGCTTTATCATTCATTAGGGATCGTTCTGCATTCATATGTAGGATCCTGTTAGCTTTATTATGGGATTGGACAGTGTTTTCCCAGAAGCTAGTGTAATGTTATTTTTGTAGCTTCAGCATGACCTAAAGAAACCTACTTGTTCTCAAAGATAAGGCTTTTCCTCCTTAGAAGCTGTGATGCCTAATTCTTAATAGTTCTTCAGAAGGCGTTCTCTTTAGGTGAATTGTCAGAAGAGCCTTGTATAACATTGAGTATAAAGTAAAATAGCTATTTTATTCTTGTTCTTCATTTAAGATATTTAAAGACGAACATTTAGCCTAATGAATGCATGCTATCACTGAGTGGTAGACTGAATGTATACTTTATGAATCGTAGCAAACTCTAAGTGGTTTTATGTTTGTGCAAACAGAGTCGATATAACCAAGCAAAGTTAAGCATACATGATAGAAACCTGAAGGTTGCTGCTGTGGTAGAGAGTTTAGAGCGAGAAATGGAATTACTTTGTCTCACTGGAGTAGAAGATCAGCTGCAAGCGGATGTTAGACCAACTCTAGAGATGCTAAGGAATGCTGGAATAAAGGTACTAAACACATACTCCTGACATAACAGGTTATAATTTATTAACTTTTTAAATCAAGTCATAATTTATATTTGTCTGTATTCAGGTTCTTTCTAAGTAAGAAATGTGTCAAGTGCTAGTTCATTCTAGGCATGAACTAGCAGAAACAGACAAGACATTGTGTGTGAAGTTCCCTTGCCTACCACAGGTTTCATCAATCTCAAACTTACTTCTGTAGGAAAACTACCAATGGATAGATGTATGTGTGTCTCAGTCATATATCCCCTGGCTGTCTACAGTTAACTATTCTTGCTGACATGAAATGAGTTTGGCACAAGATTTGTGTGACAACAATGTTTTCAGGTTTGGCACCATAAGAAGTTTCAGCAAAGATCAAAAGGTGAATTATTTGAACTAGAATTCAGAACTGCCCTTGGGGCTTGTTCAGTAAAGGGATGTCATGAAAAGCCATGCAGAAGAGTTGGTTTGCTGGACACCCATCAATTGCACATATACAAGTGCATTTATTTGAGAGAGGATTTCAAGTAAATATATGAACAATATCTGAGGGGAGGGAGCAAGATTGTATATATTGTGCTTTAAGGAGAGTGTCAAGCTCTGCTCCAGATAGTTGTCATGACTTTGCATTGGTTAAACTGAGTCAGACACTATGGGATATTTTGCATATGTTGCTTGTGCTGAACTTCAGCCCCTCCAATATCTGCTGGAAGGGCAGCTCAGGAGGGCAAAGCAAACCAGAAGGATTTTAGAATGCAATAAAAATAATTTCCTTACACTAGTGATTGAGTTGTCTTACTAAATAGTCATCTTACTAACAAACCTTCTTGGTGTTAAGGGGCTGAGGGAGCTCTCACACTTTAAGAATATAACTTTATCCCTTAAACTTTACTGCCTTCTCAGTTCTGCATGGTCAGTGGGCGTTCTGTTTGGAGTGTGGCACTGATTGCTCTCTCATGGCTTAGCTGTTTCTTTCTGAGATTATCACCAGGGTCACAGACTGTTGTTGTTGCATCATATTGCTAATGAATGTCATCTGCATCCTCACTTTTCTGATCAAAGTAATATCTGGACCATAGGAAAAGGATTTTACACTTTCCCAGAGCTTACTTTGTCTTCATATGTATTGAGACATTGGCCCTTTTGAGACGGGAAGGGGAGTAGAGTTATGAAAAGTAAAGTTCTTTTCTGCTTTGCATATTATTGCAGTAAAAACTGTTTGTTAATTTTATTAAAAATGCACAAATCAGTATATTTTCTTGGATAATCTAATCCCAAAAAGTGACAAAGAAACGTTGGAGAGAGATGTCATGACATTTGGAGAACAGACATGCTAATGTCCAAAGGAGTAAACTCTTATATTATTTTACAGATATGGATGTTAACAGGAGATAAACTGGAGACAGCAACTTGCATTGCAAAAAGTTCGCATTTAGTGTCTAGAAATCAAGACATTCACATTTTCAGACCTGTAAGTATAGTTCCAACTTTTTTTGTTGGTTCATCAAAGGACAGTTAATAGCAATGCTGCTGTATTTGATTGGTAGTTGGCTGGTTTTTGAAAATTGTTGGGCTATTGTTCTGAGTGTCTTAGTAATGGTCAAGAGAGTAGTACTTAGGTACTTCAAGGCTGTAGAATTACAAAGCATTTAAGGGTGTTGTTTCTAGAGTTGTTGATGTGCTGCAGAAATGTTTGAAGCTACGTTGGGATGACCCAGGTTCAACATGCATTTTACACCCTTAATAACAGACATAGCAAGATACTTCTAATTAGTGATGCAGAGGGGTCTGCGTGAGGTGAGGTACCGAGCCACTAAGAAACTGTCCATGCATTTAGGCTATCTGAATGTCATTCTTGCTTGTTTTAGCATTTTCATTGAGAGAACTCCTTAGACTCAGGCAGAATTAATCCTGAATGAAACTGCAAACATCCTCTATATTTACATAGTTCAAATTGGTATGAGAAATTTTTTTCATGTCATTACATATATTACATTTTACCAACAAACTATTTAAGTAATTGCTAGAAATACTCTTCTATACATTTTATTTGCGTAGTATCCACTTGACTGAAGCCAAACAAAAATAGATTTTCCAGACGTTGATTGATGCTGTGCGATCAGACATAATGCGTCTGTTTGTTCTAAATGAACCACTTGCACCTACAGAAATAATTATATGAATATAATTTACATGTAAATGTATTTTCTTCTGAAGCATCAGAATGGCAAATTAGGCCCTGCAGACTACTATTTGCAATTAAATTATTAATGCTTCTGATAAAACTTCAGATCAATTTTTGTTGACCTTTCCATGTTGTAACACCACAAATTAAATCTTTCTGAACAAAAAGTATTTAGTCGAGTCAGATTTTTATTTTCATTACCTTGACTGGTAATAAGAGATCAGCATAAAAATGTGTTAACTTAGAATACACAATGTTTTGAATTAGTTAGGAAATGCATTTATACAGAATTATTTCTATGGCTGTACTTGTTACAATGAAATAACTACAGAATTAATGTAAGAAAATATCAAGCACTTCTATTGTAGTTATAAATTGGAAAGAAAAAACCTTTTGCTACTCTCTTTCCAAAAAGTTGTATTTTGTTTTTGACAAAACTATTTATTCTAAGAAGTCTCAGCTTCTACAGTTTGTAATTCTGGAGGTATTTACAAATTAAAAAAAAAAAAAAAAGAAGTAGAACAGAGAGGGCAATCACTGCTCATCAGTGTGCACACGTGCTGACATCTCTTCATCTTTGCAATGCAGGGAGAATGTACTGGGCCAACACAGTCTGGTGTTCCTAACAGATGTCAGACAAGGAGGTTTCATTTTACATGCTTAATTGTGGGAAAGAAGGAAAAAAATTCTGAATTGTAGCATGTGTATGGGTTTTTCTTTTTGCAGGGGCTTTTTAATGTAACTCAGATTTTGTGGGAAGTAGAGCCCATCTGGAGAGAGAAAGGGAGTTTGAACTGCATCTGGCTGAGTAGTAGTGGGTCAAGGACAAAACTTCACATTCAGTGTAATTAAGATTCAAATATATTAAAAGTTATTTAATCAAAGTGTTGGCAGAGAAAAAATTAAAAGTGTAATCAGAGCTTGTATTTTATTCTGTGCTTGGAATTTTGGCTAGCGTGATAGCTCTAAAATACATTGATATTTACTGGGGAAGAGAAAAAAAAACCAAACCAAATTTAAAAATAACAAACAAACACCAAAAAAAAAAAAAAAAGCACCACACCCAGCCCTGCCAGTCTTCTCAAAATCTTCTGTTTGTAGCTCTAAACCTTCCAAAATCCATTTAGTAACCTTTAACTGTTTTTTGCATTTCACAGCTGGGCCTTTCTGAAACAATTATGTAAATAAAAAAAATCTATGATGTAATTCTTTCATATTATGCCACTTGATCTTGTCTTCAGAGTCGTGCAAGATCCAAAAGGATTAGTACTAATGAGAATCTTTATGTGCCCTTTGAAATCTGTGCCTGGTTACCCAAACTGAAAGAACAATTAATAGGAACAGTTTATGTTATTCTAAGGGCATATTTTGCTGGTTAATAAACATAAACAATTGACGTTTGCTTAGGAAATTTTTCTATTCTTCTCTAGCCATGCAAGGATGAAAAGACTCAGGCCAGCTCAAAATTCAGATATTTTACTGTCATTAATTCATTACTATTTTAGCCCTTGCAAACTTCCATAAGGAGCCACTTAAGCTGACCACATAGATTTTACTTGTTTGAGGATTACTTTTTCACTCCATAAGATTTGAGGCTTATAGTAAAACTCCATGGGTATTGGGCTTGCAGTAGGATAAAGCACTTGAACCAAAGCTTCTGGATATGAGTTCTCAAAACCTGATTTGTTTAGGCAGGGTTTTCTTTAAGAATATAACAAAACCTTTTAATTGAGTGTTTTTTCTTGAAGGTTACCACTCGAGGAGAGGCTCACTTAGAACTAAATGCTTTTAGGAGGAAGCATGACTGTGCCTTGGTGATATCTGGGGACTCACTTGAGGTAAAAACTTGGTTTCAGTCAAATTATTTATATGCTTATGATCAGAAAGTAATGCATCAGCATCTTCGCACCTTTTTTTGAGTATTTGCCCATACTTTTAAGTTGTCCTCAGAGATATTTTTGCTTATCACTGAGTGCAAATTAGATTATGTATGTTCTAGATGGACAAATGTTACTGGGTTTCTTGTCTTCTGTACAGTAACAGAAGGGAATTCATCTACAGCATGCTTTAGTACTGTCTGTCCTTTCAACCTCAAAGCATGTTGGTGCTCAAACTGACATTCTCTTTGATTTTAAAAATAAAGCCACAGTCAGAAGACTCTGCCTTTCTATTTTTTCTCTCAGTTGGATATTGTACATGGAAAATGTAATTTAAAAAAATCTTTATCTGTGTTTTTGTGTTGGGCTACATGGAGTAATATTTAATTGTGAATAAATCCAGGTGTCTTTTTTTTTTCCCTCAGGTTTGTCTGAAGTATTATGAGCATGAATTTGTAGAGCTGGCTTGTCAGTGTCCTGCTGTGGTGTGCTGCCGATGTTCTCCTACCCAGAAAGCCCACATTGTGAAACTGTTACAGCACCACACCGGGAAACGCACGTGTGCAATAGGTAACTCTTGGCACAATCCTTGTAGTAAAATCTGCAATAAATGTGCTCAGCAGGTGGCACCACAGAGAAATAGCCGAAACAAAACCAGAGAGGCTTCTTTACCAATAGCCAGGTATTGTGCAGTTGTGGCACAAAATGCCATTCCATGAGGAATGTGTGGTTATCCTCTCTATTCTGCAGGAAAAAGTCTTGATTACTGACGTAATTAATCATAAGTCATAGATTAATTGTAAGAATTTAATGGTATGTAAAAGGTTTCTGAAATATTATAAGGCCAGGAGAATAAAACCTCTGAAGAACTGAATATTGCAGTGACATTTTTCAGGTGATGGAGGAAATGATGTCAGCATGATCCAAGCAGCAGACTGTGGAATTGGAATTGAAGGCAAGGTAATGTTAACAGTTTTCATTGTGAAATGTGTGTCACATAGCCTCTAGTAGCATGTGATTAAAAGTTTTATTCTTAAACAACAGTGAATTGATCATTTCTAAATAAACACTCTGCAAGATGAGGAGAATGTTTAGTCTTCAGTATTTTTGCTTGTATGTTTTCTGCTTTATCTTTTAAAAGCAGAAAAAGCTATAGTTATTTCTGTGTAGCATTCACCTGGAAGAAGCAGGAGAAGCAATTAAACTTATTTGTTACAGCCTACTGCATCTTAGAATATGCACAAAAATTGTTGTGTCTCATTGCAGGCTTGATTTTCAAAGAAGGAACAAACCTATATTTTAAAATTAATTATCGCTTAGAATTTTGAAATTTGATACACATCTTTTACAATAGGCTTCATATTTGGAATATTTTTCTTTTGTTCTAGGAGGGAAAGCAAGCTTCTTTAGCAGCTGACTTTTCTATCACACAGTTTAAACACATAGGTAGGCTGCTGATGGTACATGGTCGAAACAGTTACAAAAGATCAGCAGCACTTGGTCAATTCGTCATGCACCGAGGCCTTATTATTTCAACTATGCAGGTATTTAAAACTTTGTTTTTTTGAGTAGTTAAAATCACTGTGTCTATCTTCAAAATGCCACAAAATCTTAATTAGTCAATATTGTTATTTTTTCTATATTGTATTGTTTTGTACATAGAATTCTATTAAATAATTTATTATCTGTTTTTGTAGGCTGTATTTTCGTCAGTCTTCTACTTTGCATCTGTTCCCTTGTACCAAGGATTCCTAATGGTAGGGTAAGTCAAAGCAAGTTACCATATCTGGTAATACAGCAAACCAACTGTCTAAATAACACCATGGGCTTGGTGTCATCCACGTTTTCCATGTATTTATCATGGGTACACTACCAAAACCTGGGATCAAAGTCACACTACGTTGGATATGCACTATATGAGGGGAGAAATCTCATTATCAGTTCTCTGGAGAGAAGGATCTGCATAGCCTTAAAAGAAGATACTTTAGAACCTGTGCACATGCAGGGTGAAATCAATAAAGAAAATCTCCCAGACCAAACCAACTTCAGCTGTCACTCAGATTGATCTACAAACCTCAGTGAGAATCACGGAGTTTTATGTTAAAATGGAGCTGAAGCTACTTTGAAATTTCCTCAGAGTGCACAATCAAAGTCTGCCACACAGATTTCCATTCATGTGAATATGTGCGGCATTAGGAGTGCCTTGGTCATGTTGCAGGAGCTGTTTTACCAGAGTGGTTTCCCAAGTTATACAGCTGAGAGCTGTGCATGTGTTAGTGTTTGTCCCTGTTCCCTGTCCTACTGACCTAAGAGCTTATTTTTGTCCTTGTAAACAATAACAAACCAACCGTAACTTACATCTTAGTTAGTCCAAGGTCTGATTACACCAGACTTTGCAGAGGCAAACAGTAGACCTCTCTAAAATGTTTGCAGATAGTTGTGCTAAGTTCCAGAGAAGTGCATATGAAAGTGTGTATCTGGCATGTGTACGATAAAATCCAAAGCCACTTATAGAGCTGTTAAGACTTTTATTCATCCACCTACCTTCTCCATGTTGTCCAGAATTTGGTGCTCTTCTTCTTCTTCTTCAGTTTTCATGCCTCCATCTGTAGATGAATTTAAATTTTTAAATGGAGTGGTTGTCCAAAGTGCAAGTGCACTGGGAGAGTGATAACAGGTGATAAGCTTGGGTGATAGAAGAAGGAAATGTGTTTATTGGTTTTGAGTATATAAGACACTGTAACTTCTTACAACTGACAGCTCTCAGAACTACAAGAGCAGGTTGCATGTGAAAGCTATGTTGGAAAGCTGCCTAAGTACTGGACAAAAAAAACCAGTTTAATTTCACTTACACAAAAAAGAATAATTGAACTCAGTAGATCAGTTTAAAGTTGTATCATTCAAAAGTGTTAATGTGTGTTCTTTCTTTCTCCTAGGTATGCAACCATATATACTATGTTTCCAGTCTTCTCTCTAGTATTGGATCAAGATGTGAAGCCAGAAATGGCATTGCTATATCCAGAACTTTATAAGGATCTCACAAAGGTATGAATGTACCCAGTGCTCAGCTACAAACAAATGCTGAAATCTCCAGTATGCAAAACTGGGAATTCTTGTAATAATTTTCTTAAGGTATTCCAAGCAAGACAGATTGCACAACTATTGCCAGCTTCTGTACTATTAAACTAATCCACAGTACCAAATATGTCAATCATTTTTATTAAAACGTTTCTTCAGTCACCAGTGGTTATACTGAAATAATTCAAATCTGAAGGTTTGTTGATAAAGCAGCCTTGAGTCTGGCCCCAAAATCTCTGATGTGGAGTTATTTATGTTTACATTTTCACATCTTATTTTTTCTTTTTAATTGCTAGATTAATTTATAGATTTCTTGTTTCCTAACATGCAGAAATTACTGCTGATGTCTCCAAAAACTATCTTCTTTGAAATAAAAGATATTTATAACTGATGTATCTGAACTCAGTCATCCATAGATACTGCTTTCTTTGTATTTGCACATATTTGCAAACAATAAAAGTTTATAATTTTGATACCCACAAGCGTGAAATATATCTCAAGATCCTGTTTTTTGGAAAGTGCTTCTTCTTCATCCTTAGCTGTCAGCTAGGAAAGTTATGACCCAAGGCAGAAGCAGACCGTCTTTTTTAGGGATAGTATATTCTTCAAAGATGTTTCGAAAAGTTCAGAAGCAGACTCTACTTAAAGAATGTCCAAACTTTTCCGAGTCTTTGTCTTTTTAATTGCACTAAATTAGCTATGAGCTATATTAGTCTGGGATCATTTTTTTTCCTCTGTTGGAGGTCTTGGTTCTTCCTCTACTTGAGAATCTTTGGAAGTTTTTGAGATTTAGGTCCATGATCAAACTCAAAAAAGCATGGCCTTCACCTGCTAAACAAAGCCATAAGCTTGCCTGTGGAAAGCTGTTCACAGAACTTACAACTTGCTACAGTAAAGCAGATGTGCTGATTCTTGCCTGCTCTAAATTTATCACTTCTTTTGTGGAAAAGTGGCTGCTTTGTTTGACACTTTATCCTTTAAAATGTGTATCCTTTCAATTATTCAGTTCTAACATATTTCATCAATACCTTCACAGAATGCAAGAGTCATATTACATGTACAGCATTTATTCTTGGTTTTTGCATATGTTTCAGTCTATAACCTTCCAAATCAAAAGATTCAATATTTACTTGGTAATAGTTACTTGCTGAAAATTTGCAATAGTCATAAATTTTTTCCATTAAAGCAAATGGGCAATTTATCCAATATTGCGAAGTTACCAGTAAATAACTGCAGATTTGCTTAAGGTTTTGGTCAGTAGGTACACAATGCTGTAATTGTTTTGAAGACCACATTTTACAAATAAAAAAAATAATTTTCCTGTATTTATTATTTTGAAAACCAGCCAGAGCACTGTAAGCTCAAGTATCTCTTCTGGTTAAGGCCTTAACTTCTTACTCTCAAATTTAGTCTTTGTGTGATTTCTAAACAAGCTTGTAATGAAGAATCATTAAAACAAGTAGAAGCTTTGTAGCCTTTATCACTTCAAATATTGTTTATTTTACTTGTAAAATGTTTTTCTAGCAATGAACTATTAAAAGTATATGAGCTGAATAGATTTAATTTTTTAAGTTGTGTTTAACTGTCCTCTCACATGTTTCCCTTAGGGAAGATCTTTGTCATTTAAGACCTTCCTCATCTGGGTTTTAATCAGTATTTACCAAGGTAGGAGAGAATCCTAATTTTGCTGAACTGAGAAATTTTTGTCTGCTATTAGCAATATTGTTTTTCAGCTGCAGGTTGAATTCCCAAAGCTTAACATTTCATCAGCAGTTATATATATTGCTTTCTGTTTATCTCGTAAATCGATATTCCTGTAGTGTGCCAGGCCTATTCAAAACACAGCGTGATTGGTATTTTTATTGGTGCATGTCGCCTAAAAAAAGGACATGTTTTTAATTAAATGCTAGTCCAGAAAAACTTTAATGAGTGCTTATCACATTGCATGTATTTACACAGTAGTTTTCTTTCATGGAATGACAGAAGTACTGTTGAAGAAATCTGAATTATGTAATCAGTTAAAAGTAATTACACTTTCAACAATATCTCATTTATTTGCAGCACTTGACAAAATGAGGTTAATTAACAGTTCATCAGATATATTGCACTAAAAGGTGTTTAATTTTCTAATAGTTTTACTTCTGTATGGCTTTACTTTTGTTGACTTACTTCACATGTACAAAGTACAGTAAATAACCTTCCTTTAGAAAGTTCAATGTTACAAAAAATGCTGGGCAAGTTTTCATAATAAGCAATCAAATGTTCAGTGTGGAGTTGTAAAAACTGGTACAGAGAAATTTTACTGTAGAATGTATTGCCAACCTTGTGCCTCTCTCCACCCTGCCCAGGTGGTATTCTGATGTATGGAGCCCTGCTGCTTTTCGAGTCTGAGTTTGTACACGTCGTTGCCATTTCCTTCACTGCCCTGATCTTGACTGAGCTCTTGATGGTTGCACTGACCATACGAACGTGGCACTGGTTAATGGTGGTGGCTGAATTCCTCAGTCTTGGCTGCTATGTGGCCTCTCTTGCATTTCTAAATGAATACTTTGGTGAGTAAAAAGTATTTTAGCAAAGAATTTTTAATCATGTATTTCTCTTCCTTTTTGTTTTCAATTAAGAATAAATTATGTTTTGAAATGCAGCTTTCTTTATAAGAAATACAGCTGAGTCCAAATTAGGCTTAATTAATGTTGGGTTAAAATATTTTCTTGCCATTTTCTCTTACAATTCAACAGTCTTATCCTGTTATTATGGTTTATCTAGATGATAAACTTTACTGAAACCACTCATGCATTTTTCATGCTTGGTCTGATATTCACAGTCCAAATTGCATACCTTAAATTGATTTTGAGATTTGCACTTTTGAAGATAGATATGATTTGTAAAAAATCAGGATCTTTTGCTGAATTGGTGCATTATTTTGAACACCAGACCAAGTGGACTTCATTAGATCTAACTCACGAGGTTAAATTGCTGAAGGGTTATTAGAAAGCGAGGCAGCAGTCTAGTGGGAAAGATATCTTATATAGGAACCATTGTTTCATAATTATAGTAAGCTTGTATTAAACTAGCTTTGCTTTATATGCCATACTTTGTTTTGTATGCCATACTGTGTCTTAAGGTTCCGATCATTTATAGTTCACAAGATGAAAGAACACATTTTAGCTGCAAATCTTAGCAGTCAAAAATCTGAGCATCAAAATAATACATATTTCTTCCTGGATCAACTTATCCTTTAGTAAAAGTAAAGTATATCTGTGTGATTTTAATGAAATACACATAACAGCTTTAATTGTACCTCATAAGGAGCAGAATCCAGCTCCTTCTTTGCCTTTTTAGGATCTGTTGAGTAAGGAGTTGCCCTTCTTCAGCTGTCATTCCACACAGCAGAATTAAGCGCTACATGGCAGTTTCTAGAAGTCTTACAGTTCTGCCTTCACTCTCTCACTTCCCAGATATTCAATGCTGGGGTAGTGTGTGTACATTATATAATTATTTATTTAATCAGGAAATGCTTCACTGCCTGTCCCAGGTGTTCTGTTGCTTCCCAGATTTCTCAGGAGTCAAATTTTAGTGAAGAAACAACCCTGCTGGGCTTGGTACCTGCATTGTACATTATTTCAGGTTTGCCAGAGTACCTTTTTTTTTCACTGACACTGATGCACAGACACATTAATAGAGATTATTGGGTTGATTTTTGAATCTCCACAGTCAGATTGCAAATTAAAGGAACAAATAAAAACAGATATAGGCACTTCCACCTGAGTCCAGACTTCCAGGAACTCCATAAAGCTTGTTGTTTCACCTTTGAAAGCCTGTAGTGTTGGTGTCAGCCAGTCCTTCTATCCTTTCTGGTGTTGTTCTGTGAAAATAACTTATAGATGATGTTCACAAGGTGTAAAAATGGCAGGGACTTTGTTCCTGGCAAACTTCTCCATTAAGGGGAAAGTGTAACTCTCTGTGCTCATGTATTTGATGGGCAAGCCCAAGCAACTGAGTCCATAAATGGTTGCACAGCTTCTTGCAGCCCACGGACTTAACTTCTCTATTTTTTTTTTATTTTAAAGTACTGAAAAGTCTTCAGTTTCATGAGATTTTGTAAAGATGTATTTTACTGTGTGTTATTCACCAGTTAATCTGAGAAAATGCCTTTCTCTTAGTCTCACTTCTGCTTAATGTTTTATGCTTAGTGCTTTATTCTTACCTAATCTGTCCCATTAAAACTGGGGGGAGGGGGCTTTTTTTGTGTGTGTGATGTAGCATAAACCTAAGTGATAGGTTAGACATAGAACAACTTCCATGGTTCAGGAAAAACAGTCCAGACCAATAGTGCTGTGCAGTGAAGACTGGCAAATAAACTCTTTCAGTGATGTTGCTTATAAGGATCATCTCCTTCCAGAGAAATTATATGACACAGCACTCAAATTAGAAAGGCAAAAATATTTGATACTGTTCTACAAATATTTGACTCACGAAAATAAATTAGTTCTTATGTTTCTGAGTTAATTGCACACAGTGGCCTTTTTAGGGTGCCTATGATAGGTTACATGGGCTTTCAGTATGGCTAAGCAGGCTTAGGCTAAAACTGTGTAACAAGTTTATACATTGAAATTTAATATGCAAAGTATTTTTAATGAATAGAGTTGGAGCAGTAAAGCATTTCTTTATTGCATTTTCTGAAGTGAATATTCATTCACATGATCAAGTTGTTTATACAGTAAATTATCCTTGAAGTGAAATGTAAGAAAAGTGCCGATCTGTTCACAATCTTAAAACATGAACAAATATAAAATCTGTGTTTTCAAAGTGTTTTGATTTAATTGCTGCTTAAATTAATCTGATTGACACGTGAAAGGCAGTACTTACACAGTTGTTGCTACTAACATCTTTTTCATTTCCTCTTTATGTAGCTAACCTGTTTGGGGTTTTTTTTGTTTATTTGCATAACTTTTGTATTTTCTGTAAATCTATCCTTTCATTTTCCCTCTTTGTGAAACAGGTATAGGCAGAGTGTCTTTTGGAGCTTTCTTAGGTAGGTGAAGTTTAACTTTTCTTGAAGTTTTGCGTTGGCTTTTTGTTTTTTGATCTTTAAAGATTCACTCAAGAGTAGCAAATTCTTTAATATATGCATTTGTAAATAATGGAAAAAAAATTTTAATAAATTCTTGGGGTTGCCTGAATTCTGGGATCTTTCCATGATAATTAAGTATGACCTAATTATCACAAATAGGGTCAAAAAATTCATTAGCAAGTGTAGTGTGTCAGCATTCTTGTTAATTTTTTGTCATAAACAATTAGCTTTTCCGTGTGGCTTGTAGCAGTAAGTTTTGGGCTCTAATTTAATCTCTGTGATTTAAAGAATCATTCAGTGTAGTTGTTGAAAGAAAATAAACAACATGGAATAAAAGATCCAAACAAGCAAAATTTCTGGTTTGGGATTTATAGTGGGTAAAAACCATTCTTACTAGTAGAAAAACAAGCTGCCTTAACTTTTTATTATGAGAGAGTCTCACTTTTAAACTGAGGTTCTATTTCCCCTAAAAATCACTTCAGCTGCAAAACAATGTAAGGATCATAAAGGAACTCTGAAGTTCCTGTCTAAAAAAAATAATTGGCAAAAGCAAAAGATTGAGGTTAAGTTTCTGTTGCTTTATTGCCTGTTTTCTTTCTAATTGGACAATAGCATAAGCAAACAATTAAGAGACTTTTATTTACTTTGCACTGTGAAAGTTCCAGTTTCCACATTACTGGCTCCCATTACTTATTTTCCCTTTTTGTTCTGCAGATGTTGCCTTTATCACAACTGTGACCTTCCTGTGGAAAGTGTCAGCAATCACTGTTGTAAGCTGTCTTCCACTCTACATTCTCAAGTACTTGAAGCGCAAGTTCTCTCCTCCAAGTTACTCCAAGCTTACCTCGTAAAAGTGATTATATTCCTCTGGTTTTTCACTCACACCAGTCTGCAGATTGCATATTCACTGTGCTTTAGTGTCTATGTTGGACTAAACAAACTTTTTAAAAAATCAAAAATCAAAAGGGATAGCATGAATAGAGCACAAAAAGAGGAGGAAACATCTGACAGATACAATAACACAGAAGTACACTAACAACTATCAGAGATAAACTAAATTTTCTTCATGTTGATTCTCTTTTTTTTTTCTTTCAGTTGTTATGATTATAAAATAAAACCAAATTACCTTTGATTTGACAGTGCTTCTGAATGGTTTCCTTTCTACTGTAAAGGATTTTTTTCTACTGTAAAGGATTTTTTTTCCAACTGTATTTACCTTCTGCAAGTGAAAGTTTTGTTATTTATTACCTATATTTCCATCTTTAATTATTGTATAACTTCCTAATTCAAGCCCTTTCTTTTAATGTCTATATATGGAAAAGTTCAGTCATCCATACTTACTATAACAAACCTAATATCTGTAAATGCCCGTGTCTGTATTAGCAGCTATTATTCCTAATCAGATATTGATTAATATGCACTATTTGAATTATGTACTGATGTCTGCATAGCACAGTATTATTTTAGGAGCTGTTGTCCTATTCTGTGCTCTCCATTTCTGGCACCAGTAAATTACAGATGTGTGATGTTGACAGCAGTTCTTTAAATGCACATTACAGCCAGGTTGCACAAAAGCTGTTTAAAAATTAAATTATAAATTCTGTACATAATTCCACAGCACTTATTGATCTGTACAGATATCAAAACATGGCTGCTCAGTAAATATGTTTTAAAGTTCTTATTCATTTTGTATTTGTAAAACTGCAAATAGTGTCAAAGTACATTTCTATATATGAGAAGTCCAGTAAACCCTGTATTAGCTAATATGTTTAAATTGCCTTGTAATCTGTTTACTTAGGTTACTCAGGTAAAAGAAAATAAGAGAAACACATGAACATCATGGTAGGAAAATCTATCATCTTCCAAGTTGTAAATGTTTTGTTTTTATAACTTAGTTTGGGTGCAAACTTGTAAAAAAAATCAAAATATTTTTGCTTGTAAGCTGTCAGAGTTGAGTATCTTGGCTGAGTTATGACACTCTATAGCAGCTGAAGATTTGTTACAGAAACTCAAATACTCTGATGCAATCTGAAGGGTCCAAATCTTGCACACTGTACTGGCAAGTAGGGTATATTAATTTTCCATTGTGATAAAACTTTGCTTTCTCATGAAGTACATATAATGAATTTGGCATAGACTATTAATCAGTGGAAAGGAACAACATAACTATTCATGCTTTCTTTATTAAATATTTATGTGTGTGTTTTTAAAACTCACTTAATATGGATGTCATTTTTATGTTTGACTGTATGCCTTTACAGCATAATTCCTCATTTGGTCTCTTTTCCCTTATACCATTATTATTTTGGATGAGTAATATTTAAGTGATAATTATAACTACTTCCTGGGAGAGCAGAGGAAGCAGCTGCAAAGCTATTTGGACTCCACCCCACTCCATTAAATTTTTGTTTTCAAAGTTTTTCTAACTAGCTATTTATCTACTTTTTTTAATTTTCATTCCTCATTATAAAAGCAATAAAGCCTAATTTCTACCAAATACTAGAGTTACATGTATTAAATAAACTACTGAGGTAGAGTTTCCTTTAATTACCCAACATCACAGACTAGTTTGCCCTGTCCCTCTGTGATTTCGCTTCTGTAAATCCCCACAAGATGTCACTGTTCTTGCATAATAGCAGGAGCCTTTCTGTATTCGGTGTGATTTTGCCAAGATGCTCCTGATTTACATTTTTAGTTCAGTTCTGTGTTATTTTGTCACTGATTTGCTTTAGTTTTCTGTTTTCCCCAATAAGTGGTAATTTCAAACAATTAAGAAAAGTCACCAGTGTGCAGTTATTCTGAAATGTTGGTGATGTTTTCTTCAGACCTTTTTGTTTTACATATTGTGGGCTTACAACCATATGTGTAAGATCCAGGAGATAAACAAAAGCTCAGAGTTGGTCGTCTTTCATCAATACATCACATCTGTGAAATTAGGCAGAAAATGAGGAAAAAAAAAGTAGAAATTAAACTAAGAGCATGAAAGTGATAGTGTCACTGCAATACAGCTCTATGAGGCAGTTGTACCGAAGGGTACAGAACTGCTCAGCTAGAACTGAAGTGTAGGTATATTAATTCCCAGCATTTAAACTCTTAAGGTTAGTGCAATAGTAAATGTCAAGGTTCTGTACACAGCTATAAGCCTTTCAAAAGGGGAGTCAGTTCTCTAAAGTGCCTGTTTCCTTAGGATTTCCAATATATAGCAAAGCTCCAGTTTCAGCTCATTCTTTGTTTCAGGTTTGTGGAAGCCTGACTCAAGGCATTTACCTTGCTTTTGAGGTTCAGCTTACATAAACAGATTTAAGCCTTGGCTCTGCAAGTTACACTCAGAAGGACCTTAGATTTACTTGGAATTAAATAAATGTTTACTTTTGTGAGCTCTTATGTCAGATGTGTATTTCTGAAATGGTAATCATGTCTCTGAAATCATATTTGGGAAACAATTTCAGAACTGGGACAGAATGGAGGAGCAAGGTGTGACCAGGAAATACATCTTCACCAAGTAATTTACACAACAATACATGGACCATGTTTAATAAGCACATGAGCTGAATACCTTGATTTCCAATGTAGTTTGATGGAAGAACAGAGGGAAAGGAGAGATCCTGCAAAAAAAGAGAGTATTGGTTCTTTCTGATGCTATTCCAAAATTATGTCTTCATGTAACTGCTGGAAAACATTTTACTACACAAGATATTAGTTTGCAACTGGAAGATAAATTAAATCCTTGCATACTTAACATTAAATCTGTAGCACTCGTCCATGAATGTGATTGTTTATACCAATGTTTTTATGTTCAAACTGAGCTTGCTGACTCATGCAATCAGAATTCAGCTGTGTGGTATCTCCTGTTTTCTTCTTAAATCTTCAAAGTGGTTGTCAAAAAATGTGCCATTGCTTTTATACATACACTGTAAGTGCGTCTTGTCCTGATGAGCAGCTTCCAGTTGAGAAAGCCTGTCCTACCCTCCGTCTGCAAGAGTGTAAGCTGAAACTTTTCTTCAGACTCCATTTAAAACATGTCTGAAAGAGAGAGCTCTGCAGTTGGGAACCTTTTCGGATTGGACAGCAAGTCTGTAGGTATTTAAGCAAGAATTTTGATAGCCACTTATGCAGTTAAACAGCTGTTTGTCATGAAGATCAGCCTCTGTAGATGAAGAGAAGGTGATTTCCCTACATACTGCTCATGCAGAGTTCACTGGAGGGTTCCTTCATCAGTGGAGGCTGGGGCTGTTCAACCCCATTCACCCTGGGTTGCATTTAACCTCATGAGTGCTGGTGAGCGAGGCCTGGCTCACTGCACAAACAGTGTGGGCTTCCTCAGAGCCTTTGGAGATGGGCTGTTCACAGAGATCCCCTCTTGTGACCCTTTTCCTGCTTCTGCAGAGCTGCGTATTTCTGGGGTTTATATTGGCAAAATAATATGAAAAAGGCTTGCATCTGTCTCACACTTGCATCCCTTCAGAGGATGGTCAGAGCTGTTAATGTGGCTTCAACAACTGCAGGGCAACAGAATTTATTGCAGAGTATGTGGGCTCTGGCTGGATGGTTCTCCTTAAAAAAAGACAGCCACAGAAGGAGATCAGGCTGTCCTGCTCCTGCCACTGATGCAGAAACTGCTCTTGTAGGTCCAGCTTACACTGACATCCACTTCAATTTTACCTTCCATGGAGTTTCTCCTTATTTTTGCTGGCTAAAAAGGAAAAAATTGGGTCAGCAGTCTCTTATAATACTTAATTGAATAACCTTTCTGTATCTAGGCTGTTATTATTATAACTCAATTGAAACTTTTGAAGGCAATCAAAAAAGCCCTTCAATATGTTAGCCCCCTGTAGGGAGGAAAATCAGTACAAGTGAACAAAGACAACACCGATCGAACATTATATGTAAATAAACAGGAGGCACAATGTCTTTAACACTGTGTTAAAAAGCGTAGGAATTTCTTTTGTAAACAAAACACACTTAAAGCGAGATACTTCCCAACAAGTATTAACTACCCAACAGATGCCCTCAGCAGGGTTCACAGCTGTTACTGCAAGTGGGAATTTGCTCAGCCAATTGCCAACAAAATCCGCCTCAAATAGGCAATTGCACTGAACGACCTATTCACTACTTCATCGACCAAAACCATTGTTTTGATAAAAATATTTTACAGCAGAGGTGGGGAAAAGTGGATGCGATGAACAGAATAATGAGAGTGCGCTCTGCAGTGGAATTGACAAATTCTGCTTTATTCTTCCATCCCTGATCAGGTTTTGGCAGAACTGCAGCTGAAGTTTCTCCTCATTGTAGTCTCCTCCTGTCCTCTAGCATGCTTTCAATGTGAGATGGTAATCAGCAACAGCAAACCTCTAAATTGCTCAAAAAAAAGCAAGCTTGAGGAATTTTGCCATTGGAATTTAGCCTTTGTGCATTACTGAGCTATGAAAAGACCAGCATCTGCTCTGAGGAGAGACTGTGTTCTATAGCTGTGATACGTGATAAGTATTTATGTGCCTGGCTTTATTCTTCTGGCAGTAAACTATCTTTATTTCCTCTGCTTTTGACTAAACTGCTAATAAAAAGAGCTTTGGTTATAATGATCATGTAGCTTTAAGCAAGCAGTACACAAAATAGACCATTGTAATTCTTATTTGTAGAGCTGCTTTGCATTGTTTCTCTATAATATACACATCTAGTTTTTTCCATGGGCCCTCTGTGTTTTGCTCCGAGTTCTAAGTATGCATTTGATTTTGCAAAGTAAACACGCGTTGTGTGGAAGCAAATAATAAATAACTACTTCAAAAGTCTGTTGAAAATGAATTCCTGGCTGGAAGGCTAGGGGTTGTTAATGGATGAGCAGACCTGTAAAGGGTAAATGTATATACATATGTTTTGTATTTATTGCAATTATCTATTGCTTATTTGAAGGAGAGATCTGGGAATTCTCAGTCAGGATGCTCCCTTGGGGAAAAGCTCTATGCTGCCCATACTGAGTAGAGGAAGATGAGCTGTTGTTTTCCCTGTGTGTAATTGCTGATTGCTGCCTTCTCTTGCCATTGAATTCGAGATTCATCTGCAGGAACACAGCTACACAGGCATTTCCTCCCACAATTTCTGCTTCCCAGAGTACCTTCTCCCTTCCTCAGAGTACTGACTCTTGCTTGACAGTCACTTGAATATGCCTGTTGGTTATCTTGATCCCAGCTGAATAGAGTTTTTCCCAGCTGTAGAAGGTAATTTTCCATGTTAGTGTCATGAGCAGGACAGGTGACACAGATGTGGCCTAGTACATACTTACACTTATCCAAATGCAACTAAAGCAATTGTAGACAGTCTGTGATTGAAAATAAGGAAATACAATACACCTGAACACATACAATTTTATCAAATTCTACAAAGGAGGTGAAGGGAAACAAAAGTTAATGGCTTTCAAACTTTTGCCCTGTGGCTGTAGTGGTTTTGCCTTGCCTATAATTGTCTTTCAGTTTTCTTGCATTATCTTCTTCATGTGAGAAAATAGTAAAATATTTCTAGTTTCTAAATTATTAATCTGATTTTTTGAAATATCCTAGCAAGAGGTCTTCACATCACCTTCCTACATGTGCATGGCTAGTAGGTCTTTTCACATCATTATTGGTATTATAATACAAGGAGAATTGAAAGTTCAAAGCACCATATGAGGATATCTGTACATTTGCTCAGAAATTGGATGCTATGGCAAAGGATACCAAGATTTAAGAACCTTGAAGTGTTTTAATTTACAAATATTGTATGATATACAATAAAAGGTTGTAAATAAAATAAAAGGGATGAAATGAAAGGTAGAAGGAAGAAGTCTGCTGCTCACAGCAACTTAGGTTTTAGATGCCCTTGTGCAGAGAAAAAAAAAAAATCCCACTTGGCAAATCTTTTTTGAAAAAAAGAAAATAACATTTTAAGAAGGTAAGCGTTTTAAGATGACTGTGAGACTCACACCTGAATGTCTGGAAACACTGAGAGAAATCATGTTTATAACAATCCATCTTGGGAACACTTGTTTGAAAGAAGCAATTCCAGACAGTCAAAATGCTGTGCATTTCTGCCTAGCTTGGGTATCAGTCTGGCCCTGCTTGCCTTGGAAGAGATTTGATTTCTCCTGACCAGGAATGACCAGGATGGGCTGTCACACTGTGCTTGTGCTGTCATGTTACCCTGATAACAGCAACTACAGTGAGCTGCCTCTGTGCTTTGGTCCAGATGTGCTCACAGGAATGTTGGGAGACGGGTGGAAGTATTCCCCAGCCTGACCAGTTCTCCAGTTGTTGAAACAATCAACTTCTGTGTAAACTGGTTTGTAGAGCTGGAAGGGAAGCAGGGAGGAGAAAAATAAGCTCTCTTTGTATAACCCGAAGCAGATTTGGGGGGGAGTTGGAAAAAGCCAAGCTGCAGTCACATAAGCACACTGCCAGCTTGCCATCTGTCCAAAAGCAATTACTTGGAGATGGCAGGTGAGGCGGGAGAACAAGGCTATAGCTCAGCTGTAACGCAGAGCCAGCCACAGTCACTGATCTGGTACGTGGCAGCACAGGAGTCTTTCTTCTTGACATGCAGGTAACTCACTCTGCCAGCTCAGACGTATCATCACTGTGAATGATGGAGTTCACTGCTGGAGAAGCAGAGAAAGGCTCTTACAGCAAAGGCTGCCCTAGAGGCAGCAATCTCAGGGCATGGCAGCAGAGATGTCCGAAAGTGCAGAACTTTACATTTTCTGGTCAGACACGGAAATGCCTTCGGAGGCACATGAAAGCATGGGGGAAACTTCATTTCTCCTGAGACCCAACAAAAACAAACCCTCACCCCTCCACACTGTGCTACAGCACAGTGGACAGTGCAATGGAGCATCCAGACTGCGCCATGCTGCAGGATCCGTGCACCCTCTGCAGCTTCCACCTCCCAGCTTCCTGGAGAAAAATCCGAAGGCTGCTTGCAGATACCTTGCAAGAGCCCTGAGCCAAGTCCATGGGGTTGTCTGCCTGGTCCTGTGCCACCCTGTGCTCGGTGTGCAGGCACAGCCAGCCCCTAAGCACAGCCTGCTGTTTTGACCCTGCAAGACATTAAACATCACCCTGGGGACCTCAGGAGGTCTCCCTCGGTCTTCCTGCAAACCATCCTGTTTGTGTTTTGATCATTTGATTGGCCATGTCTTTGCCCTAGGTATTCATCAGCACCTTCCATTCCTGCTTGTGGTCTTCTCCTCTGAGTAACCTGGGTGTCTGGGGCCTCTTTGAAATTGCAGCCTGCTGATCTTGTAGCTGTTGACTCAAGCACAGTCACATCTGCGTGTGGGTCAGGGCTGGTGACTACAGTCAAGATTTTGTTTATTTGTGTTGTATTTATTTTTAAAGATGGGACACAAATTCCATGAGAGAGACTCATCTGGTGATCATGTGAAGAGAATGACCAGGCAGCTGGTTGTGGCTGAGCTGCTTTCAGGCACGCTGAATTCAGTATATGCCAGTATATACTGGCAGTAAGGGAGAAATTTAGGAAGGAAGACACCAGATAGAGCCCTCCAGGGACTCAAGGCAAACATGAAAAACAAAGACTTTTCTATGGTCTTTCTTGTTACCTGCCAATCCTGTTTGAGTCGCAGACATCTCACAGCTCTTCTACTTTGTGTCCCTCCTTTCTTAGTTTGATACTTTTTCAAGGCATAAAAAATGTGGGAACTTAATCTCTTCTTAAGGGAAAGAAAAAATGGGAGCTGCTTGCAAGTCTGAAATACAGCAGTTAATCAGCTTCATATTACACAAATTTCAATGAGAATATCAAAACTTGAGGCAGGAACTAAGAACTTGAGATGTGAGGCGAGTCAAGGGGGAAGGCTAATAATTTCCATTGTTTTGCCCATACAAAAATTTCTATTCCCATTCTATTCCACCAGTGACTGATGATTTTAAATGATACTATTTTTAAGATGTTTGTAAGTAGGAGCCTGATTTCCAAAAAATGCTAAATACTCACTCTACAAGCCTTCAGTCTCTTGATAAATCTTAAGCTGAGCAGCCAAAATGATCAGCTGGAAGGGAATAAAACATAGTACATGAGCAATAAATAGATAATTGTTTTTGGTATACATTATGGAGCCGAGTAGGATGCTGGAGATAATGATACAGGTTAATCAGAGAGAGAAAGACTCCCTTTACTCATTAAGAGACTGACAAGCAAAGAAGTTTTGCCGTCACTGAGTATGCATGGAAGTGAGAAAATACAACAATAATAGTGAGAGAGAGAGATAGGGCTAGGAATAGTCTGTAAGGAGAAAGGTCCTAGGATGTCCCTGACATGACCTGGGAGGAAAGAAATGGTATCCTTTTCTTAGAAGGAGGGAGATTTTTCATCAAGGTGGTAAATCTACTGATTTAAAATTTCAGACGTGGGAGCTTGATAGTGTCAAGTACACATGGCATGAAGGAAGGACTTCTTCACTTTTAACCTGAGATTTGATCATCCTCCTTGTTTGAGTGGCATATCACCTTAGAGACTGCTTCACTTGGGTTTGAATTTTTTTCATGAAAGTAAAGTGTGAATTTTTGCTATACTCACACGTGGTCACTCTAGAAGTTTTCTCTTTATTTTTGGTGTAATTTCACACCTGTCACTCAATTTTCTTGTCATCCTCCAGATTACTGCAATCTTACACAAATCCCTGCAGTTCTGAGTAGGAAAAACACGTACAGGGGCTTCTGTCCTGCTCACAGCTCTGCCTTGGTGCTGTGTCTCGGCGCAGGTTTGAGCGGGTGCCCTGCTGCTCTGCCGCTCCCCTGCCCCAGAGTTCCCCAGCGATCCGCTCCTTGTTGGAGCCGTGTTCCAGCCCGCGGACTGCTCGAACCCTTGCTGTTACTCTCGTCCATGGAAAGCACAGCCAGCAGAAGTGATTCTTGTGGAACTTAAGCGATAGAACTGAAGCTTCTTAGCAGAGCATTATGACTGAAGTAGCCGTAAACTCGTTCCAGGGAGTGGTGGGGAGAGAAAGTCTGTACGAACTCTCCGTGCCAACCCGGTTTCACAGCCACCAGCCCCTTTCACCCAGTCGGAAGCATCGTTTCCCTTCCCGTTCAGCATCCGTGCTTTCCAAAGGTAGGCTCGGTTCCAGTTTCACTGATTGATGCGTCTAATTAGATAAGAGTCAACATCAATAAACACGGGGGCGCGGGGGGGGGAGTGCTTTACCTGTTTATTTCCAAAGGCAAGTTCCTTGTGAGAGCTGCGTTTTTACACGAGCCAGAAGGGGGCGGTGCAAGCCAACAAATAGGTAAAATTCCACATCCATGGTCATCATAACCAAGGAAGAAAAATCCCTCTTTCAAGGTATACGGCGCTTGTTTTCTAAAACTGTGATTCCACAGTATGGGAAAGAAAAGTTTCCTGAATGGTTTAGTTTTAAATTTTTCAGACGAGACAGGAATCAGTGTTATGGAAAGAGTTCCAGTTCGGTCACTGTCAAACACCATCACCGCAAGTGCTGCCACTGGGGATGCGGTCTCCACCTGACAGGCTAATTTATTTACCAGTGTGGGTGTTGAAAGGTGAAGGGGTTTCTGCCAGCAGTCCATCCAGGCTGACTTCAAACCAAAGTCTTGGGCATTCAGAGCCCTCACCCTCTGAGGCAAGTCTGTGGTTTCTATGAACTAGTTGAATGAAGGGAGGAGAAAAATCCTTTAAGAGGAAACTGCCCCACAAAGAGTTTACTGTGATAATGTCTGGATGGTGGAGGCAGCTGGGTCAGGACAGGCTTTGTGCAGGGGCCCTCATTAACCACTTTTTGCCAGATTTGCAGACCATTAGTGCCAAGCATCAGAAGCAACACAATCCCATGCTCCTGGCAGGACAGGATGTTTCATCTCAGCAAGACACTCCCCTCCTCACTAGTTCCGAATCAGCCAACTCCACAGGGCTGCTCTGCCAGACCCAGGGTTGTGGTGTGGTCTCTGAACCAGCATTCTGGCAGCCCTTCTTCTGCCCCACTCCAGACCTCCACAACAAAGTTCCTGAAAGACTCGAAACAAAAGTGTCAGTCCATGCTTTGGCCCCTCCATGGTGATCCCAAATGGATCTCTTACTATCCTGCCTTTACCCTCCTCTGATCTGCCACTGATACCACCCTTAAATACTGTTCATCCAAGCCAATCCCAGCATAAAGGGAAGTCTTTCACTGGGCTTTGTACCCAGCCAGCATCATCCTTCACATGCCTCTGCTAGCCAAAGCTTTTCCCTGCAGTCACCAAGTCTAGCTAGCCATGAACTCTGAACAGAGAGGATGCTCCTGTGTGTGCATGTGCCCATCCATGCAGTTTCTGATGTCTCAGTCTGCCTTATCCTGTGGGTCACTCTGTACCTGTTGGCAACAGTGAGGGGAACTCCCAGGTCGGTGTAATGCTGGAGCTCTGCAGCCCAGTGACTAGAGAAGGATCTTTCCATGGGTAGGAGGGGAGGCTACAGTGGGTGGGAATGGCCTTTCTTTGTCCTGCTAGAGGTTGCTGGCCACTTCTGTGAAATTGGTCTGCATCCACTTATTGGAGTGCAGCCAGCGAAACTTGGAGCCAAATCCCAGACTTCCAGACTTGACAGCTTTGACTCATGTAACTTGAGAAACACCATGAGAATTGTATTGTGGCACAGCTCTTGTGGACTGCTCAGGGCATCAGTGCTGGGCAGCAAGCAGGCAGCAGCCCTTGAGCAGTAAATACAAGTGGCTTTCACCTCAAAGACTCACCTCCAGTGACAGACTCTTCAGCTGAAGTCCCAAAGGCAACTTCTGTGAAACAATTCCATGAAACAATTTTCAGCCCCAGTCTTTAGTCTGTCTTTTCACTCCTGCCTTCCCCAGAATCAGCCTCGTGGATAGAATCAGCTCTGAGAGGTTATTCTGCCATTGCTCTACCTCATAGCTTAACAAAAGCATTCCTGTCTGCACAGATCTGTCCATGCAGTTCTCTCTTGCACCACACACATATCTGTGGGCAGCCTCCTTCTCATACACCACAGTTAAGAGGTTTCTTTAATGTCGTAATTTACTCAATGTGCTTAAAAAGCAATCTGAAAATAAATTTAATTGGATTCTTGGAAGGAAGATAGTAATGAAAGGAAAGTCCTGGAAGCAAAGGAGAAGAGATTAATTTGTATCATCTTCATGGTTTTCTATAACTGTTCAGGCTTGCATTTGATGTGTCTGCATTAACTTGATGTGGAAGAGTCTGTTGATGAGACCTGAGGCACAGTGCAGACACAGATCCTGCTGTGGGGAGTTTATGGGGTTTCATAACACTTATGGTTTCACTGTTGCACCAGAGCACCATTTAGAGCAGAAGAATCATGAGGTGCTTTTTGGCCTTTTTCTTAGCAACGAGGAAAAGGATTCTCTGGCTTTAAAAAGGGGAGAGTCTCATATTTGGACTGCTGGGGCTGTGCTCATCCTGAAAAACTTTTCCATGGCTTTTGGAAGGGCCTGCTCTACAGTGCATGCCAAGCAATTGCAATGACTTAACACATTTAGTTTTCAGAGACTCAACTGAAGAATCGTAGATACAAGTTTGACCCTACTAATGTTTGCAAATGTGTCTTGTTCTAGTTGCTAGTGAATTTGCAGTCTCACATACAGCAACAGATGTAAAAGGAGAGATGGGTTCTTCCTGGAACTTTCTGGTTCTGCATACTCATTTAGAAATCAATTTAATGCATTTTAATTGCCTATTTTTCTCCTTGGTTTTCTCTTTACAGCTACACACCAGCAAAAAAATAATAAGGTAGAGTCTAGCTAGGCAGACTGTTAATGAGGAAGCTTGACTCAAGAAGATTTTAATTTTCAGCATTTGCTTTTCAAGATAGCTACTTCAGCATGCAGGGATGTCACAAAACAGGAATGCTTCTAATGGAACAAAGGCTTTGAGTTTGTACATAATTTTGATACACAAACAACAAAACCTATCCTTGACCAAACCACAGGAGCCTGCCTATCCCTTTCAGGTTGCTGGCCCCCTCAGTCAAATCACCCCAGTAAAGAAAACTCCTATTGCGTATGGAATAAGGTGTAAAAAGAATGAGGGAGACAAAATTCAAGCTGTGAAAATGGTGTATGTTAAAAGCCCAGTCTCTTGCCAACCTTTCAAGATCCCTCTGGCAAAAATAAACTTCTATTTTTGCCAATCTGACTGAAGTGCCTCTCAGAAATCCCCCATCCATGGGGCATTTCTGTGAGAAACCAGAATTAGCCGAGGTTTGTGAAATCCCTGGACAGCCAGAGCAGGCAGGATAACATAAAGTCATGCTGGGAGTTCGGATCAAATTCAGCCTACCACCAAGGTGCCCACAATTCCACAGCTGGGGCAGCTCAGCCATGACCTTGGCAGCACTAAATGCTGTATCTGAGCCTTGCCATTGCTGCTGGAGACATCTATGTCACCCACTCCATTTTAGCACTTCATCTCCAATAGCACTATAATTTCGTCTTTTAGGTTGAAAAGCTCCGAGTTTCATCCCTGTCCAAGACCCCTGTCTTTGGAAAGGCTGGGCTGCTCGAAGTTTTGTGAAAGTAATGGCAGAGGAAAGCATATTTCTTTATAACTTTGGACTGTAGTTCATTACCTACTTTACATCAAATGCAAAGGATTCTTCTCAATAGGGCACAGCCACAAGTGAGGGAGCAAAACCTTGGCACCACATTTCATCTCCTGGAAAATATTTCATTTCTCCCTCAATACCTCTCATCCCCTGAGTTATCCTATCATGCTGCAAGTACAGGGGAAAGGGGGAGCATGGACTGGTGTATGCAAGCATCTGGCACAAGGGGCCATAGTCAAAATTGCTGCTAAAGTAGTCCAAATCCTATTCATAAAGTTTGTGAAGGTGAGCCCAGAAAAGTTTAAAGCAATGATTTTATGTTTGCTGGAGTTTAACAAGGTTACTGACTCTGCCTCAGAAAATGAGGTCAGTAAAACATATACAACTATTGGAGTATCAATATTAGGAGGATAAACTTGGGTTAGGGCAGAGAGAAGTGCAATAAATAGCACCATGCACCAGAAGAGAGCTTACAGGGCAGATCTCCCAGGGCTCAGAGCCGGGACTTGTTCTGTTTAAGAGTTTTGTGCAAATGAGCCCGAGGCTGGCGCGATGTGCTGGGTGTCCAGATGCGGATGACATCATGATAAGAGGGGAGACTGCTGATAAATTTCAGGAACGCACTAGACTGCAGGAGGATTTGGAGACACTGGGGGGAACAGGCTAATACAAAGGAATTCAATATTACACAACGGAAGGTTATTCATTTAGGGAGAACCAATAGCAGATTTAAATGCAGGTTTAATGAACTAGAGCAGGAGGAAACTAATGAAGGCAAAGATTGCTGGAGCTGAGAAGCAGTAGGAATAGCAGCAGTCTGACAAGTAAATAATAGTGCAGCTGAGATACTGGAAAAGAGGGCTCATGCTGCAGCCAGGGAATCCGGGGCCTCACATCAGGTCATTCATTCCACGTGGCAGTGAGGGTGCTCTCAGTAGTGAACTTGAAGTGTGAAATGGTCTCCTTTTACAGAGAGTAAGGCTACAAAGGGCCCTTCGCTGCTGGCCCTGTTCTGTGCGCTGGGACTTGGAGCCTTGGATCTAAAAGGAGATGCTTCCATATGCATGGAAGTGAGGTGGCTGAGTACATGTTTAGGCTCACAGGGCACTTGGTTGTGACCACAGCACAAGACAAGCTGCTTTGGAGTAAATCAGCTCAGTCTAGCTCTCCTCTGGCTGCAGGTGGAGATGCACTCAGGGACAAAGTATAGGCAGAGGATAGAGAATGAGGACTTACCAGAGCTGGTCACTAAAAGCAGACTTTCCAGGGGATGTAGAGTTTATGGACTAGAAAAAAGGGAAAGGAGCCCCTTCTTCACTGGAAGGGCATGTGCAGCCTTTCCTGACTCCTGACCATCCAGACTCAATCACTGGACCCTGGACTGCAACATTTCTGCACATGCAGACAGCCCAGGCTTTGTATCCATCTTCCTGGGTCACTGCTTCCATGAAGCCTTCTGCAGCAATTCCACTCCTTCTATGAAACTCCTATGAAACACAGACATCTGGGGAAAAAAGTGCTTTGCACTGCCTGAAAATGAAGGTGTGATCCTGTGCTTCAGAGGATGGATGAGGTGAAAGCTGCCATCCCAACAGGAACTGATCCCTACCACAGGTCCCAGTCTGCCATGGCCATCATAAATCTGATGTTTCCCTTCCCAAGGAGAAAGGTCTACTCTGCTGCCAGCTTGAGTCCCTGTGTACCCAATGAGCCTTTCCCTCATTAAGTACTTTTGAATGAGGCAAAAAATGTGTTACCACCCCCTGTACCAGCAACTGGGGAATTCTGAAACTTTTATATATTTCCAGAGCTAAAATTCATTGTCTGGTACAAAACCTTGTCACTGTTTCTTTGTGAGTCAGGCAATACTGCACAAGTACAAACAGAGAGTTAGACATGCTCTTATTTTTTAACCACCCTGCATTGCACATTCCATTACAAGGGTCCAGGAAGAAATGCAGAGCATTGGTATTTTCATAGTTGATGGCTGTTTTGCCATTAAGAGAGTCCTGAATGGCCACAGTGAGACCCCAGGGTCATGCAACAGAGATGGAATTCAGCCCACTGGTGGCACCCACCTCAGCTGGGCCAGCTGTGGGAAGGATGCTGCACATTGACCCCAGCCAGCAGCACGGGTTCTGCCCCATACCTGCCCACAGTTTGCATTTGTGCAAGGGGCAACCTCAAAAGGAAACAAAGGGGCACTGATGCAGCGTGTATCATTATGAAATTATTTCTCTGAACTAATGTCTCAGTTTAATTCAGTCACAGCTTTCAGTATATGGGTCTGGTGTGGCTGTCTGATGTCTGTCTTGATTTTAAAAAGTCGGTGTCTGAACAGATGACTGTAGCTCCAAAAAGGTTTAAGGTCCTTTGCCTGCAGTCACTGGCTGCGTTCCTAAACTGTCGTTTAAAAAGAGTCCACTAAATCAAAAGCCAGGTAAATCAACAGAGCACTCAACGTCGTAATGAGACTGGTTATAAGGTAAATTACAACATTATTCAAGCACACAAAATTCCTCCTCTGGCATTTGTCCTGCTAAGTGCAATGCACCTTAAAAGTGGTGAAATTATTTCTGGCAGCCTGTGAAAGAGGCTGTGTCAGGGGGGTGGGAGGCTGAGCCCAGCCTCTGCCTTTGCACCAGCTTCTAACTCTGGGCAGCAGCCGGCTACTGCTCAGGTGTGATCCCTGCCTTGTTTTAAAGGTTTATGGATGGGCTTTCAAAACTGTGATGCACCAGCCATAAACACTGGCCATGTGCTGTCTCGGTTTCCAGCAAATCTTGTTACAATTTTCAAAGCAGGGGACTAGAAAGACTTTAATTAGGACCTTGGTTAGGGAGGCTTGAGACTTATAAATCTTTTGTTACAATAAATCAAATTCTGAACAGATGCTGATGCTTTTGAAGCTGCCAAGACCCAAAAGATGGGCATGCAGACCATAAGGAAGTGGCCACTATTATGCATGTTAGACAAAAGGCTGTAAGGATATAAGGGCAAGAAGCCCAAAACAGGACAAAAAATCCATGCAGAGCATGGGTGGCTTTTTCTGATACATATCTTGGATGATAGGATTCTGTGCACTTACTGTAAGAAAATGTCTGATATATGCAAACATTGGAGAGAGGGGCTCTCCCACACCCTGCTTTCAAAACGCTGTTGTGTAGACAAAGCCACAAGTTTTCATTTTACAGGACATGGCCCAAAGAAAAAAACTGCCCCAAGTCTAACAAGCAGCTCAGGGTGCCTGTTGTGTGGGGCTACTAACCCATATCCTCTGCAGGGCAAGAACGTAGGCTCTTTGGTTGAATTAGAGGTTCCTGGAGAGGTGCTGTGGCTACTGTGTGCAAAGGCTCATGCAAACCTTCCCTCCCAGACTGCTGAGGAGGAGGGAATGCACAGACTCACACAACTTCACATAATATGAAATTAATCCAGTGAATACAAATCAGACTCTTCAGTGATTAAAACATCCTGTATAAATATTCTGCAGTATTTTTTTAAAGGAGAGCACTACATGCAAGAACTGAGACCAGGGGGCAAATTAATTGCTTTTCTTGCAAGGATGAGCAGAAGGGGTCAAAAGTGGTGAAAAAGTGCCCATGGAAGCCTGCATCATTTGGCTCCTTCCTGGAGCAAAGGAGCAGTTTTTGTGGCTGTGAGGAAGCGGGTGTCAGAGGACCAAGCTGCACAGGGAATGCCAACATGGTTCTAGGATCCACAGCACTGGGGGTCCCAGCCCAGCAATCACCGGCAGCGGAAGTACTGTGATTCTGGGGCACTGCCCCTCACCTCTGGGAGAGAAGAGAGAGGCGAGGCTCCTTTTTTACTCCTCCTTCCACAACATACAGATTTTTTTTCTTCCTGTGATTTCTCCAGTACAAACTCATTGCTGTCAGGGCAGCGGAAAATGGGTGGGAACCCAAAAAGGCTCTGTCCTAAGGTAGAGGCTCTGTGGCCTGCCCTGTCTCCCTTCTTATAGAACTCCTTTCCCAATCCAGCTGTTTGCCCTTGGGAGAGCTGCAGAGCATCAAGTGCACTGTCTCCCATGACCAACACCTCAATGTGCAGCCGCAGTGATGAGTTTCTCAGCCTGGCCCAGGCCATGCAAGCCACCCACCACACGCTGTCTCAGCCACCCAGGAAAGGTAAAGCAGGGCAGCTGATTAACCTAATTACTGGTTAAGAGCAGCAAGCATTTTGTTTTCAAGCACGGCTGCCTCTGTGGAGGGGAAGGGAAGCAGCAGCTCACCCCCTCCTTGCTGTGTGACACATGGATGGAGAAGGACTGCCCAGAAAGTGCATACAATTCTCTGTGGCAGACATGGACTGTGGGAAGAGAGGACCCAGTGGAAGCATTCCTGTGGAAAGTTGAAAAAGTCTGGCTACATGGCAGTGACTGGGGGAGACACATCCTGGCACAGCACTGGTGACCAGGGGGGATCTCTAGCTGGGGTGCATGCCTGTACAGCCCTGCGCGGAGCAGAGCCTGCTGAGGTCCCACCAGCTCTGCTGGGACTTACGTCTGAGGGACCAGGACTGATCAGTGAGGGACTAGACTTGAACAGCAGAGCCCTGTGTCTGGTCTTAGTGCCCAAACTGGCATCCAGTGATACCACGCAGGTGAGAGGAAAATGAATCCACAAACACCAGAGGTTTATGTCCAAAAAGGAGACAGAGGAGTCCTGTCACTTTATTCGAATAAAGGGAGAGGCCATGGGGCATTTCCCCTGGGGTGTCTCAGATTTTTGGAGGTCGCAGCTTCCTTTTTATCCTAATTCCCGGCTGCATTATTAAGAAAAACATTCTAATGGTGTAATTTAATTTCCTAATCTAATGTTTACGTTGTCTGCCACACCACCTGTGGTGAGTGAAGGCACAGAAACAGCTTAAAATGACAGCGAGGATCAGCCCCTCAGTGACTCGAGATCCGAGAGGAGGGATGTCCATACAAACAATTTCAGCAGTCTGTGGGTAGCACAAAGGGCTCCCCCCGACGTCCATGCACTGGCTGCTGCTCTGGTTCACTCCTGTGGAGTGTCAGCCATGGCCTTCCGTCCTTCTCCTGCAGCTGAGATGTCCAAATCTCCGGGGCCTCAGAGGCTTTGACCCGAGTGTGATAGGTCCACTCGTGTTCAGCTGTCTTGATGGCTGTTTCTGTACTCAGTAACACTTGGAAAGGTCCACACCACCTCGCCACCAGTGCTACTTCTTTGCACTCCAATCTCCTGGCTGGCTCTTGTGAACAGTGAAGTTCAAAGGCAGTGTCTGTGTTAACTGGTTTCCTGTCTAAGAAATTTCACAAGACACAGTATCCTGGCCACAGACTGGTTTAAATATACATTAATTATTTCCAACTCCCCCACTAGGCTGAGAATTTCAAGAGTAAGGAATTCTAAACAACAATTAAAAAGGAGATAACTGAATATCTTCCCTGGGCCTGGCCCTTATCCTTGCTAAAGCCAGTGGCAAGAGGCGTACCCATGGCATTTTAGTTTCTATCACCAGTTTTAGAAGGTGTTTCTTTATTTCCCCATTCATTCTCTCAACCCAACCTGAGCTCTGGGGATACCAGGGGGTGTGGAGGTTCCATTGTATTCCTAGAGCAGCCATAACCCCTTGAAGAATTTTTCCCGTAAAATGAGTCCCCCTATCTGAGTCTATTGCTTCCACAATCCCATATCTTGGAATTATTTGTTCCAAAAGTACTTTAATAACTGATCCTGCAGTTGCTGAATCAGTTGGAAATGCTTCTAGCCACCCTGTTAGTTGACATACTATTACTAGAAGATATTTAAATCTCGCTACTCTGGGCATTTCAGTAAAATCCACCTGGCATCTCTGGAAGGGACGTGCAGCCCAAGGCCTCCCTCCCCTTGCAGTTCTCTTTATAACCCTGTTCTTTGTTTTACCACAAATCAAACAACCCTCAATGGCCCGCTTTGCCAAAGTAAAGAGACACACAGCAACATACATTTTGAAGGAGGCTTCTGTCAGTCCTCTGGGACCCCAGTGACTCCCTTCATGGAGTTGTTTTAGTATCTGTAAGGCGAGAGCCTTTGGTATCCACTGCTTATCGTTCCTTGTAAACCAATTATCCCCTTTTTCTTCTGCCCCACTCTTTTTAATTATCTTAAGTTCTTCTGGTGGAAAAGACAATTTCTCTGGCAGTGGTGGGGTAACTGGAAGCAAGGAGAGGATCTTAGAGATTTCTGGCAACAACGCGGCTTTCCGAGTTTCTTCATCAGCCAGTCGTTTACCTATTGTTTCTTCTGAGCACCCTGCCTGATGTCCCCTAACGTGGATCATTGTTACCCTTTTTAGTAAATTCACCACCCCCAATAGGTGGGAAATTAGGCTCTCATGAGCTAACGTTTTCCCCCTGCAGGTTAAAAGACCCCTTTCTTCCCATAATTTCCCAAATGCATGTACTACTCCATACGCATATTTAGAATCTATAAAGATATTCACTGTTTTGTCCCGATATAATTCACAGGCTTTCACCAGCGCATCCAGCTCTGCCGTTTGAGCTGACCATGTGAGCGGCAACCTCCCCCCTTCCCTTAATTCCCTTCCATTGACGATAGTATATCCTGTGAATCTCTTCCCTTCTATCACCCTTGAAGACCTATCAATAAACACATTTTCTCCCTCAGGCCAGGGAGTATCTTGCAAGTCTCCCCTAGCCTGGGTTTGGAGATGTATTACTTGAATGCAGTCATGGGGCTCTTCCCAGCCCCCTGTCCAGAGCTGGCCAGACAGGAGGCTGGGTTAAACTCTTCCCCAGTTCTCAATTTTAAATCCTCCTGTTCCATGAAACAAGATTCATACTGTAATAACCGAGTGCTGGTCATCCACTTAGAGGCTTTTTCAGTTAACAAAGCTTTAACTTGATGTGCAACTTTAACAACTAAATACCCTCCCATTGTCAGTTTTCAGGTTTCAGTCACTATCAAGGCTGTGGCTGCACAGTTCTGCAGACAATGAGGTCAGCCTCTGGCCGCTGGGTCTAACAGTTTAGAGAAGTAAGCAACAGGCTGCCGTGTTCCCCCGTGTTCCTGTACCAGAATTCCTTTAGCATGGCCCTGTTTCACATCTACATATAACTCAAATTCTTTGTATGAGTCTGGAAGAGCTAAGACCGGGGCATCAACCAATTTGTCTTTTAATTTCTTAAAGCTTTGCTTTCCTTCTGGTGTCCACAATATTAGGACTGTTCTGGGTTAAAAGACCAATAAAGATCTGGCCAAAACAGAAAAATCCTCAATCCATGCTCTGCAGTACCCAACCAATTCCAAAAACTGCCATAGCTCCTTTTTTTGTCTGGGGCAATGATACCTGTAAAATTCCTTGTATTCTTTCTGGATTAATATACCTAACTTCTCCAGTTAAAATGTGTCCTAAATATTTAATCATTTTCTCTACTAATTGTGCCTTCTTTTCAGACATGCTAAGTCCTTTCTTAGTAAGAAAATTAAATAACTTCACAGTAGCCTCTTCATCTACTTTTTCTTGTTCTTCTGATAAAAGTCCTGGTTGCTTTAAGGTAATTTGGAGAGGCTCTATATCTAATTTTCTGTATTTCCCTGGGAATGCCCACACTTCCGGGTTGATTTCAGTAAAAGTCTTCTCAGACATTTTATACAAAGTTATCACAGTGTTAGATTCTGTATCATTTTTCACTTTACTAATTTACATTCCCACTTTAGCTGTCAAATCCCTCCCCAATAAATTGCAGTCACAATTGGGAACAAACAGGAATTCATGCATTTCATATTTGTCCCCAACATCTACCAACAGTGGTTGAAAAAATACACTTGCTCATCTTTTCCACTCTTTGAACGATCAGTGATCTTTTTGACAATTTTCCCCCTTTAGGGATAAAATTTAAGGTGGATCGAGAGGCCCCTGTGTCTACCAGGAAGCACACCTCCTCTCGATCTGGACCCACATTAAAAGTTAACAAAGGCTCCAGTGTGGTGAGTCCCTGATATAGTGGGAGCCCCTGACACCCTTAACAATCCATCTCCATTAATCGCTAGACTTCTTCCTCCTGGGGGTCCAGCTGCTTTTGGGGACATTCCCGTTTCCAGTGTCCCTCTACCCTGCAGATAGCACACTGATTTCTTTCCAGCTGCTGTTTGGGTTGGCTCTCCCCTGCCGAGGAGAGATCGCCTCTGCCACTCGCTTGTGGCTGACCCCGTCCCCCTGTCCTGGGGGACCCGTTGGTCCCGGTGGCTTTTTCTTCCGGGGCTGTAAAAACTCTGCCATCATCTTGGCTTTTGCTTTTTCTTCATCCCTTCTTACATAGATTTGCTGTGCTTTTCACAACAAAACACACAAAAAGCAGGGGGAGTTTGGATGCCCTCTAAACAGGAGTTTTCTGGTCTACCCATAACCCCATGTAGATAAAGGAATTACATTTCCAAATTTATTTACCACAATTTTTACAACTCCTTGAACGATCAAAGATCTTTTTCACAGTTTTTCTATAGCTTAAAACCATTTGTTTTCCTAGTGAACAAAAAATCCTTAAAAGATCCTAATCTCTCTAGGCACAATTTGCATTTCCCGGATAGTCCTCCTTGTGCTCACTCTCTTTATCACACACAGAACCACTCTCCGTGCTGTTGAAATGTCCAAACGTGGCTCCCCCCCCCCCCCCCACCTCCTGGTGGGCACAGCCGGCAGCATCACAGGTGACAGGGGTGTCCTGCAGCCTCACGGTGCCTCACTGCCCCCCTACCCAGGGGTGTTGGGGTAAAGCCCTGCCCAGGGCTGAGCCCCGACTGCCCCACAGCCCCCACAGGCCCCCAGCCTGTGTTCTCGGTCCCACACCTCTGTGCCCGGTGTTACTGCGCCTTGCTACAGCCGTATCTTCCCACACTTCCCTTATTGCCCCCCCCCCCGCCCCCCGGGTGTGGATCGTCGAGACCCCTTCTCGACTTTCCCCTTAACTCTGGAAGAATGTGTAAACCAACTCATCATTTTTCCAAGAGATTCTTCGGAGATATTTTGGGATCGTCATCCCTCCTGCTTTACCTTTGCAGCCCTCCATGGGTGCCCTGTTTCACCTGTGCAACCCTTCATGGGTGCCCTCCCAGGTTTACTTCCCGAAGATCCCATTTTACTCACCGGTGAGATTTTTCAATGGTCCTTCCCTGTGGACTCTTCACGGACCCCCTGGTCCGTCACTCGTCTGTCTCCTGGACAGTCTCGGGCACCCAATCAATCGCCCTGTGCTGGCCGCCACCAAGGGGAGCTGATCACCGAAAGTGGGTGAGGTGCGCCTTCAGCTCCGCTCGCTGCCTGCCGTCCCCGGACAGTGGAAGGATCCCGGAGAAGCCCCCATTTGTGAGGAAAATGAATCCACAAACACCAGAGGTTTATGTCCAAAAAGGAGACAGAGGAGTCCTGTCACTTTATTTGAATAAAGGGAGAGGCCATGGGGCATTTCCCCTGGAGTCTCTCAGATTTTTGGAGGTCACAGCTTCCTTTTTATCCTAATTCCCGGCAGCATTTCCCTCTCTCTTTCCCCATTGGCTGAGGGATTTGAGAGGCACAGACTTTCCGAAAACGCCTAATACCTGAGACCCCCCTCTAAGGTATAATCCTCTCCTGTTGTCTTTCCCTTGCATCACTCAGTGGAATTCCTCATGGAATTTATGGATCTTCTCATTGTTCCTCTCATTTCTCAACATTTAATTTTATGTATCTGTAGACCTTGGGTTTGTTTGTAAATGCAAATTTCCCTCATTCCATTCATCAATCAGTGGAATCCTCCCCACTGTTTCCTTTATCTCTTACTGCTGATTTTATCTACTGGCAAGACCCACAGCTCTGTTAGTGAAGACAAATTCCTTATTCCTTTCACAGGGAAAAGAAGGGTGATGGGGAGCGAGGCAGCAGTAGCAGCCACATCTCCCCATTGTCCACTGCTGACCTCTTCCACACATGGGCTGTGGTGGTCAGCATGTCACACTGGGGCCCAGGGAGCTGCTCCAAATGAAGCTGGACGTCACTGACCCTCTGGATGGACGGCCCGGCTGGATGGGTGCAGTGGCAATATCCAGAGATAAAATCACCACTCGCACCAAATCAGAGCATGCACACAATTAGGAAAGTGCACACAGCCAGCAGCAAGGAGTGAAGGGATCTTCTGTTCGGCTTCCAGGGACATGGCATATCACCTGAAGGGTCCATGGGGCAGAAGACGGAGGACAAAGGGGGGAGACACTTTTAATGTAGGGGAGACGGGATTTACACCAACCAATGAGGAAAGGGCAAGGGGGTTGTACAACTGGGATGGATGCGCTAGGGAGCCAACAGGGCAACACAGGAGGTGGGATTAAAGGGAACGAACCAACAAGGCATAGAATACAAAGGAGCCTTCCAGAACATAGCTCTCATGATAAGAGAGGGTAGGGAGGCCAACAGGCCAGCTGGGGAATAGAGATTAATTTAGATGTAAAACAGGACCCGGGGTGTCTTGGGGGGCGAGCCTAGGGTCACCCTGGCTGCGAAGGATGACACAGTCCTAGGGCTGTGTCACCAGTGGATTCTCATTACATTCATGGACCTACCAGCCCCCACAGCTGGGTGTAGAGAACTGCCTCTTGCATCTTCCCTGAGAGGCAGAGAAGCGCTATCTCAGCCCTGTCTCAAAAGCTGATGGGGGGACTGATACTGCTCCCTGTCAACTCAGTGTCAGAGATCACTGAAAAGTACTCCAAATACTTCCATAACCTTTTCCCCACTCATTTTTTAGCCTATCTCTACTTCTGTCGAAAGAAAACGTCTTCAAGTTCAAAGAAAATGAAGACCAGCGGTGGCCGTAGCATGAACAGGCAGGATTTAGGGAGGAGATGTAGGGAAGCCAAGCAAACAGTGCCAGCCGGCGTGCGAGCCTCGGTGGCAGCACAGGACCGGAGACCTGGCATCGGGGACGTGGCTTTTAGAAACACCGGGGCGCGTTTGCTACAATGATCCACTGAAACAACAGCCGTCTAAAAATAAGGTTGTTTTCGGTACTAAGCTCCTTTTAACTTCGTTAGTCATCACCGGCTCCCAAAATAAGCTCCGTGTAA
>JAHLSL010000006.1:1259308-1316418 GCA_025920805.1 Petroica traversi | reverse complement strand
AGCGGGATAAATCCTGCCCGGGCGGCTGGCGCTCCTCCGGCGGGGCCCTGGCAGCAGCCGAACGAGGTGCAGGGGGAGACGACTGGGGGAGGCCGCTGTTGCAGAGTTTTTAGGTGTTTGGAGTTGCTAGACATACGCGGACCCCCACGGTCACCGCTCGCACGGCTTCCCCCGCCGGCTTTGGGTCTTGCCCGTGACAAAGATGGGCCAGTTGAAAACTCAGTTCAGCCCGCTTTCCCCATCCCCCCGTGAGCCGGAGTTAGGCTCAGGGGTTAGCTTGAAGGTCATCCGCAAATAAAAATAACGGGCGTGAATTTGTCACGGGTCACAACTGTTCCCAACTCCGGTGTCTCGGTCCGGCTGTCTGTGTTAATGGCTTTAAGCAATACTTGAGGTGGAAATGAGGCGAACAAGCCTGGAACTGGCAGAGAGAGAAGGTTGCCGCTTCCTGGTGCGTGGTTAACTCGCTGCAGTGTCGGTGATAGCGGGTCCCCGTAAGGAGCTGCTGTACAAGTGGATGACTGAACGCTGCCTCAGAGTAAGGCTGTGTTTGCTTTGTGCCTTATCTTTTTGCCTGTAAATTCTAGCAGGTTTCCAAATCCTTGCCTGCCTAACACAGCCTGCCAGGATATGAGTGAAGGTGTTTGCACCTTCCTAGCTCTCCTCAATTGCCCACCTCTCTGGCATAATGTCAATGTCCAAATAGTTGTTATGAGCTTCTAGTTTTTAGAAGAAGACAGTTTTTAGAGTTTCACATCAAGCTTTTCAGGTAAGTGTTTTAGTGATTAGACACCTAAGTGTCTAAAGTGGAGGGGTCCAAGCAAATTAAGTGTCAAAGTCCAAGTCTGAGAAAAGTCCCTAACTACATTAGGCAATTTTGAAAGTGTGAATTTAAACACAGACATAGATATGGCTTCATCCTGAGCAATGTAAGACAGCCCTCATTGTCTCTAAAGACTCTACAAGCTGCAGGTGTTCAGCATTCCTATTTAAAGTACGTAAATAAAAAAAGATGGTGCTCAGTGCCTTGCAGGATCAGCCCATTAATGATAGAAAGGAGTAAAACTTCCTTGCTGTGCAATTAACTAGAGGAAACAAGGAGGTTTTTAACTGCTACAAAGGGAAATGTAATATGTGGAGGTGTGCTCACAACTCAAAAGGGTCTAATTTCTTGTGGATTTGTTGGAACAGAGCTGCTGCAAACCTGTTCTGGTCTATCTGATACTGGGGTTTGGCTCAGGCTATAAAAATACCCTATTAAATATGTCTTGCTAGTCAGTACACTGGTCCTCTGTGAATCACAGTCACAGTAGTGCCATGGCAAAGCATTACCCGCCTTTCAGGTAATGTCAAAATATCAGGACTGTCAAAATACCCTATGCAGCTCCATTAGGTGATGCAGCATTCTATTTCTACCTGCCTCATTCACCCTGGTGAGGAAAACATCAGCATGTTATAAATGCTGACTATGGATGTATGTTTGGTGAATTTTGTGAATATGAAAGTTTTGGAGAGTGAGCTTTTTCAGAAATTGTTGCTAGTGGTTTTTAGCTCACAAACCAAGGGGTCTGTCCTGTTCCTAGTTCTGGCTTTGGGGCTTTTATATTTGGTGGACATATTTTCTACATTCTATTAAGATACCTGAATATGTTTGGAAGGCTTTGGATCTTGCCTCTTTCTACTTTTAGTATTATTGTGTGAGTTGTATGATGTTATTTTTCTTGGCCCTTTAACAGTTGGCTTTAAAAAAAGTCCATAATAGTTCTAAAAGTGGCTACTCCTTGTCATGTGAATTAGGGAACTTGTTGCTCATAGCACTTGAGCCTGTCTTTTAATATTTTGTTAAACTGGATTCCAAAGACTCATCTGACTTTATATTGCCTATTCAGCCAGGGCTGCAGATCTCCAGCAGACTGCAGTGTTTGAATTTCACCCTAGTCATGCATTGGAATTTGAGCGAACTGCTGGGTTCATAGTATTTTTCCCAGTTATTTTGTTTGTTTGCCTATTTATTTTTAATACAAGATCTAAAAGCACTAATTTTGCAGTCAGAGAGGCAAAACCCACTTGGTGGGTGCAGAGCTGGGGCAGCCTGGTGAGCCTTCCGTTCCCTGCCTGGGCTGTCTGGCTGCACGGTGGGCACTGGCTGGAAGTGGTTCCCAGCTGTGCCATGTCACCAGTGCCTTCCAGCTATGTCAGAGCAGGAGGCTGTGGAAGGGTATGTGGAAGAAGAGCGTAGTCAGAGTCCCAGCAGCAGTGTGGTGCCATGGACATCACCTTCCTCTGGAGCTGGAGAAAGCAGTGAAGGGGCTGAAGCTGCCCTGAAGGCGCTACTCTAGATTCCTTCTCTGAGCTAATTTCTGCAACCGATAATGTCTTACCACTGTTGTACTGTGTTGGGGTTTTTTCCATGAAGGGCAGGAGGGAAGTGGTGGTGGTTGTGGTGACACTGGGTGGTGCGACCAAGTGGCAGGGCAGCAACAAAAAGCAACTGCTTTTGGAAGGAGGGGATTCTGATCCCGCAGGCAGATCTGCACCTTGATGTGACCAATACAGTTGGATTTTGTCAAGTAGCACCTCTTTTGCTGTATTTCCTGCCTGCCTGGTTGTTTGAATAAAGCATGAAGCTGCAGCATGTTTTGAATAATCCAGTGTTATTTGTGGCACACAGCAGTGTAATTTAATGACCCTTCCTGAGCAAATGGCCAGTATGTGAGGGCAGTCTAGAGAGCAAGTTCAAAAGGTGTTGTTGCTCATCATTCCTGACTGTTACCTGCCATGACATACATCAGCTGGAGTTGCTGTGAAGCTGCCACAGCACATTAATTTTTCCTAAGTACCGTTTGCCTTGGAGTTGTTACCAGTGAGAAAGGTGAGCGTGGGATCACAGGTGGATGACACCAGAGAGGGCTGAGCTGATAAACAAGAGAAAGAGAATAGCTGGCTGTGCTGGTTACCAGCTCGGAGGCTCGTTTGCATTTGCAGAGTCGCCCCAGGAATAGCAGCTGCAGTAATTAACACAGCTTTTCTGTATCTTCCGAGGGAAGGCACTCAAGGTGACTACCAAGGGAGCTTGCCTCGTGGGATGGAAAGGCACAGGTTTCCCATGTGGACTGGCTGTGGCCACGAGGGATGTAGAGTTTCCCTCTGTCCTGCAGGAAAGTGATGCTACTGCCATAATAAACCTCAGGGAAGGCTGATGCAATGCAAGCACAGCTTGGGGCTGGAGCTGGGGCTGGGTGCATTTCCGGACTGCTGAAAGGAACATGTACACCAGCATTATCCAGACTCAGAGTTCAGCAGTCATTGTCCGTGATACGAATGTTTTGCACTATTTTCCCAGTAAGGTAAGAGATACTGGCATTAGGAGTTATGTGTCTGGCTCATGTGCCTTGGTGACACAGAACCTCCCTATATCAGAAAGACCAGAGATGATGATTCCTCATCCCACCACATCTCAGAGCACCAAGGGCGTGTTGTCCTTGGTTGAGGGCTGCCCATCTCCCCCATGGGCAGCCCACCAATATCTCTGGGTGGCAAAAAGAGTCACGTATGCATCCCTGGAATGGGGGAGCAGAGCTGATGGAATCTCTTCTGCAGGCAGATTGTGAGGCGAGGCAGAGATGATCCCATGTGGACCAGCTCTGAAACACTGGTCTCTGTAGAGCATCCGGGCTGGAGGCATGTGAAGGGCTCGTTGTTCCCTGTGCTCGGTCAGGGAGCCCATTGGCACAAGGCTGTGATGTGATCGGTCACCTTCCAGGTTTTCCACAGTGGCTCTGCAACTCTGCTCTTGCTTTTATACACCCGGCACTGTTAAATGGTTGGAGAGCTGGCCCAGAGTGCGCTGCTGGCAGCGCTGGATGTGGCGTGCGCAATAACCAGCAATTTCAGTGGAATTTCAGCTGTCACTGAGTAGTGAGACATCCATGTTTATCCTTCACCTGGCCTCTGCCAGTTGGGCTTGAGGCTAAGTGGTCCCAGAAACCAGAGCAGATCAATAGATCCATCTTTTTCCAAAACGCTAGTTAACTGGAACCAGTTGGAAACTTGCTGTAATGGAAATTTCAGTTGTGTATAATTTTTTTAGCAGAATGCAGTTGATCTTGTTCTTTGCTTTAGTCTGCCTCCACTTTTGTTTTTTTGTTTTTTGTTTTTTTGTTTTTTTGTCCAGTGTACTCCAATTTTCAGGGAGGGAGTTAGGCTCACTTATGTAATAAAGCATCTCTTCAGTTGCATCTCTGAATGCTCCAGAATCCTGAAACAATGTTGTTTGAAGACTCAGGTTTTGCCCTGAAGGTTCACCCAAGAAGCATGTCCTCGGGACCAACTCTGTCTGTGTACATCCCCCATCCCAGGATATCTTGTCTTGTTGTGTTCAGTTAGTGGCATTTTCAAGGATGCTAGTCTGCAGCCTCTCCCCCAGCATGGCACGATTGTGGGCTGGGTTGTTAAGGAGAGCTGTGCTTTTGTGTGTTGTGCCATGTCCCTCCATTTCAGCTAGGTATGTTACTGAGTATATTTGTGCAGCACCTCATGTCATTCTTTGTTGTTTGTTTGTTTCTTCCAGAACACTATAATTATGCATCTTCAAATGTAAATGCTGGCTTGCCTCTAAATGTGGCACATTCCTCATTGTCAACTCCATGTCATGGCCTGCAGACCTCAAATCCCGTCATTTCTGTTGTCCCATCGACAAACCATCCCTCTGGATATGGAGGACACATTGACAGCGGGGGCTCTGAGTACTACCTGCCACCAAACATGAGACCTAATGGAGCTCCAGCGCTGGAGAGCCCCAGAATTGAGATCACGTCTTACATGGGATTACATCATAACAACAACCAGTTTTTCCATGATGAGGTAGAGGAGGCCATCCCTAACGCCAAGCGGTCACCTTCCACTGCCACTTTGAACTTGCCGAACATCGAGGCGTACAGAGACCCGTCCTGTCTCAGCCCAGCAAGTAGCTTGTCTTCCAGGAGCTGCAACTCCGAAGCATCTTCCTATGAGTCCAACTATTCGTATCCATACACTTCACCTCAGACCTCTCCGTGGCAGTCCCCATGTGTCTCTCCGAAGACCACCGACACAGAGGAGGGCTACCAACGTAGCATGGTGGCCTGTACTTTGCTCAGTTCCCCGAGACACTCTCCATCAACGTCTCCCAGAACAAGCATCACAGAGGAGAACTGGCTGGGGGCTCGCAACTCCAGGCCTCCATCTCCCTGCAACAAGAGGAAGTACAGCCTCAATGGCCGGCCGACCTCCTATTCCCCACACCACTCCCCCACTCCTTCCCCGCAAAACTCGCCACGGGTGAGTGTCACGGATGACACGTGGCTGGGGAACACAAACCAGTACACCAGCTCAGCCATTGTTGCTGCCATCAATGCCCTCACCACTGACAGCACCATCGACATGAACGATGGAATTCCCATCAAGTCGAGGAAGACCGCCATTGATCACACCCCATCCATGACTCTCAAAACTGAACCGGCTGGCGAGGATCATGGGACCATATCGCCAACTGCTGATTTGTCACCAGAAGACTTCTCCAGCTTTCAACACATCAGGAAAGGAAACTTCTGTGAGCAATACCTGTCTGTGCCACAGCATCCCTACCAGTGGGCCAAACCAAAGCCTCTGTCTCCAACATCCTACATGAGGTAAGGAACCCAGCTTAGAGGGCAATCCCAGTAGTATCTTTATTGCATGCTTTTGTTTCCTCCTTCCCCTTCCTGTCTCTGCTTCCTGCCAAATCTGCCCATCCACTCACTCCACTTAACTGTATCTTGTGACACTGCCTTTGTTGTTGGTGTGGTGTGACCGTGAGTCAAGCCTTGAAGGGTAGAAGAGGCTGTTCTAGGAGCTGACTATGCATTCGTTGTAACCAGTTATCCACTTCCAAGGGATGAGCCCCAGGCTGAGCAGTCAGGAAATCGGTGTTCAGAAGCTCAGGGAGCAGGACAATTCGGTGCCATCAAACCTGTGGCTTTACTTAAAGTTTATTATGTCTCAGTATTTTTATATTGCAGGAGAAGGATGCGGTCTCATTATGGTGACTGTTGCAGGGCCCTTTGCATTTATGCTGTATGCACAGTGGATACAAATTAAGTAAAAATATGGTTATTTTGTGAATTATTTCAGCTTACCTGGAATTATTTCGCCTCATCTGAAGGTTGCCTGCCTGTCTTTTTCTGTCTCTCCTGGACAGTGATGCTCTGGGTTTTTTTGTATTCCCCAGTACTTCTGTTTAAAGAAGAAAACCTATTTTTTCAGCTGATAGTGGTTCAATCTGTTAATCAAATTTATTTATCACAAAAGGGCTCTGGGTAGGAAGCAGCCCAGAATAACCAAAATCTGAGTTACATTAATTGCATTCTCTTTCTTTCTGAATTATAGACTTTATTTTGGAGTCTTCTGAAAGCTGTAATATGCAGAAGCATGTGGTGCAGGAAAATAGTTCAGCTTTCCAAGGGTTAGTAGGCTGTTCCTAGTCTCTGGTTGTGATGGTCACCCCCTTTTCTCCTCCTCCCCAAGCACACCTGGCTTGCTCTTGAAGCTGCCTTTGTCAAAATGAAAGCAATAAGTGTGTAGCTGAAATGTAATTAGCAATGCATTCTCTGGTTCTCAACCTTGTCAATCTCACCTTTCTTTAGCCAGCACTTCTCTGCCATGTGCTGTCTCCTGAAACCGAGGTGGAATGGTCCATGGCTCTTCGTGTTGCAGCACTCTCCCCTTTCTCCACCATTCTTCTCCTCTGCGCTGCCAAGCTTCTTTCAAGACTCTGGCTCAATTCAGTGCTGGGAAAGGCAGCAACCCCTTTGGCTCTGGCCACCCGGAGTTAGGCACTCGCTGCCTTTCAGAGCGGGGGTGGAGGCTTCTAACTCCAGGCAAATCCTTCAGAGCCTTCCCATTTACTTAGAAAAAGCCTTTTATATTTACCCACCGCAGTCCCAAGTAGCCCACGTTTATCAGAGAGGCTGTGCCTTGGCTGTTGTGTTGGGGGCAGCATTTTGCCGACGACTTCAAGGGCAGGAATAGGGCAGTTTGACCAAACAGGCTTTTATCTTTCTGTTGCAGCAAGCGGCCGTAGGCGCTGTGCCGCGGTCCGTCAGGAGGCACCCGGCGTGCCTGTGTGCTAACACAAACAAGAAAGGTGAAGTGCACAGAACGAAGCCCCACTATGTTGTGTATTTAACATTTTTTCCACTGTTTTGGTCTTGTATAAAATATGTTTCCTGGTTTGCAATATGTTTCCATGTGATCTCATTAACTCGTGCTCTAGGGCAGTTGGAAGTTACTGTTGAAATGTGATTTTAAAGTTATTTTACCAATCAGATACACTGACAGTGCTTCCTTCCACCAAAAATACCTCTCATTTTATGTATATGAAAGTGCTGGGCAACTGAACACGGACGTCAACAGGATCACAGCCTACGCAACAGAAACTGTTATTTTAAATCTTTCCAAAAAAAATTGGTTAAGAATTTGTCACAACAGAGCTGGATTTTTTTTCCTGTTATGTTACACAGCTGTTCTGTTTCAAACGCGAGGACTGTAGGGGTGGATTCCAACAAACAACTTGGGCTCCAAAATCTACCCGGTCATAATGATTTTGAGATAACCAGATTTGATTACCTCCTCTGTCTCTTCCTGAATATGTGGTACAGTTTTCATCAAAAGCCAGCATGCCTTGGAAAATCACTGTCGTCTTTCCCTCCCTCTCTTGCATTCCCATCTCTTTGGGAATGCATGAGGAAGCATGAGGGAGCGGGCTCAGGCACTCCATCGGCTGAGTGCTGAGTCCTTTCCCAAGGTTTTATAGTGGGCATCAGTCTAAAAAGGAAACTGCTTTTTGCTATTGTTTCTAAAACTGATGTTGTTTTTAATTCGTCATAATTAAAGTTCAGTCTGCTTTAGGCTTTCCAAATCCTGGAGCAGGGGAATAATAAGAATAAATAATGAGAGTGTAATAATGCCTACCTTAGCAGAAACAGAGTATTTATGTGTTTCATGAGCTCGGATGCTCAGCCCGGTCCTCAGGCTCTGTGGTGCAGATCTGGACTCACCCATCTCCCTCCAGACTGTGAGCATGTTGCTGTTCCTGCACGGGACTCGCCACGCAAGTGCACAGGGTCACGGCACAGGGTGGGAGGGTAGAGCCTGACCTCATAGCTGAGGCTTGAGCTGCCCAGGTTAACCCAGGGCTGGTGGGGATTTGTCTGCAATCCTCCAGTTGCAGCCCAGGGCCTTGCACCGAATATTTGGATGTGGAAAATGCTTAGAGACTAAGCAGAGATTTCAGTGGAAGCATTGGAACAAACGGTGAGGTAACAATGGGAACCATACCTTTTCTGAGTTATCTAAATATACCAGTGTGCCTCAAAAAGTCCTGGAGGTAAATCATGATGCAGAGTCAAAAGATGGTCTTTGCAAAGCTCTCTTTTCAGCTTTTATCTCCAAGATCTTTTATTTTTTTATTTTGGTGTTTGTGCATTGTGCTGTCTTACTCAAATGCAACAAATTTCTGTCAGTAGTATCTCTCTTGGAGTTAATGCAGCAAATACTTCTAAGAGAAAAGAAGCACTCTATTAGGCAGTTACTGAACATGCAGGTGATGCCCTGTGTTTCTCAAGCCCTTGCCTGTGTCAGTTGTGTTCCTCTGTGCCATTTCTCCATCACTCCAAAGTGCTGTGTAGAGCAGAATGTCTCGTGGACAAAAATGACAAAGCCAAAATAGAAGTGCAGGACTGGACTTCTGCCCTCAGCTGTGGAGGCACTGTTAGTGACTATTTCCAAACTAAAATCCAAACTAATTTTTTTTATTCTGTACCTGCTCATAAGCAGGTTCTAAATCACCCTATATCACAACAAAAAGTATAGGCACTCACCAAAATGCCATGTTTCTGATCATCCTGGCAATTTTATATTACTTTCCCTTCACCTGTTGTGTTTGACTAAACACAACCTGAAATTTCCTGGAAGCAGTTTCCTACTCTTTGAAAACTAGTGTATTGATGAAATCCATATCAAGTGTTATGGATTTAATCCAAGGAGCGTGTTGGCCTCCTTGAGCTTGAGCTTGCACTAAATGTAGTGTTTTTCAAGAGGAAGGGAAATGGTTGGGTCTGTTAGTTGGGCATATGGCATATATGAGGTCTACCACACCAAAAGGAGTTTCCAGGAATAGACAAGTGACTTTTAAAAGCTCCCTATGGTATTTTCTTTCACAGTTTGGGGTTTTTTTTAACCGTCAAAAGCAACATTTTCTTTAGCTGGAGTCTCTTTTTCAACCTCAGAAATACACACGTATGTTTTTGACCTCACAGGCCCGTGTCATGTAGTTTTACATGTATGAGGACTGAAGTTTGCGCCTAGAGAATGTATGGTTGGATATCTTTCTGCAGGTTGCAAAAGCACCATTTGACTTTTGCATCAGTGAGCTTTTTTGGGGTTTTTTGTGGATTTTTTGGGTTCTACTTTTGAGAGTCTGACAGCATTAAACTCAAGCATGTAAAAAATGAGGCCCCAAACAATATGATTCCCTTAAAAACTATGGTTTTAAAATGTTGTAGACCTTTTTCTTCTTTCTTTCAGTTTGCGGACCTTTCAGATGCTCTGGATTTTGCAGTTGGTTTTTTGGGTTTTTTTGTGTGTGTGTGTGTATTTGGTTTTCTGTGGTTTTTAGAGGTGTTTTGTTCCAGATTATGAGATAGAGGGCAATCATACTTGGGAAAAGTTGAGTTTCTCAAGAAAAAGGCACCAGCAATCTTAAGATGAGATGAGATAGTCAGCGATGCAGTAGCACCGGATTTGCTGACCTGTGCATCCATGGCAAACTTGCGTGTTTATGGCAGGCAAGAGGAAGTTCCTCAGACAAAGCAAAGGCAAGGCAGTCTGGGCAAGATTCAGTGAAGTGGGGACTTGAGGTTGTGGGGCAGTGACCATCTCCTGGGACTCGTTAGTGTTAATTGAGGGGCCAGCACTGGGAAGTGGACAGGGAGGAGCCCAAAAGCTGCTTGCCTTTTTCTGTTTTCTGCTATATTCCTGCTGGATAGGGATATTTGGATGCTTTCAACATGTTTGTTTTGCCATCACATAGCAGTGATTTTTGATTACATTTGGTTGCCATAAGGCTGAAGACTATTTGGAAGTCTGTCTCAGTAAACTGATATATTTTTGTTTGTTTAATTTAATCCCCCCCACGCTTTCTCCCAACTGTTTTTCAGTTCATTCAAACAACGCTGTGAGCATCTTACTAATGGCCTTCCTTCACTAGCTCATTTTAACACCCAAGGATTCTAAATTCAGATTAGGCAGAAATGCGATACCAGCCACTTGTTATCTCCATTCCTGCAGCAATAGTTTCTTGTCCTTTCTCTAAGCCATCAAATGTGAAAATTCCAAGGCAAACCAATCTCTGAGTGTGAATTTTTAGGACAGTAGTGTGAAACATTATGTGGGAGAATGACAACGACTCATGTTTTCAGACTTTAGCATGAGGAATTCCAGCATGCCTCATGCACTTCACAGAGGAGCTACTTGCTCCACATGCCAGCAAAATACAGCCAAGTCTGGGGTGGGACACAGAATCTATTTTAACAGCTCGCAGCCAGATTGCTCAATTGTCAGACAGGAAATTCAAAAAAAGAGAGAGTAAAATCTGCCCACGTTAATTCTTAGGTGAAATATAAAGCAGGTGTATTTCTCTGACCACAATCAAGTTGGTGGACACGCAGCCATCACCCTTGTTTTCTTAATCTTTCAAAATCACACAGGCATCCACTTTGATGTGAGACAAGTAATAAATAGTAAATTGTAACCATGTTTGCATTTGGTGCAGAATTGGAGCAGGTTCAAGCTAGCAGCCTGGTAAAAGTTTCAGCAGCCCTGTGGTTTCTCTGGCTTGTGTTTTTGTTTCTATAGAAAAACTCCTTGTCAGAAAAAACTGGGTTTAGCACAGGGCACCCATCTCAGCTATACTCCTTCTAGGTCACTCATTTTCTTCAGGTGCTGAAAGACACTGAGCATCTTCCCCTTCTAGGCAGTGGCTTATGCCACTCTCAAGCAGCTGTCTGGGGTAGATGACTCTGTGCTGTGGTACTTGGCCAAGAGCAGGGCTAGTCCCAGGGTGAGACTGGCAGTTGTTCTTATACCTTTCTGCAGTTTGGGTCAAAAATGTTTGTGAATCTTTTCTTCAAGTGGCCTCGGGCACCTAATAGCTTAGAAAGCGTAAATGGTAATTTAATTCCCAAATGGATAGCAGTCATGTGAAAATGGAGCTGAAACACCTTTACAAAGTTTAGCAGAAGTTTTTGGCTTTGTTTCCTCCCTGTCTATATTCCAGTGGGCTGCTTAGTATCTTTCTTTTTTTTTTTTTCTGTTTTTTTGTAACTTGATAAATCTTACTGCTAAAGGCAGAAGTCAGCCAGACTGGATAATCTGTTTTTGATTTAATCATATTGTGTATCTGGTGTGTGCAAAATAAATCACTATTCATCTGGTTTTTAATCTGATTTATGTAGGACGGAGTTATATTGAGCCAGTTTTCTACAGCCTAGCACCAGGTACCTGCCTTGAAGCAACTATACCTCATTACAGCATTTAGAAGGACTACAGTGAGATTTATTAGGGCACAGAAAGGAATGGGACAGGTTTTCAGCTGGTAGAAAATGCCATCTAAGGGAAAAACGTTGATGTGTATTTGATAGGAAAACTGCATGCAGACTTTTATTCCTCTTCTTGACTGCTGTGGTGGGGCTCTTCTCCATGTGATGCTGGCTTGATGGGGTAGTTTGGGCCTTTTCAAATTGATATTTGCAGCAACTTTTACAGATCTGATTTTACCACTACATCATTTGCTTGGTGGCTTTTTCCCTGAACCACGCTTAGCCACAGGAAATTAAGTGCATGATGAAGATAACCTAACATAGGAAATAGCTCTTACAGCCCCAGTCCATGACACTGCTGCATGCATCACTTTGCTTCCTTTATCAGGAAAACTCGCATTAATTGCCAATTTATAATTGGGCACGTGGTGCTTTGGAAATTTGATTGTAGATTTCATGCTTACAGCAAACTGTATTTTTATTTTCAAACTTTATTTGAGAACATGAAATTTACAACTTAAGTATATTAACATTTCCAGGTGCTGATTTGAAAGGGGGGGCAGGTTGTGTGTTTTTTCTTTGTTCTTTTTTTTTAGAGCTGTCATTAATTACAAAACTATCACTTTTATGTATCTTAAAAAAAACCCAAGCCTCTTCACATGAGGGCTACATGCTGTCAGTCAGAGTTGTCCTTTTTAATTAAGTGTTAAAAATTTGTAATCTGATAGATGTTGTGTCCACAGAAAAAAAAAATCCATCAAGTGAGAATTTACTTAAAACCAGAAACATCTGTTTAAAAATGTGTGCTGATCATCACCAGGAGAGACACAGCTGTTTTGCTCTACTCTTTGTCATTTATCATTACTCAAATATGCTTCATCCAGATTTATTTTTTTTTTCAGACTAAAATATGTGCACCTAAAGTGCTAGGCAAAGAGCAGTGGCCCATACAATGGCCATTTGTCCGTAATTTTCTGCTGTCTCTTCATTCCTTGTATGTGTGTGTAGTAATTGAAGAGCTTCCCCTCACCTCCAGTGTGGGCCCTGGCCATTTTGGGGGAAAGGCCTGCACGGGAGCTTAGAAGGTGCAACATCCTGCCTGTACGTGAGGCAAGGTGGAAGGCAAATTCAGGGTTTGTCCCTGGCAGGCTCTTGGCAGTGGAGAGACTGCCCCCCGGCTTCTTCTGACTCCAGATGTTCATGGAAGCTGGGAACCTGCACAGGGACAACGTCTTTCTTTTAGCTGAGCTCCCACTTAGGGTGAGCTGGGATGGATACTTCTCTTCCTCTCCATTATTGGGCTCCATGTCCTGAAGGCTGGAGAACAGAACAGCTGGAAGTTTTGGAGCCCACAACTTGCCAGTGAGCTGTCCTGGGGTAGGAGGAGGTGCCCAGGGAGCAAAAGTGGTCCTGGTCCTCACTCAGGACGAGACTTAGTGGCTCGAGCTGACCCCTGTAATGTGTAATAGTGTGTGTCCACAGGCATGCAAATACGTGGCTCAGACTTGTAAACAATGAAAATAATGTAGGAAAACTTAGTACCACCTGAAGTCTCAGCAGTGCTTATGCACACATGCACTAGCAGATGTGAGTTCAATGTGCTCATGATATGGGGCTGGTTAAGCACTCACAAACACCCAAAAGGCAAAGCAAAAACACTGCCCACGCTAGTGGTGAAGTCCTGTTCTGCAGAGGAGCCAGCAGGGCTGCCTTGAGGAATATGAGAGTTGTAATGTCTGAGAAGCCACAAGTGTGGCTGAGCATGGATCACCGGGATGGTAACATGGAGTATCCAGCCTCCAGCTGAACACGTGGTTGTAGTATACGCATCCAGTGTGGAAGATCTTGCGCATCCTTCCCTTGTCAGGCAGCTCATTTCAGCCCTGATCCTGGCTGCCAGACTGTCCTTGCTCCCAGGCTGTAGCAATGGGGCAAAGATCCAGTAAATCCCCAGTGCCCAGCCTCCTCACAGGCTGGGGAGAGCTGATGAGCCATCGACTGCAGGCTGTGTGCCACAAGTCCTCTCACCCTGCCAGGGAGCCCATGGCACCTTCAAATGGTGGAGGGCCACAATTTTCTGCTTGCTGGTTGTCTTCTCCGGGCTGATGGGAGAAGTAATAAAGTTTCACATAAAAGGGCAGGGGAATGTGTTGCCGTTGTGCTGTTTAACTACTTGTAAAGATTTTTGAAGGACACTCAGTGAAGAGAATTCACCGAAGAAAAGAATATAGAGTAGGCATGAAATTAGCATTTACTCGTGAAGCTTATTGTTTCAATTTTAGGATTAGTACGTCTGTCTCAGGGCTGCTGTTTATACAGTCCTTGTTTCTTTTCTTTCAAAACATCTTGGCATTTCTTGGAGGTCTCCAGCTATTTTCAAGTGTGGTTTTATACTGGAAGAGGGTTTCTAAGAATGCCACCTCCCCACCATTGCATGTTGTTGGGCTGCTTGATGGTGATGAGTCCTTAGTATTTTAGTTAATTGCAGAGTCAATACTGAGCCAGAAGAGTGAGCTGCATTTTCTGCAGGCTTGCTCATCACCATCAGTAGGATTCATGAGTAAGTTCTGACTTCAGAGTTTGCTCCCTTGCAGTGCATTAACCCAAACCATACCGGCTTTGCTTTGAAGCTCTCAGGCATGCTTTGTGCTGGGAATGAAGCAGGGAATGGCTTTTTCCCCTTCTTTCCACCCACTGTAAGCAGAGCAGATTTGTTGAAACCTGTTAGACTCATTAAATGCCAAACAAGTTTCACTTTCACAGCAGAAATCTTCTTCCTAAAACTTCCCTGTGTCTTTCTGCCTTTTTTCTTTTGCTTCAAGAGTTATTATATAAGATATTTGTAATCTGTGTCTTAAAAATTTTCAATTTTGGATACAAATCAGATAGCATCTGGGCCAACAGATAGGCTCAACCCATAAATCTTCCTAAGAAAAGCCATTAGCTTCTAAATTACTTATGTCATGGCATTATCCTTATAGATGAAATTTTAACTGTAGAGGTTGAAGGATGAACTGTGAGACACGGTGTCTAAAGTAATAGTGCTGACTGCTTGTGGTCTGTGATAGTGTACTTGATGTTAATTTTTAATCTGTTTTCCTTTCCATTGTAGCCCATCTCTGCCTGCTCTTGATTGGCAGCTGCCATCTCACTCAGGACCTTACGAACTACGTATCGAAGTGCAGCCGAAATCCCACCATCGAGCTCATTACGAGACAGAAGGCAGTCGCGGGGCTGTGAAGGCATCTGCGGGGGGCCACCCCATTGTGCAGGTACCAAACCGTGTAAAAAGCAGCACAGGTTCTTTATCTCCGTACTCTGTGGCGAGCGCCATTTCCTCTCTAAAATCAAAAAGTAATGGGAGATTTTTCTTGTCCTCAGAGATTACTGCACCTGAGCACACCTTAGAGCATATTTTAAACTGGTGGACCCAGCCTTTGGTGAAAACAGTGCAAGAGCATAGTGATTGCAGGGCAAGTGGATTGCTGCTCTGTCCGTGTAGGACTCAGCAAGTGTTCAGCTTGCACGCTGTGACCAAGGACCTATTTGTGCAGTCAGACATGCAGTTTATACTGAAATCAGCTGGGGACGTGCCTCAGTACATTTAGTCCTTGACTTGCAGTTGGATCTAATCAGAACTGTGAATGCATGTTGGACTGCAGAGCTGTAGCAGTGATGTAGAAGTATGTTGCCGATTTCGAAGTTGCAGTGAGCCTGAGGAAAGGCTTTTAGAGTTTCTTCTGTTCAGTTCCTAAAACCCTTCCAGCTGCTCTGGACAGCATCTGAGGTCTGAATCTAGTTTCATGAATTCTACCAAGCTGTTTAGTTACTCTGTAGAAAGCATTTCTTTTAATAACATTCTAAACGGACCCTATTTTGTTTATATGAGTAGTCTCATCCATTTTTAAAGGCCTTTACTCGGGAGTAGGAAGAACAAGATTTGATTATTTAAAACAAAAAAAGAAAATGTAGTGGAAGAGAGCAGGAGAGCCTGTCCCTCCTCAGCTGCTGCTTTCTCATCCAGCAGTTAAACTCCCACTGCCACCCATCAGGGTTGTGACCCTCTGTGCAGCAGAGCCCAGGTTTTATCCCTGCCCAGATGCCACAGGACTCATGGATGCCACGCTTGCACTGCTTGGGCTTGTGCCACAAGCCATCCTGCAGGAGCAGTGGCTTGTTGAAAGCCCAGATGGCTCAAGATGATGGACGGACCACACGTGCAGGGCAGTGCATGTTTGTTTATTTGCTGTAAACCCCTGTTAGCAAACACGTCTGTTGAAGGAACGGTGGGAGGCTGGGATGACACCGGGCTGCTGTGTAAATGTGTGCTGCTGCTGCAGCTGGAAAAGGAAAGTGAGAGGAGTTGCCGGCAGCAAACACACTTTAGCTCTGCCAGAACTCGTCAGTGACATGAGATTATGGAAGTTGTCTGCTGGAAGTTGAAAGGTTTTAGCAGAACATTTGTGAATGATATTAAAGAGGGGCTTGTGGCAGACATGCTTGTTGACAATTAATGCCTACTCTGTGGCTTGCTGCAAGGAAATGCAAATGGGGAGGCATCAATTTGCAAAGGCTGGCTTGGCAATTGAAATTTCTTACGTGCATTTTGGAAAGACTGAATATGATGCCAACATTTAATTGGACTAAATGTGTCCAGACATTTCCCCTCTGATCCCCTGTCCCAGTCTGTCAGGAGGGAGCATGCTGCTTCCAAACACAAACAAGTGTCAGAAGAGAGGAGAGGAAATTATGGAAGGGCATGAAAGGAGAGGGGAGGAAGCAGACAGTCCCAGCCCTGTCAATTGGCTCTCCCGGCTTAATAAGGATTAATGTATTTTTCAGTCCTTCTATTACAACCCAAACATCCCTTTCTCCAAAAAGAACAGAAACATAAAAAGGGGCAGAAAAAGCTTCTCCGTGCTGACATTGCCATCATGGCCAGTTATCTGTTTGAAGACATACATAGAAGTTCTGACTTAGACCAGAGGTGAATAGATGGATGGATTAAAAGTACTTCCAAAAAGAAAGGAAGTATTTAAATAAATTTTGTAAGAGAAATAGTAAGTACTTACAAATAAAGAAGTACCTGAAAAACAAAAGTATGTATAAATAAATGGAGGAGGAGGAAATCTAGGGAGTAGTTTCTGTTAAATTGGTGACTGGCAAAACCTGAAGAATGCATCTCTGAATCAATGTATTTCCAGATGTTGCAGCTGTTTTGGTCAGGTTTGATTCATCCCACTGGGTTATATTGAAAGGAGCCCAAGTTTTGAAGTTCAGTCCCAGTAAGCTCGAACAGAATCTGAGTGTCTTCAGGAGAGAGATTTTGGATCAAGCTTTTCCCTCTTTATTATTTCTGGTGTTTTCTATTCTGTTGACTCAGGGAAAACTCCCCTAAAACTGCTTTGACCTCTTGTACTACCCTTTTCTGTTGCATTTTTTCCCATGTTGACAGTCAGGTCTTTCTTATGTTGTTACTTTGGGGAAACTTGCTTTATATCTGCTGTTACAGCTCTTCCCCTTTATTTTCAACAAGAAGAGAATATGGATGAGGTCTCTTCTCTCTCTCTCTTTTTCTCTGTCTTTTGTTTGTGTTTCAAACCCCTTCTCGCTGGCATCTTGCTTTCCAAACTGGGAGATGTTCTGACATTAATACCTCCACAAATCTGTTGGGCATGCTAAGGCAGAGGAGAAGTAAATCCAAAAAGCATCCACTGTTCATGGCGTGGTTCCCAAACAAAATTGCCAGGAGGTTGCTTTCTCTGCAGCCGGAGCAGTTTTATCTATTTTTTTTCCAGGCAACATTAGCTTCCTTGCTGCTGATCCATCTCTTCTTTTATGACGTGGAATGCCTGAGGATCAAAGGTTTCTGAGGCAAGCATGCTGGATGAGGAGAGCAGTGGCATTGGAGGGCAGGAGTCTCTCATGGGAATGACATGAAGCCCAAGGCCGGAGATGAATTTTTTCTTTGGCTTCTCCAGGCTGGTGACTTTCTGTGTGATGGAGAGGGCCACATGTGAAGCTGAGAACTTGGCACTGAGAGATGAGATTGGTTTTCTCTCCAAACCTGAACATGGGAAGGGGCAGGTAGAACTGGGCAGTAGTCATGTCCACCACTCCTTATCTGCATCATATATGGGACTTGTGCACTAGAAGCTCCCGTGGGCCATCTCCCAGGCATATTTCATGCCAGCAGGATTTCCTGTGGATTTCCTTCTGCGGGATGGCAGCACCTTCCCTGCTGCATTTAGGAAAAATATGGTTTGGAGCGCTTCAAGTTGCCTGTGATGGCTTCTGAGGCTGGTAATGCAATATTCCTCTCTCACACATTTCGCTTTTGCCTGTTTGGGTGTTTGGCTGCCATGGCAGCTCCAAGCTATCGCTGTTCCCAGTTGCTAAACGTTCGGAGAGTGGGATGAGCCGGCGCGCCTAGCGAGCTAAAAATGCTGCAGAGGATTGGCAAGCGAGCAGTGCTGGGGAGCGGTGCTGATGAGCTCACGGCTGGCACTGGCTTTCACCCCTTGGCTTGGGGAAGTGTTTTGTGGGTTGCTGTTGCCTTTGGTGATTTCAGACCGGAGTACTCCCACCTCTGAGTCAGAACAGGGACGGTGCCCTGGCTGGCATCAGGCATTGGGAAGCTGCATGTTTTGTCAGGTGAGGTTTAAACCCAGGACCACTCTAGGGGTGAAATCCTGTCTTTTAGCATCCTGCTGGCACCTGCTCCTTCTCAAGAGTTCATGGCTGGGGTGAGGATTTTTTGAACAAAGCAAAATTAAGTGAATGGGGTATTCAGGAAACCCACAGCATTACATAGCTACAGACCCATTTTAAGTGAGGTGAATTTAATTCATGGGGTTTACATCCAGAACATCTTAAAAATATCTCCCAGTTCTTCATTTTGAGAGTAATGGTGAGGAGTTGCCCAAGATGGGGTTTGCATTCCAGCCAGTGATGGCTCTGTTTCAGCTGCAGGTAAGTAATCCAGCAGATAAAAGTTTGGGCTCCTCAGGGAGGGATGGCACCAGATTATAAATACATGGTCTGTAGATATTCTAATTAATAACTCATCTTTGAAATAAGTCAAGCACTTTGACTGCCTGAGATGGAATTTTTACAAGCAGGGTGTGGTGTATCTGCGAGATAAAATCCAAATACTCAAGAATGTTTAATTAAAGGGCATGATGTACTCCCATAGAAGATTGTACTCAATGGTGAAAGAAAATATTCAAATGCACAGAGTAGTCTAGTAAACACTTTTAAAAGCCATTATTATTATTAAACTTTTTGACACAAAATATGCCAGGAATTCTCTTCAAGATCACTCCTGACATGAAGTAGATAAATTGGTTAGAAAAAGCAAAGAAAATGAGTTGTAATGGTTCTCTTTTTTTGTCTAAGTAACCAGTACTTAGATCCAGAATTTGTTTTCCTCTTGAATGGAATACACAGTGAATGCTGCCTTACCTTTCACTGTACCTCTTTGAGTGAGATGAGTGTATGGCTCCTGTGCTCCAATACAAAATTCCATCTGAGCGTGTGAACAGCTTAATAGTCCGAACTCCCCCATTTTACAGGCAAAACACAATTATTTGTCTACTGTCTTACGTAGTCGAAATATTGTCTGTGCTGGAGATTTCCCCACAAGAGTAGTGTGTATCCTTTCTTGACAAGATCTCAGGTAGGCATTTTGGGTCTGATTTTCAAAGGCCTTGAGGCATACATTGGGCTTTTAAAATCCCCTTATGACTAACAAGCGTCAGACTCTCCTCTGTGGCAATCACTGCCTCAGTTTTTTTTTGTACATCTCCACATCACCATAATTAGGCACCAACATGCCCCTGAGTTATTTGTGCACCTCAGCAACACATGGAGTCTGTTATTGGTTGCTTCCCATGGATCAGTTGGTTTTGTTGCTTTTGGATAACAAGCACAAAGTCCCAGTGCAGGTGCTGACCACCACAGGTATCTGCCAGAGCCCTTTCATCTTCAGACTCATAAGCAATGAACAGCTTTTGCAAACCCCTTGGGGAATGGAAAGCCTCATTGACAAAACAGTGTTACTTCAGGGGCCATCACACTCCGATCAGCATTTCTCATATACCTGGCTTCACATACAGCCAACAGTCAGACAGTCCTGAGATAACCAGAAGGCTAGGTGAGAGGAGAGAACTGAAGAGCTAAAGGAAAAGACTGGAAAGAAGTGTTCACCACTGATGACAGGAAGAAGATGAAGGTATGAGGAAGCCCAGAGGAAGGGTCTTCCAGACAGAGCAGGCCAAGTCCTTTGTAGCAATGCTCTGGTGCTGCATAGCAAGAGTAAACCTATGACGAGTCACTTTGCAGTGTGTTCATAAGTGCTTTTCTTTGTAGGGGTCCCCCACTGCTACAAGTTTGTTTTAAACAACAGAGCTGCCACCATTGCTGAGTGAGTCAAGGGGATTAGAAAGAAAAAACAGTTCCTGGTATGTCCAGCTCCTGGCCCCCTGACACCTGACCAAGAGGAGAAGATGTGGAAAAAATAGTGTTAGCTGCTTTCCCCTTCTCTCTCTGGATCTGTCAGAGCAGAGCAGAGGGCATATTCTCATTAGTAAGTAGCGATTCAACTCATTGTGCCACAGCAGACTTCCTCTCTGTGCTGCTCTTAGCTTCTTTTTAGAAGGCAGCATCACCTTTTTGTTCAGATGGAAATATAATCCTTCCTTATGGTGGGCATATAAAGACATTGGCAAGCACCTGTTAGCCAGATTGCAATTAATAGCACAAAGCCTTGCAATCACACAACAAACCAGACAGGGAGCCTACACTTTATAGCCTTGTTTTAGACAGCCGGTACTTCTTAAGAATAAATCTGAGCTGAATGGCTTTCTCACTTTTTGCATCTGTATAGTTAAAGCTAAACCTCAAACTAGCAGACAGATAATCAAAACTGAAAAGTAGAATGATTTGGCAGATGTTTTAAAGCTGCTATTGCTTCTATAAATCCAGCAAATGGAAGAAAGCCCATTGAAAGCTTTTCATCACTTTGTTTTGTTTTGTTTTGTTTTGTTAGGAGAGCATATTTTGGGAAAGAGGGAGTTTCTCATTTTTGGGTTTTGCATGAAGTTGGTCCCACAAAGTAGCTCCACATGCACAGCTGTATCATTAGCTTGCAGCCTCCCTGAGGAGGAGTAAGTCCAGAAGGGAACCATCCTGGAAAGTGTGCTGCTGTCAGCTGGAGAAGATTGCATGACCCTGAAAATGCAACTTCAGTTCTGATTTATGAGCCATCCTGGGGACAGGCCTCTGCTGTTTGGTGCTACGGCCCTTTCCAAATGAAAAACGAAGTTTCCATCAGCCAGTGCTTGGGGGATGCACTCTGCTCTCTGTTAAAAATGATACCTCGCCCACGCTCAGCGTGATGGACGCCACAGTACATATCCCAGCTGTTACGGTGCTGAGATGTTCAATCTGGCTTTCCAGCCTGAAGGCTTCAGCCCTAGATTTGCCTTCAGTTCAGAGTCAGTGGCTGCAGGCAAAGCAGAAGTTGGTTGTGGCCTTGAGAGACGAGAGGATGGAAAGTATTCCCATTCCTCTGCTGGTGCTGTCTCCATTCCCTTGGGAAAGAGGGTGATGATACTGGCTCCTGATTGTCCTTTCCATTGGCCTCTCCTGGTTTCCTTTCTGCCTTCTTCTTTGAAATAAGAGAGTCAGTGGCATTGCTGTCACTCTATGGGGTATCTTCTAGCTGTCCTCTGTGGGCAGTTGATATGGCAAAGACCTTCTATATTAGGGAGGAAGCAGAGGAGTCATCTTTATCTCCAGCACAGCTCACAGAGCCATCCCTCCTGCTTCCCTTGTCAGGCTGAGTTTGGTCACCAGCACCCTGAGTGCTTACAACCAGTGTGATAGAAGTCTCTGCAAGGTCAAGAAAGGCAGAACATAAGTGTAGTAGACCTCTCTGATTCCTCATTCACTTTTCTTCATGTCTTGTGCTGCATCCTTTTAACTTAGTGAACTGCTTTCATTGTGGACAGAGGGTTTTTTCATGTTGTGTAAAAGAGCAATTCATCATAATTTTGGAAGTGTACCTCTGAAATGTGTATTACTGCTTTTCAGGGCAGAATCAGGACTCATCCTTGACTGTTAGAGTGTGATACTTTTTCTTGTCCTTTCTATCCTTTTTGTCCTGTGCTTCATATTGCATCACTTCTGCTAAAAGTTGCCAGTGCCATGTCTCTTGCTCTGTGACAGAATCAGAAGGCAAAGCTGCAGATGCTTCTGGTTAGCCAGAAGAGGCTACCAGTAGTGCTAGAAATTGCTACCCACTTTTCAAAGGAAAAATATAACATGGGTCGATCTTTTGCTTGCCTCAAATTACCAGACCTCAATTAAAAAAAAAATAACAATGAAACCCCAAACTCAAACTAAAATACATTCAAAACTGTATTGGGACATTCCTGAAGTTAGACAGCTTAGTGTGCTTAAGCACACGCTTAGGGGTTTGATGACTCTTAGTTGGTTTAGCCATTTTTGAGAAAATAAGACTTGGGGGATGAGGTTGACAACTGGATTTAAAATAGCTTTTCAGGGAGGTTCAGGTGATATGTGAGGCTGTGGTTTGGGCAAGAACCACAGTCGTCACTTGACTTAGTTTTGGTTGCAGTTGAGAAGACATACACCAAAGTTACCAATCAGCCAATCTGCTCCAGACTTGCCAGATTATTGCACGTTAACATGCACCCAAAATCTGAAATGAAACACAGTTAAAATTAAAATGCAGCTTTGCTAGAAGCCAGATGCTTCATTATGAGCTGAGGTAACCTACCTGCCAAAGACTGCTAACCTGCATGAGGCAGGCGATTAATTTTTTACAAGTCTGCTTTGGGAACTAGACGTCTGTCCTCTATTCCTAAAAGTAATATCTCAGGGCAAACGATTTTTTTTTCTTGGTACTCCAAATTGCATAAAACATATATTATGAAAATTATATTACTTGCATTCTGCATGAAGATTCTGTATGAAGGGGGCCAGTTCATATTTCAGATCCTTTTCACACCAGTCTAACTCCATTGGAATTTCTGGTTTTATACTTCTTAATTTTTATATGTAAGAAGAGTAAAAAATGACATCTGTGGCACACCTTGTGATCTGGAATATCAATATATATAGTTATAATACTGATTTTCCATTTTAATTAGTAATTTTTTCTAATAGCAGGCTGAATTGGTGGAAAATACGATGTCCAATTACTCAGTTGCTCTCTCAAAGTACATTGCATCTTCCATTATGAGCAGGGGTTTATAATTTCTTTTCTTGTTGAGAATAGCTTGAGATCTTCTTTGATATATGCCATGAAAGGGAGATGATACTTTATAGAATCTTCTGTATACATACACAGAAGTAAAATTTGTTGCATGCTGTCAATGCAGTGAAATCAAATAAACTTTCTTCTCCCACCACATTTAAGAAATAATTTAGCAGGAGTTGTATATTTTCAGTGAAACAGTTGAAACATGCTAGTGATCAATTTACTTACACATGGTAAAAATAATATAGGTTGCAGACAGATTTGTAATGCAGTTTTTAAACACCTGTTTTTAATGTTTCAATACCCAATAAAGCAGAGGAACTCCTGCTTTTGGTTTGCATGCAGACGTTGTGCACATTGGGATTTAAAAGTCTGCTGCCTAGGTTTCAAATGAAGTAAACAGCACTTGCAGGCACAGTGTGGGCACATTTTGGGGAGTTACAGACTCTGGAGTCTCCCTCAATGAGTTTTGCTCTTTGAGACACTGATACCGTGGTGTTACAGCCAAAAGTGAATCCTGGCAGTAACCCACAGTCCTCACGAGAAAGAGAACTGCTCCCTTGCCACTTGCAATCCTACCCATGTAGAAATACTGCTGGTCCAGTTCTGCGTAGTGAGAGGGGGAAGAAATGTAAAAGAGATAGGGCAAAGTGATCTGTTACAGTGAAACCAAGCACTTAAATACGTCCTTAAACTTTCATAAAGTGGGATTAAATGTTGAATATGTGCTTAAGTTTTCTACCAGGCGAGAATACACTGATAAACTGGCAATTAATGGTGCAATGTGTTGTTACTCAGGTTACTCGGCTGCAAAATCTGGCTTAAGACATTTTTGCTGCCTTGCCACGGGTGTTAGAAGAGATTGGGTGTCAGGCATGAGTGTGTGGGGCTGCCAGGTGCCCAAAAATAGCACGATAAAGGGGAGCAAGTTGCAGTAGCTTCATTCTGTTCTTGCAAGCCTCTTTGCTGCTTTTCAGGACACCTACTAGGTTTTCCCTCTTAAAAATCTAATGCTTTTTGGGCATCAGTTGCAGGTTCCCTGTATATTGCTACATCCTTTTGATGGTTTTCAGGCTTCTGGAGCCTCCTTTTCCTCTGCGTTCAGACCCTTTGATTTTGGGATCCCTCAGGATGACTTCATCTTGGTTTTGTTCTGCCACCATTGTGCCTGTGCACACCTAATGGCCCTGAAGTCTCTGAAGCTTTTACTGGCTGTCTTGATAGAAAGTCAGGTGTGATGATACTGGAGCCAGGCTTTCCATCACTGTCCAAAATATTTCCGTTACTTTCCTCTGTCTTTGGCCAAACTGTACCTTTCTTCATGTCATCTTAGTCTGTGATTTAGACTGTTCAGTGAAGTCTATGGTATTTAGCTGCTTGCTGTCCCTGTGCCAGCATGAAAACAGCAGTGTCAGCACGTCCTGCGTGTTCCGTGCAGGACGTGGATGCCTATACTTGCTGTGCTCAATAAGTTGCACGTTCCTGTCCCCTTGGCTCTCTGCCCATGGAAGGACAGTGGCTCGCCTTTGGGAAGCCTGCAGCATATCGTGACTGCACAAACAGATAAATAGCTAGAAGGGAGCAGGGTGGGAGGGAGATCATGTTTCATTTCTGGAGCGCTGCTCAGAGGTGAACTGTGCATGAAGCCCAGGTGCAGCAGGCGGGTAGAGGGTTAGTGCTGAGTTTTCATGCCCGTCTTAGCATTTTCACCTGAGGCAGCTGCTTGGTTTAACACTGCAAGCAGAGACACCTGAGCTTGAGATGGTTGCAACATGTCAGGATTTAGAAGCTTGAGCAGGGCTTGCATGGTGATGCTTGTGCTCACTGGCAGCCAGGACTTGGCCAGCAGTGCCTTGGCTCTCCTGCATGCACATGCTGGGATGTCATGCTTTGCTCCTGAGCATGGGCAGAGGAGGGATGCGAGTGCCTGTGTTGGATGAGACCGACCATTGCCAAGGTGAGCACCAATGCACAGGGCAGCAGAGCACTGGATGCAGCCATGGGGCAAGGGATGGATGTGGGACAAAGGATGGGTGTGGGGCAAGGTGATGGATGTGGGACAAGGTGATGGATGTGGGACAAGGTGATGGATGTGGGACAAGGTGATGGATGTGGGACAAGGAGATGGACGTGGGACAAGGAGATGGATGTGGGTCAAGGGATGGACGGTGGCACAAGGGATGGATGCTGTGCATGTGCTTCCAGCAGCATGCTGGTGACAGCAGGGCTGGTGAGGGGCTGAGCTCCTGCTGCCACCCCCCATCCCTGCATATCCTGGCCTGACATGTTGTTATTATGATTGCTATGGAAATAATTTCAATATGTTTCGCAGCTCTGAGATGCTGTGTCTTGCATTGTTTGGCTGGAAAGCTGTTTGACTGGTTTTGGAGGGTGGCTGTACATGCACAAATGCTAGCTGATTTTTTTTTTTGTGGTGGAAAGTAGGAGATTCACAGCATGGTTTTAATTAGAACTGCTCATTTAGTCTTTCATTGCAGTGTGTTCTTTAGTTGAAAGATAATTTAATTTTCTTTGTTTTGGAAGATTTTCGTGCTTGTCTGTGTGAAACGTCTTTATTTACTGTGCCTCATTGTGCTTTGTGCATAGCTTTGATTATGAGGAGAGTCAAAAACAAAACTTCCCTGGGCTGTATTATTTCCTACCTGCTGTGGGTTTTAATGCAGTCTCACTTGTATATGTGTACCAAAAGTCTGCATTTCTAGGACACAATCACCAGAGCAAATTGGCAAAGCATGCAGGGTTAGATTTAGCTGTAAAACCTTACTGACTTGAACAGGATTAGCATGTCTAAAAGTTGTGAAGTGCTGAAGAAGCGTAACTGATATGGGTCAGTTTGGTTTTTCATCTTGGAGAAGTCCACAGAAGATATCACTTGTTGAAAAAAGGAAAAAATAAAAAAAAAATCCTGCCTCCTCCTGCAGAGCTCCATATTAAGATATTGTAATACCTCCTCTTCACTGAAGAGTATTTAGTCTGGTTATAACAATGCAGCATAGATCCTTCTTGTTTATAAGAATAAGAATATTTAGATATCGCCTGTCATATCAGAATTTTAAAAAAGGCTACATAAAATATGTAGATCTCTCTCATAGGTGCAGGAACTCATAAAATTGCTCAGAATATGCAGTTACAAAATTAAAGAATTCTATATGGCATTTTTAATCAATCCTTAATAATTCTGAAATTATTTTCTAAATGGGTTTCAAATTAATTTTCAACACCTCTTTTGCAGTGTTGTTGTTTTCATTATGTGGGCCTTATGTATGTATGTAGCTCTCACTCTGCAGTAATATAATATTCTTCAGTTTAGGCTCAAATATTGTTACTGAATACAGGTTATAGAGTGTTATTGACCACAAACTGGCATACAGCTGTAGACTTGTACACAAACTCCACCCACAGCTGCAAACTTGAGCTTTCAGGGACAAACAAATTTAGACCACAACTTGCAGGCACATGTGCAAGGATCTAGGTACACAAGTAATCTCAAGCACATGTCCTGAATACATCAAAGCCTCATTTTCTAATCCCTCACGGTTGTGAGGAAAACCTTAAAATATGTGAACTGACACAGCCCCACTGCTGGCTGCAGGAGCCCCAGATGAGATGGAAGCAGTTTGGAGAGGCTTTGCAAAGAGCAAGGCAGTGCAGGGAAAATACTGGAGCTGGGCTATGTCTCTGCAGTTTTGCTGTCCTAATTGAAATCCCTGAAACTCTTAGCTCAAATAGATTTTACAGGGGTAGTTGCTCTAATCACAGGGCAGTGTTAAACTGGAAGCCTATCTGTAATAGCAGATGTTTGTAGGAAAATGGTCTGGTGAGTAAAAGCATTCTTCTTCTTCAAGTTTGAGTAAAAATAAAGAAAAATATGATTAAGTTTGGCCCTTGGGTTCTTCAGTTATTATTAAATTTTCTTTTTCCTTTTTGTGGTAGAAAAAGGTGTGTAATACATGTTTGAATTGAATGTAAAAAGTTGTCATTATCAGGAATAGGGCTCAGGATTCTATTTTTATTATGATTTTAGCATGGCATCCAATTCTGAAACAATGGCAACAGCAAGGCCACTGAAACTGTATGTGACAGTGCTGCAGAATTTCCTGTGTGTATTACTGGGACTAGGGGGCTTGCTGCAGTCTCTGCAGGGAAATTAGCTGCTCCTTTGTGTCATCCTTCTGAGGAAGGGAGAGAGGGGTGAGTGATCCCATCTCAGGCACAAGGAAGGAGGCTGTGGAGGAAGCTGGACAAGTGTCTGTCTTCTGGCCATGACCACCTGGAGTCAGCCTGTGCTGAGGCTGACCCCAGGACCAGGCTAAAGCAGGCCCCCAAAGTCAGGGTGGGGAAACCAAAACAGTGAATTTAAGCTGTGGTGGAGCCAACGTTGATCTTTCCCTCTGGGAGGGGAAAGGACTGCAAAATACCACTGTCCAAGGTGATGGTCTTGAAGCCCCTCTGTGGAAAGCTGTGGGCAGCTGCCCAAAATGGAAGGCCTGATAGGGAAGTGCAGAGCATTGTGTCTGTAGTGGGGGACTGCCTCTGCAGGGGACTTTTCCCAAGACCTCTGTTCCATATCTCTCCAGGTAAAGCTCAGCATGTGCCTCACAGCACTGCCTCAGGCTTGTGGGACACTCATGCTTTGAACTATGGCCTGGGAAGGTGACAGGGGCAAGTCCACGTTTCAAGTTCATTACATGTCTGCCACTCAGCTAATTACCTTGGTTTCTCTCAGTAATCAGGGGAAGGCTCATCAGTATAGAGTTTTAGTGAGCTATTAATTTTATTCTGATGTGAACATCTGAAGCTGCTTGGGTAAATCACACCTTTGGAGTGCCTGTCTTATTTTGCTGGCTGTGTTGGCAGCCAAGGTGACTAGACTTTGTTGTTGTCCAGCCTGTATGTGTTAAAAGTTAGGTGGCATGAGTCACCTGGCTTTTCCCTTTTTCTTTTGACTGGATGTGTTGTGTACAATTGTTTCTAACTGTGCTTAGCAGGCTTCAAGGTCTTACCAGTTTGCCAAGACTGAGATGTACTTCTTAGGCTGGATACCCAGGTAAGGCTTGAGTATGATTGGGAGGAGAAGTGCCTTTTAAGACCTTGGCATTTTTATCTCTGGCTTGGAACTTGACCCATGCTAGAGCTTGAGTCTAAAGACACAGTCTTGGTTTGGGTATAAAAACACAAATTCTGGTTGCCATAACCTCCCCATTATGCCTCCCTTCAAAGGAGAAATTGTTACCCTCAGCATTGTCCTCAGTTCCTAGTCATGCACTGACATCCTGCTCCGCTGACTGGAGCAGGGTGTCATCCATTTGCAGCAGCAGATAAGCTACTCTATAGGCTTTTATTAGCAAGTTCTGCTATTAATATTTGCAACATTTTACTTGGCTGTCTTACTGACTTTAAACAGGATTGTGGTGTTGGCTTGTCAGTATTCAAGTCAGAAATTCTAGTGCAGCAGCTGTTGCTAAATAATGTTACTCAACATGGCAATATTTAGAATGATTGTTTGAAAATAATCCCTGTATGTTGAGAAAGTTCATTTAGGAGTCTTTTGTGCTTATTTTATTTAGTTGCAGTGGAGATCTCATGCCTTTCAGTTCATTTTAGCCCTTGTGGTAGAGCACCTCACGTTGAGCTCATTGATCAGAGTCTCGTCCGTTCCATCCATTTGCTTTTGGGGTTTTTCTTGGTTAAAAGGAGAAGTGATATCAACCAATGGCATCACCCTCAAGCAACTTAAAGTGTAGAGCCCAATCTCTCTAGATTTCTTGTAGTTTAATCACTCTTTTCTGGTGGTTGAATCCTTGAATCCAAGCTATAAGATATACGTGATCTATTTTTATTGCTGCATTTGGATGCTTTCCATGGAAGACACGCTCTCAGATAAAACTGCAGCATAATCAGAGCTGTAGCACGAGGTGGATCAAAGGTAGTTTGGGGAAGCAGAGTATGACCAGAAAGGTAAAGTGACCTGGCAGAGCCACTGCCCCTTTCTCCTCTGAGACGGGAGTCACAAAGAGCATTTTTATGAATCTTGTGCATGTGACCACAAACTTCTTTAGGGTTGAAACAGCAGAAGCAGAATCTGTCTTAAGGAACATACAGATGCCAGTAGCACTTCTCTGACTCCAGAGAGCAGTGGGATTTCATTAATCTTCTTTATTCCCGAAGGAACATGGCTGTAAATTGTGCAAGGATTGGAACCAGAGGGCTTTTAGTGCTGCATTTTCAGAGTGGAGAAAGGGTTAACTGGCCTCCTGTCACTGTGGTTGCTGGCTTTGTGAGGAGGCTGAAGCACAAATTGATTAAACAAAGAAATGTGTAAAAAGTTACTTTTTCTTTCTGTTCTAATCAAGTCATGATCTCTGATAAAGCAAAAACTCTCTGGTAGTGCTGGGGATAGGAACTCAACCGCTCCATGCCCAGCTCACTGCTTCTTCGTCTAAGACATCCTTTCTCTGCCATTTTATAAAATGCCTTGAAACATTTTCCTTCTTTTAATTCATTCCTTCATTTAAAAAAAAATCCAGCCAAAAATGGACAGAAGTACTGTGAAATTTGGAATCATCAGTATTCATGTGACTTCCAGAAGAAGTGAGGAGGTTTATTTCAGCCAGCCTCCCTTCCAACTCCCTCCTTTCCCCAAACACAGAAAGCAGTCAAGAGCTTGATTCATGGACTGTCTGCTTATAATAAGTCTCACTTGGGGCATACGGCTGTATGCCATGCTAGTGCACTACATGCTTTGTCTGCCTCCACCCCTTGGTTTTCAGTTCCTGCTCTGTGCTGTCGCTTTTCACTCCGTTGATTAATTAAATAGCAAAACGTCTCACAAATTTTTTTTTGTCTTTTTAAACAAGTACTTGGAAAATCAGAGAAATTAAGAATTAGAAGTCTATCTGTAGTAATTTTTATGGCAACAGAACAGTCAGTGCAATATTCGTATTATGAATATGGCTCAGTATTTATAGCTCTCCAAATATTTACAGAGATAAAGCCTTTAAACATAGCCCCAGCTTTCTGTCCTCAGTAGCAGTTTAAATAAATGTCATTTGGAGAGAAGTTAAAATTAAGGAGAAAGAGAGCCATTTCTTTTGTAGTATTCTCTCACTGGTATCTCTAAACTCCAAAAGTTTTATGCCTGCAACTGTGTTGGCTCTGTCCCATGGGAGCCGGTGTTCATCTTGAGGTGCACCTCAAAAGCGTTGGCCCTTAATCAGATAACTCTTACACGTAGGTGGGTGCCCCATTGTCCTCAAATTTGCAAGGGTGAGAATTTAAAGTCATGCAGTTGCTGAAGCACTCGTGAGCCACCAAGTTAAAACGGGGCATTGAGGGTGTGTCTGGGACTGGAGGAGTCACCGAGGGATGCTGTCAGTGGCGCTGTGGCATGGCTGGGATGGGCACTGGTGAAGGGCACCTGACACACGCCCGAGGATCCCGGGTCAGCCTGTGCTCACCGCAAGCAGGAGTGTGCTGGGAGCGAGCGGTGCGTCAGCGCATGGCGAAAGGCAGGCACACAAGTATGAGCTTGTCCAGGGTATATGCCTAAGAACATGTCATAAATTCCTTCTACAGGGCTCTTGTGATAATTTATTTTTTTTTAACTCGTGCATGGCCATGGGTGTGACTGTCCACACTGAAAGCCATGATGGATGCTGAGGGCAAATGTTTGAGTAGAAACTTTTTTGAGTTTACTCTACTGAGTTTCTAGAGTTTCTAGAGTTAGGGGTTGGGTAGTTTCAGGAAGGGCACTGTTGTGTTGGACTTACCCCCAGACCTGGATTTATAACCCTTGGAGCATGATGAGGCAGCAGGGAAGAACATTCCTTTGGTCTTGTGGCAGGAAATATCATGAGAGCAGTAATGACTTCTCGATGTCCCAGTGAATAAGGTGCCCAGGACTTAAAAATTCATTCTGTTACTAACTCCTTTTCTGATGGACGTTTCTCTTGTGAGTCTAATAGTTTTAGGAAGAGTGTTCAGGTATGTGTATTTTTGAGAAGGAAAATTCTTCCTAGAAATAGGGCGCAGCGACTTGTTGCTGTTTAGACAAGGAGGTTTCATGGCTGTGCTGAGAGCCAGCAGCCACGAAGGCTGTTTTTCCCTGGATAGAGACTGAAATGACTTGTGAGCCAGTGACTGAGTGTACAGCATCTCTATTACATTAAGATTAATAATTCCTCAGCGTATTTGCAGCTGGAAGTTTTATATAGATCTTTATTCATCGTGATGTGAACAGCTGCTCTTTTGCTGCTCTGTTGAGTTAAGGTCCAAGTGGCAGCACTAGAAAGTGCCACATAAAACACTCTCCTGCTGTTTCCATTCACTGTTCTCCCATCCAGCTCTAGTCTTTGGCCCAGGCTTGGCCCCTTGCAGAAGCAAGCCATCTTATTTTTTTGTGGACCAGCTCTGACTACATTTGGATCTTAAAACAGGGTTTGAGGGTATCCAAGGAAAATCACTTTCAGAAAGAAAAAATAAATCCTGAAAGTAGCACAAAAATCAGGAAATTCCTGTTACAGTTTTATTTTAAGTAGGTGAAGGTACATGGGGTAGTAACATGCACAGAGCATAACTTACTCACTTTTTTTGCTTAACTGCATCAGATGAAGTACAACAAAATCTGTCACAGCCAGAGACACACCTCAGCTCCTAAGGAAGTGATTTATTTTCTGTTTGGTTGTTTTTTGAGGGGTTGTTCTATGTTGCTGTGTTTTATTTTTTCATTCTGAAATCTGTCTGCTCTGCTGTTTTGAATAAGATGCTCCCCTTTTTTTGGCTTGTGCTCTCACAGGAGTGTCCAAGTGGACCAAGTTTAGCACCTGAATAATCACTGACAAAGAGTCTGGAGCTGAGCTGTGCACCTCATCCAAAATCCAGCACCCTCTATTGCTTGCCTGATTGCTGGCAAAGGGAAGATTTTCCTGGTCAGGATGATGTGCCTTGCTCAGACCTACATGGAAGCCTGTGTCTAGAGATCTGGAAAGAGCAAGCGGCACATGGTGGTATGGCAGCAACTGCAAGGTGTACACCTGCCGAGTGTGAGCTTGAAGGAAACAGAAACAGCTGGAAGGAGACAGGGATTCTGCCACACGGAGCAAGACATGTGCCTCAGTGGTTTGCTGGTGCTCTGTTGATGCTGCCTGTCCGCCTCATTGGCACTGCCAGGGCTGCTTGCTACTTGTGCTGTGGGGACCTGAATCCCCAGAGTGGGGGCTGCCAGCCCATGCCTGGCTTGTGCTTTGGAGCTCAGGGTACAGTTGCCTGCTCGTGCCCTGCTGCCGCCCTTCAGCATGGAATACACCCCTGATCTGCAGGAGGACTGCCCAGCTTCCCTCTGGAGCAGGGGAGTCGAGGGGAGTTCCATAAACCAGTTCCCATGACACCTGGGGTTTGGGAGAGGAGCTTGAGAGGAGAGCCGATACAGTCCCCCTGCTCAGGGCATCTGAGGTGTGTTTTTTCTCAGACCTCCCCCAGCAAAAGAGTTAAAGGCCAAACCACGTCAGAATAGGTATTATGGAATTTTGCGATGAAGGGGGCAGCCTTTTCCTGACTCCTTTTCCCAGAGGCACAGGTCGCCAGCTCCTCGAGCCTTCATCAGCAGGTCCCTGGGTGTTTTCCACCTGGGGCGGGGTGGTGGGGTGGCTTGGTGGCTGTCCCCGCGAAGGTCGGGCAGGATCTCTGCAGCGCACACCAGAATAGATGCCCTGGTCTCCTGACCTCACCCCCTGTGCCTGCGCTTCACATGACAGTCACTGCCGCAAGATCAGCTTTTCCCTCCTGCCGTTCAAACCCATGATGCAGTGGCTTACGTCTCCCAGTGCTTCTACAGGGGAGCTGAAAGTAAATTCTTGTTCTTAAAAATCAGATTCATGACGCTATTTTTATGTGTGTTCGATGTTAACAGCTGAAACCAATACCCAAACTATTAGTACACTTTCTTTTTAATTTAAACATCTTGATCTTTGATTTGGTTTTTTAAAATCAGGGCACTGAGCACTCACTGATGGTATTTTATTGAGGCTTTTAAAGCACAACAATTTGTTTCATTTTATCATTCATCATGTGCAGTTCCTGGAAAAAAAGCAAAAAAGACCTGCTGCTTGAAAAAGTTAGCAGTAAAGCTATTTAGTGTGTAACTCCAAGGCTCTAGCTTAAAGAGACAAGTAGCACTTGTCTTGACTTTAAAAATGTCACTGTTTTATGATTTTATTCTGTTTGACTTTCTTTGAAACCCTCTTACACCAAAGTGGGTTGATGATTCTCACCAGACTGACTTGGTTATTCCTTGAACAGTTCTGGGAATTCAAATGGGACAGATGGGTGTGTAAGACACTGCTGAGCGTAAGCACTGTGGTACCTGCTGCAAGCAGTGTGGCCATCAGTTATATGGCCAGATAAGAAAATGGAGTTATTGCTCTTAATATTTTTAGAGGTATAAATGGATGTATTTACTTGTTGTCTTTATTATATATGAATCATATAAAAACAGGCACACACACAAAAGGTATAGCTGATATGGATGTTCCCTGTGGCATTTTTTGGCATGTCATTATCATTAAGGAGGCAGCCCCTACGGGCCTCAAGAGTCTCAAGCACAAACTGCTAGTTGGTTTTGAGAGTGAGCACTAAGTTCCTGGTCATGCCCTGCTTTGTTAGTAGTGGGAGCCCAGCCTTTAATGCACTGGAACAGGCTAAGCCCTAAATTATACCCCAATGTTCATTTAATATATTTGCAAAAGAGTCCAGGTCTGGAGGAATGCACCACTGCGGGGTTTTTGCAGTTCTTTCCCCAAACTCCAGTAAGTACACTTGAAAGCTATTACACAGTATAGCTCCCTTTCTTCCTGGCTGATGTCATGGGTGGTGCAGGGGGTGTATGTGGCTGGTGTGTCCCGTGAGAACAGGACCGTTCTTTCAGTAGCCTCCAGGAGCCTCTCCAGACAGAGGGCTCCTTGTTATGACAGGTAGTTTTCTGAGCATTTCAACAGATGCTTGGGCATGCCAAAAGCATAAAGCAATTGGAAAGGGAACATGCAGAATATTTCAACTGCGTTTCTTAAAATTAATGTTGTGGCTTAAATAATAGAAGTTTTCCTCACAGACTGTAGAATAACCACTGAAGCTGAAATAGCATTTGAGTTACTGGATGTGAAGTTTTCAAAATTTCCTCAAAATTTAGTAACTGTACAAAGTTTTGGGAGATTTTGCTCTTTTTTTTGGTTTTTTTTAGTGCTTTTGCTCAAAAAACCTCATCTCCTTCTGCTCATATTTTTCCCAGTCTGTTCAATTCCAACTGGCAGATTTAATAGATGTGTACCAGGCACACACTTGGAATCCAGGCAGCCTCAGTATGCTCACATCTGTGATAAACCAGAGTGGGACTGAATCATATAGTACCTTGCAGTCAGCTCATGGCTGTGCGGGGTGACAGCCGTTTCCCTCACACTTCATTGGCCACTGGAGAAAGACACCTGGTGTTCAGTGGCATGGCACCTGGACACATGAAAACATCCAGCCTCAGCGCACAGTGCATCTACTCGGGGAAAGGTTGGGGTTTGCTTTGGCACCCTACACTAATATGATCGGCAACCTCCTGGTGAGAATCAAGACACGCTGATGGGAGACAGTGCTGGGAAAGCAATGATAGAGAGGTGTGGGAATCCCAGGGAAGGCTTGATGCTGTGGCTCAGCCAGTGCGGCCTTTTCCCTCGCTCTTGCATAAGAGGATGGAAGGTGACGAAGAGCTTAGCTGTGATCCGTCCTGTTCTGGTGTTAATTACCGGTGACTGCATCGCTTTTGATAGAATTAGAGGAGTGTGTAATACGCCTGCAATTAAGTCTGATTTTGATCTTAGCAGCTCAGACAATAAAAATGAAAATGGTATTTGAGATGGGTTCAAGTATTTTTAACAGTGTTGCTCAAAGAGGAAAAGAGCAGAGTAGTCAGTGGTTGGTCAGAGCAAGAGAATATGACCTACTTTCATTTCAAAACCAAACACTTGGCCACACAATTCTTATCTGAATATCTTAAGTTTTTCCTGCATCTTTCCTCCATACTGAACCAGGTGACTGCTGTATCACTGCCTGTATTTGGGAAGGGAAACTCATTCAGAAACATTGTGCTCCTGGTCCTTTTTTGCAGCTAATTCCTTTTACAGTTTTCACAGCAGGAGAAAGTACATGTCTTTCCACTTGGATCTATGATTTGCCAAGCAAAGCATGCTTGGTAGGAAAGACACATCCTTTATTATGAATGCTGTAGCTGAGAGCACCTTTGTCACCCGTACTCAACCACTGAGTTATTAAGAGCTTTGGACTGTGTTACACAGAGAAAAAGATAAAAATAGGGTGTCTGACGCATGCATCCCATGTTGCACGCCAGGAAACTGGATCACTCTTCTACCAAGTACAGTACCCCAGAGCATACATGGAAAATATGCACAGATATGAACATGAGAGATCTTTCTTCACCAAGAAAAACGCTTAGTCACCCCTTTTTCCCATTCCATTTTTCATTGATCTTGTTTGATATTCCCTTTGACTGCTGGCATACCTAGCAGCCTAAAGTCCCACAACTCTGCCTTTACTGCAGCTGCTCCTCACTGTTGCACATGTGACAGTAATATCACTCTCCCATGTTTTGAGGGAATTGTGGAACATTCTTACTGCACCCAGCTGACAGTACGCAAGATCTTGCCCATTCTCCAGATGTCTGCAGCGTGCTGAAAACTCCCAAGGCTCAACACTGTCTGTCATGGAAATTATACACTGGGTGCATAATCTAAAATAAGTCATTCACAGTATGTGCCCCTTTAAATGTTAATCCTTGCATCGCTTTCTTTTATTGCTTCTGTTGGCATACACAACTATGTGACATAATATAAAAGTAAATAAAGTGATGCAATGGGCAAAGCTCATAGGGAAATACAAATTGGAGATCAGTTGCCTTCTAACACAGAATACGGCATAAAACTTACAGTGACATGTGAGTTTTTCTTGTTTTGAGGGCAGCAAAATCAAGCATACAGTGATTACATGAGCCTTTCTGGATGTTTCTATCACTTTCAAGTTGGGGAGTAATTAACTTTGAGTAATGAATCCAAAGCATATTATGGCATGGCTCTAGGACAGGGCCTTTAAAAAAAGCAAAGATAAATTTAGCTTGAAGATCACAAACCTTAAAAAACAAAAAGACGTGCATCTGAGATCTTATTAATTTTACAGCATGTGAATACTTTTCAGGGGAAGGCAGGTGTGCAAAGCTGAGGACTATGGGTTTTTGATTGCCTCCTGTGGGAAAAGCACAAGCTGAGACTCAGCAGTAGGTTACAAGGTATGGCAGCAGCCAAGTTCAGATTTAAAGATAAAGCCTGAAATAGCAGAACCCAATGCAAGACCAACATTTTTGGTCTTCATTGCCTGAATTCAGTAAAACATAAGGGTACCTTGATGTGCGATTTTGCTTTTGCTGAATTGGGGTTTGAGTTATTCTCTAGTCTATTTTTACATTTTAAGTGGCCTTGTAATTCAATATGTGTTTGTTTTAATTTTACACTCTCCATAAAAAGCATCCTCCATGACGACTTAGAGAAGTGACCGCTGGCAATGCATAGAAATTTATTTGCCTGGCATGTCACACTGTCTTACTTTTCCCCCTGCAAACCCTCGTGCTGGCCTTGACCAAAAATATCCCGGGATACCTTGTGTCTCCTCTGTTACCTAAGCTTTGCCGCTGAGGTTCTAGAAATAGTGAGGCAGGGAAGATCAGCCTGGGACAAATCCAGGTCATTCCACCAGCTCTGCTCACACACACCACTGAAATTAATGAGCAGGCTGGCTGTCATGTGGAGAAAACAGGATGGTGAGTAGGACAGTGGCTTTCCTGTGGCTACTGACTATACCAGGAGCACACCTGTGATCGCTCACCTGCAGCTCAAGCTGCATGTGTGTCTCTGGGGGAGAAAGCCAGAAATCCCTCTTTTTGCAACATAGTGTTGATGTGTGTGTCAGGAGACACAGGAGTGGCTGTTCCATGTGGAGCTGGAGAGAGGTTCACAGCCCATGGCACCCTGCTGAAGGCAATGTACAGGCATGGCTCTGCTTTTCTCTCTCCATTGTTTTGCTGATTTTCAAACTGCCACTAATGTATTTTCAATTTGGCAATGCTGGTTTGGGACCCCCATATAATATATCATATCATATCATAGTCATATCATATTATCATATCATATCATCATGTCACAACCCCCTGTCTCTGAGCTGCCTTCATATGGGGTCTCAGGAGTGCAGAGCTGGTGAAATAGTGTAGTGCTAGAAATGAGCCTTGTCCTCATCCTATCCCTTCTCCTTCTAGCATCCACATGCCTCATGTAAGGATATGCAAATTACTGCACCAAATCAAACAAATTAAAATGCTTCTGTTCTCCTCTTGGGTTTTCTGACCAAAGTATGGGGTGAAAAATTTACCGTGTGCTTGATTATTGATTGAAGATGTGTCTAGGCTCATCATCCTCCCTTGCTCATGCATTGGTCACTGTGGTACCTGAAACTTTGCCATTATGAATTGCATATTTGATACTGGAGGGAGGGCTTTGCGCCTGTTAGCACTCACCAGAATTTTGCAGGGCTCAAGGAGTAAAAGTGATTCAAGACCTTTGCTTTTAATAGCATTCCTGCCATCAGATGGTAAAATACCCTAGAGAGGTAACCTGAAATTGCTTTGTAAGATTTAAGGAAAGTGGAAACGGACAAAATGCAAATACAAGCAACATTTGATATATTGGTTTCACCACTTGCTTTCAACATTATTTAGCTTTAAACTTGCATGTGCCTTAAAACCAGTGTTGCTCCTCACCAAATTATGACAAATTTTGATCTGTCATGTTCAGTGATTGTGAATAACTCATGCCCAAACCCACCGTGAACTGTTCACAGAGGAACTCACAGCAAAGTGAGCAGGTTTGCTCTAGGGTGGGTCATCTCCTGGGACAGCACACCTTGCCTATGTTCCTCTCTCCTATGCTCCATCACTTGAGACAAGGCTTCATCACTAGTCCCTGCAAGGTAACTATTTTTGTGAGACTCATTTCCAATGTCAGGTGGCAGCCACAAGTGGGATTTGTCTGGGGACTCCACAGGAGTGGGAACCCTGAGTAGCTTCTACAGGAGATGGTGCGGACGAGGTCAGGCTCTGCTTCCTCCTCATCCTGTGGCAGAAATAACTCTTGTTGTTATCAGAGCAGTCACTATAATGCGGATGAGGTTCAAGCCAGGTCCAAGAGCTTCAATGAGATTTTTTTGTGTGATTGTAACAAGAATTTGACACACACGGTGAGCTACTAATCATGTATATGTGATCTGTCTCCGTGCTGTCCCAGGAGGTATTTACCAGCATAAAAATGATCTAATGAGGGGATGGGTCACGAGCAGCAGACTGCTGCTGCATGAAGGATGTCCCAGGAAGCATGGGGATGGATGAGTTGTGTCCTTTCCACTTGCAAACTCCGTCAGTTTTGTCTCCCTCAGTGCTGTGAGGGAACATTGAGTTCATTGTGGTTTTTTGCTGAACACTGCAGCAGAATTTATGCAACGTTCTCTGTGGATGTAGCAGGAGTGTTCGAAAGCTCCGCCCATCTAAAGTGCCTCAGGTCCTTTAGGATAATGAGACATTTTGTGAGTGCACCTTTTTATTGTACCAATATTACATTACAGGAAAAATGGAAGGGGGGACTTAACACATAGCACCTGTCACAACTTCTCTCCTTGAATTAGGCTCTCCGGCTTATAAAAATTTAATTGATTCCTAGCAGTTTATGTGCATGGTGCTCAGTGGGCGTTTTCTATTCTCTTGCCAGCTCCATGGTTACTTAGAAAGCGAGCCGCTCACACTGCAGCTGTTCATTGGGACTGCAGACGACCGCCTGCTGCGACCCCATGCCTTCTACCAGGTTCACCGGATCACCGGCAAGACCGTTTCCACCACCAGCCACGAAACAATACTTTCCAACACCAAAGTCCTGGAAATTCCGCTTCTTCCAGAGAACAACATGAGAGCAATGTAAGACCAAGGCACCGTATCTGACTCCTAGCAGTTTCGTCTTGGTCACCTCACTTAATTTCTTTGGGGTGTGTTTCCTTCTTTTTGTACACAATTTTCCTTTCCCTATCTTTGTTTTTCTTTCCCTGAATTTCTCTGTGGAATAGTAGGTTTTTACAACTTTGCTGAGACAAATTTCCCCTAATCAGCTTCACAGCAAAATGAGCTTCACAAATATTTATGACAACTGATTTGCTTTCATTCTAGAGTTTCAGCCAATGTGCTTATTTGCCATTTAAAATAAGTATCTCAGTTACTGAGCTGTAAATATCTCCTACCTCAGCTCCTGCATTTAGTTTCTAAATATGACACCTGTTGCTCCTATACGCACTAGCATAAGGAACAGAGCTGATTAAAATTTATCTTTGGATGTCAAAGGAAACTCTTAGAGAGCATTTCCAAGTACCCTCGTGGTTTCTCTAAAACAAATAAAACCACTCATTTCTCACATAATAAAACGCAGCATTTTTCATGGTACTTGTTTACAAGCAAATCTTCCAGAACTAAAAAGAGTTACCTCTGAGAACCTTTATTCAAAGGTGATGCAGTTTACAGATTGAGTTGTTAAACTGGGCTAAATTTAGTGCTATGAAGAAAAGCAGGCATGCATACCTTCGGATGTCTGAGTGATAATTAAGTGCCCTGTAGGTCCATTAAACATCTGTAAACATCGTTATAGGATGGTATATAAAGGTTAAAGTAGCCTTCTGGGTGAGTGACATACATGAGACCTTCCACACTACTTAATCCTGTCCTCTCTGTCCCCCTCCCTCAGATCAACCTAGCCCTTATCTGAGTTGTCTCCCTCCTCGTTCAAATCATCCTAATCCTTATCTGAGGTGTCAGCCTTGGGAGGAATTTCTGTGTGCTTGTGTGCAAGTACAGCTTTTGGTGTGTCTGTATAAATATAAATGTGTTCATATTTATATATAGATGCATGCACCTTTGTGTGTATGTATAGGAAGATAGAAAGCAAGCAAGAAATCCTGACCTCCACCAAACCAAATACCACGGGAAAATCACAATTTCACTCTTTGTTATTCATACAGTTTTCCATGCCTTAATGAAGTGGAAAATGGTATCAGACACCTGAAGTCCTTCTGCAGTAGTAGTTATTAGAAGCTGGTTTGCAGTGTCATGTACAACATGCCCTGGAGTGCCTCATGTAAATAGAAGAGCCAGAATATGTTTAGCTGCATTGCCAGCTGGGCTTGATCACTGAGTGATCACTCAAGACCTGAGAATCTCTCTCAGTGCATTGTATTAAACATCACGACAAGCCTGCAAAGTTGTTGGCTCTGTTTGCTGCCATCCTAAGCTGGTGGGGCTCCATTGGGGTTAAGGAAATTTCACCAATTTGTGCCCACGCAGTATTTATCTGGCCTGATATTTATCCAATTTGAATCACGGTTTTGGCCATCTAGGAACATTATTACCATTTCATTCATCTTTCTCCCTAAAACAAAGGTAAGTTACACAGTTTGGGAGCCAAGCTGAATATTTTTTTGGCGTGCATGCCAGACTATAGTACAGCTCACTCAAGAATCACAAACAATGCTTTGGCATATATAACCTTTACATATTAGTAGTCTAAAACCTTATGTATCACTGCCAGGGATTTGAAATTTGAAGCCAAGTACTTTTTTCACACTTTGTGTGTTCAGGCCTTGATTCAGTGAAATAGCAGAGCTCATCTGCAGATTCAAACTTTTGCACATTTAGCTGTTCCTGTTAACTTCAGATTTTAATGTCCATGACTTTATGAACTTGAATTTAAATACTTTTTCTTCTCTAAATATTTGGGTATGAATTGTATATCAGTAATTATTAAATTTACAAGTGTTGCTATAGGAGAGACAAAATTGAGAAATGTGCTGTTTCCTCCATATCTTACAGATCTTTACATAGAATTTTGACATGGGTACAAATACTCTGTAATTCTTACAGCTTCACCTGCTAATATGCATTGTTGGGAAGCTTTAATACTTTCATTAGTTTCTTTGATAATATCAGCAAGGGCTTTTTTAAAATTCTGAAGTCCATACTTATGAAAAAATGCAGATCAAAACTGTGCTGCTATAGTGCTTATTTGCAGTTTGCTTCAGAACAGAGCTTCAAAGGTCTGGAGGAGGAATTAAACTCTTTGAATGCAAAATAAAATTAACTATGCATATTCAATGTAATAAAATGCATGCCAGAGACCAGTGCCCAGAAGAAATTGCCATGTAGGCTTTGTAGTCATGGCCAAGGCAGAGGTGTTTTTGCAGTGGGTTTTTGAGTACGTATGTTTATGTCTTTGTTCTGGGAACTTCTTCCCAGATAATATATTGAAATATTCTTTGACAAAAATCCTGAAAGAAAAAAAAAAAAAAGAAGAGAGTGAGGTCAGAAATTGTAGTAGTTTTATCTGATGAAAAACACGTTTTTCCCTAATGTGGGGAGAGGACTCTGAGTTTAGTTTATTTCATGCAGAGCTTCAGCTCAGCGCTCAGCTTGGGAGTATTTTCAACTCATTGAAATACAAACAAATTGACAGTAGAACTGACCTCAGGGAGAGCTGTGCTCATTAATAAGCATTTTCAGGACTTTGCCGTAGATTGAAAATCATGTCAGATTTTTCTCCAAATTAGCTGTAACAAGTAAAATTGTAAGTAGCCCAGCATTCTAGGTTAGTAACAGTTTCTTCACTGCTGTCACATCCCATTGATTTTTTTAGTCTCAGTGTTTCTTTGGGCTTTGGTTAATCTTAAGGTACAATCCTTACAGCATTGTAAAAAACTAGATTTTCTTCTTCTGGGAACTGAGGTAACATCCTAAATTTGTGTGCTTAACAGCAGCCACTTCCTGTGGCTACAGCTAGCCCCAAATCAGCTGCTTGGGAGTGCAAGTACTAAACAAAGTCTGCTGCGTTCAGCCTGGTCATTGGGTTGTGCCTGGCACAGTTTTTTAAAAGCGTGCAGGGAGAGGGAAGATATTACACAGTCACATCTTCCTGAAGTCTTCTTGAAGTGAATTGAATTGCCCTGTGTTTCCTTTTGGATAGCATCGACTGTGCTGGGATATTAAAGCTCCGAAACTCTGACATTGAGCTGCGCAAGGGAGAGACAGACATTGGTCGGAAGAACACACGTGTGCGTCTGGTCTTCAGGGTTCACATCCCACAGGCCAATGGCAGGACCCTCTCCTTGCAAGTAGCCTCCAACCCCATTGAGTGCTGTAAGTAGCAAAAAACATCCTCCTCTTGCTGAGTGTTATCAGAAATTCTTTTAATCAATAAGGTTGAAAAAGATGTCTAAGATCATTGAGTCCACTGTAAACTCAGCACTGCCATGTCCACAAACTTTCTGAACAGTTTTTAACACTTCTGCCCCGCATGCAGTCTTTGTCCACACCAACATGCTCTACACTGGTTTTGCTTTATCTGTCTAGTTAGTGAACTTTAATCTGCTTTCCAAAAGTACATAGTTTATATTGAGAACAGAATACCTGTGCCTAAGAAAAAAATGTGTAGCTTTGTGCATTGAGTGCTGTAGGAAAATACATACTTACGAGTAAACAGCAGTTAAACTAATAGTAGACCTGTGAATGACAGGGCCTGTTGGTTTTGGTGACTCCTTATCATAAAGTTAATTTCCAAAAGAAGTTTTGGAAGACATCTGTCATGTCCTATTCACTCTGTCTTCCCATCATAATGCAAAACCAGCAAACAAAACCCCAGCCACTTGATAAGAAGCTAGCAATATACTAGAGCTGACACACTAGCACAAGCTGACTGCTGCTTCCGAAAACCTCCAGAAACCAGGTTTCTCCGCTGGGGTCTCTTTAAATGAACAGACTGCATTTTATCAGATGCACCGGGGCACCCTTCAAAGATTCCTATATCATTTTTGCCTTGTCAGCCTCCCCCACACAAAACAAAACGTATCTGCTTTGTGTAGCTTTAATACTCCTGCGTAAGTGGTGGAAACTGAATTTCAGTCTAACTCCCAATGCTAATTTGGTTTGCTGGATGGATTGAAGCAATTTTTTAAGGTTCTGTTTAATTCCATCCACAAAGTGGATCTTTCTGACAGAGTAGGGGGAAAATTCAACGTATTACAGGTATGTGGAGGGTGAGCTCTGGCAGAGGGAATGGGGAGAAAAGCCTGACCCATCCCTAGCTCCATTCATGCTGGAGGGCAAAGCAAAAAATGTGAGAAGTCATGGTTTCATCCTGCAATTGAAGTTTATGAGACCTTTTCAGTTGCTACGTAGCAGGATAAGGCACAATTTGAATCTATCCTAAACTGGTCTATGCAAAGGTGCCAAGCTCAGGGAGCCACTAAATGTGAAGCCAGTGAGATTTGTGATGGGGACCTGCAGCTTTGAGTGTTGTGTAATGAGCAAAAGCATGGCATATGCCTGCTGAAAGAAGTGGAAAACAGGAGAAAAAATAAGTGTTAGTGTTATTTCCAGTTCAGAATGTGGAATAAGCTGGTACCAAAAACTTCATACAGTACTTAGTACATGTGACACCAGAAGGAACCATACAATAAATGTCACCTCGTCCCTTGAAGCAGCACTCCCTTCGCGTCCCAGTTGAGGGGGAATAAAATTTGTGCCACAGGAATACTAGATTCAGTTTACCTGGATCCATGGATCTTTGCTTTGGCACTCAGGTTCTTTCAGAAATACGCTCTCTGAAGTGTGAGCTGCTGCTGGATCACAGAGGCCATGTGTGCTGCTGCTGCTGCTGCTGCAAGACAGTTTGCAGAATTGACAATAGGATGTATACTGAATTTTTGACAAATTTTGGACACGCATAATTGCCTTGTCATGTGTGCCTTGTAAACATACAGCATATAGGCTAGACATAGAGTGAGAGAAAATTATTTTAAATAAATGAGTTTCCATAAAAATCCACTTTCTGATATAGTACGTATCAAGTTGAGTTTTAAAACACTTATTCTTTGTGAGTCTTTTCAATCTGTACAGCTGTTTAACACTATTGTTTACAATCAAAGCACTTGAAAATGAACCATGTTTCCTTGTAAACCTTGTGACCTTTCTTTGTTTCTGTATCAGACTCAGCTTATCTTATGTGGGTAAGCATTAAGTTACTTACTAATGCGGTATTTACTTTTTTGTGTGTTTGTGGTTGCCATTTCTTTTTTTAATCTTCTTTATAACTCTCCAGCTCAGAGATCTGCCCAAGAACTGCCTCTGGTGGAGAAGCAAAGTACCGACAGTTTTCCTGTTACTGGAGGGAAAAAAATGGTACTGACTGGTCATAACTTTCTGCAAGACTCCAAAGTCATTTTTGTGGAGAAAGCGCCAGGTATGTCTTTTCAATGTAGACTCCAATCTGCCTTCCCCCTCACCCCGTCTGTGCTAAATGATGAAAGCACAGATACGGTAATGACATTTTCTTCTGCACATAATACGTTTTCCATGTCACTGGGCAAAGCTGTGGAAAGGATCTGAGCGTGCCTAATGCCCAGGCTTCACACTATGGCAACTGTAGTTACAGGTAGACAATAGAGACATTGAAAGTCAACCTTTGGTATTTGTTTATTGAAGCAAACCGTGAGTGTAGCAGGCAGGACCTGTCAGAGGGGTTAGAAATCTCTGGTGCCCCTAAAGCCTGCAATATTGTGCATCTTATTAAATGTTTCTGTAATTTGTGCTGCTGGCGGTGTGTGTGCACCTGTGTCTCCTGTGGAATTTACAAGGCACTGGCTGAGGAGAACTTGGAGCACACACATTCATTTAAAAGACAGGTTTACCTCGCTGTCTGAGGGAAGGACTGAATACAACGTCCCCCTTGTCCAGCACTGCTTCTGCCATGCTCTAGTGGTGGGACTGGTTCTCCTGGAGAAGAGTCACAGGCCAGGCTGAAGCAGGGGAACTGGCATGGAGTAGGAGCTGGGGCTGGGTCAGGATGTGCCTGCAGGAGTAGTGGATCACAGGGTGACAGTGCATAACTGGTGGGAATGCCCCCCACAGGAATAAGCAGTGGGAATGGAGCTGGGAGTCAAAGTCAGGCTCTGAAACGAGACTGCTAAGGATAGTTTTGAGTCTTGTTTTGGAAAGGGTTTCCCTGGCGCTGGCACAAGCTATGAATTCCTCAGCTGCCGACTGAACCCCCCCCCCCCCCCCCCAACATAAAACAGTCTTGGGCACTCCTCAGGCCGCCTGCATTGACACTGTGCCTGTTTAACCCCTTGTGTCCACGAGGTTCCCATGCTGTTCTGCCCACGGCCCCTACCAGCACCGCAGACACTTGGACCATGGGGCAGGATGGCAGGGGAGGCTCTGGAGGAAAAGACACCTAAGTCTTTAGGCTCAGCACTCGCCAGGCAAGAGCAGAAGACTCTCCCAAAAGTCCCCAGCAGAGTCCTGGGTTGATGAGGTTCAAGTTGCCAAAAGTGCATGGGCAGAAGTAATGCCCTGGTCACTCTGGGAGAGCCAATTGGTGCATTCCTGTGTATCCCAAGCACTGCAGCACATGCAGTGGGGATGTGGCTGTGACATCAGCAGATACATCCTTTTGTTTCTTAAGAAAGTTTAAAAAAATAGGAAAAAATGTGATATTGCAACAGAAAAAAACCTGGATTCTGCTCTGTGTTCCCCTGGGGGGAGGGGAAGAAAGTTAACGTCTCATTTATTTATATTTAAACTTCCTTTGCCCCACAGAACTGGGTTAGTGTGACATGTCAGGAGTCCTCGATCTGTCTCATTACAAGAAGGAAACCACATTAAAGGGTGCCTTTCTTAATATTTATTTCCTTTCCTCTTCCTTTTTTGAGTTGGAAAGTTTTTAAGTATTGCATTCCAAAGGATTGTGAGGGTGATGCTGTTTGCCCACACCATGAACCACAGCATCTCCCTACTCTTGAACACTTTCTCCCTACTCCTATGTTCCTCTACTACATTAGGTACACTAAAAGCAGGATGTTAATTTTATAGCTTTCAATTACAGAATTTAAGGTCCTGCCTGTTTTTAGTAGTCTCACTGTAAGTTTGTTGTGGTCACAGGGCAGTATAGCCTGCAGGGACTGAGCCCTTGGAGTCAGAGTGTAGCATCTTCAGGAGCTGCAATAACTGTGTCAGTAGAAATGACACACAAAAAGCAAAGCTGCTGGCTAATCTGGGCTGAGCAGTTTTTAAGGCTTCCATGGTTTGTGTGCTACGCTACTTCACCCAGCTCAGTGCATCAGAAGCAAACAGAGCAATGTATCATTACTTTGGTGGCAGACTGCTCTGGCTGGATTTTTGAACAGTCACTGTATTTAATGTCAAATGAACAAGCACTAGCAGCCTTCACTTTTGTAAATCAGCACGGGGTGTTTCTTTCCCTTTCAGCTTTTGAACGTCAGTGAAAGTAGGTCAAGAGAAGGAACACCAGAATAGTTTCTGTTTCTCTTAGAGAGCTGGTTATGAACTTCTGTGATTAGCTGGAGACATTCATTAGTTTTGCTGCTGTTACCACTTTTGTTTTTGAATTTGGAATGTTAATCACGTTCCTAGTAGGTGGCAGCCAAACACAGCTATTACAGAGTAATAGATCAAAGTAATAGGTTATTCTGTTCATGAAGAGAACGTATCTTTTGTATAAAATTTAAACATTGTACCGTGTCAAGTTATGTCTTCAGTCCTTACTCAGGCAGAGTCCCCAAGCCAGGAGGCAGTCTCCTGGAGCTTGTCTAATTCCTCCTAGTCTGCATATTTAATTGGATAAGACAAGGAGTTTGAGAACACTTTTTGTTTGCCTTTTTTCCCCCCAGCTTTCTCTAAGTCTGCTGAGTGCGTTGTGGTCTGCTGAATGTTTTTCCAAGCATGAGTCCCAAGCTTTCAGTCTTCAGGGCTAACCCTCAGCTGTTGTAGTCTCTGGAGGAATGGCATTATCCTGGCCTCCTTTGGTGGGGGAGTCAGTCTGAGCAGTGACTCATACAAGAGGGAATCCCTGAAGAATGATCAAATCAATCTTCCTGCCCAGGTTGGCAGTGGCTTCCTGCTTTCAGCTTAACCCCTTGCTAGCTGCTGTTCAGCCAAGAAGAATGTGAAAGAGAGCAAACCAAACTTTGCAGCCCTGTGACTCTGTGTCTCATACAAGGAAAATGAGGTATCGGGGGGTGAAGGCATACACACTGACAGGACCAGGGGAGAAGTGCTGTGAGGACTGTCATTGGAAGGAGAACCCCTCATGGTGAGGTCAGGCAGAAGGCACACCTTTGGATAAATAATGAGTGTTAAGAAGTGGACTAAAATTTGCTCAAGATTGTACAGTACCATAAAAAGTTCTTAAGTGTTGATATGAGGCCTTCTTTTACTGGATTTTGGGCAATTTTCTATTGTTTGCACATCAGGCCATATTTTCCAGTGATGAGCAATGGTTTAAAATGACCAGTGAAGAAACCTAGATGTAGTGAAAATGTTGAATGCTAAATGAATTTTCAGAGGCTCATTCTTTTAAATTCAAAATTTCCTTAAACTGGGGAATCCCATAATGACTTTGTGTCTTAAAAATTACACTAATAATTTTTTTTTCTTATCTCCTTTTACTTTCTGTCTCTCTTTATAGTCATGCATTTCTCTTCCTGAGGTTCAAAAGTGTTTTGTGCATGTCATGATTGTTGAGTGCCATAGTGAGGATGGCAATCACCAGGGGCCCTTCATGTCCATAGGCTGGGGTTTGCTGTGGCAGCAAGGTGTGCATTTTAGTTACAAAAGTAGGTGAAATGTGGTTGGTGTTATTAGCTATGGGCAGGAAGTGTTTGACTAGGAGTGAGAAAATGCTTCCTGTTAACATGTGCATCTGCATGCATCGTGATCTGGAATTATAACAAAAGACTGATTTAGTTACTTAAAATTTTAAAACTGTTTATTTAATTTATAGATTAGAAATGTACCAGGCAACAAAAGTCTTGAGGGAAGTTCAGAAAATGCAGAAATACTTGGAGACGTGTTTTAGGGATTGTTGATCTATCAGCTACCTTTTTTTTGGTAACACTTTCTGCAAACACTCTTTTCAAAGGTAATTTTTTTTAAGGTAATGTGAGTTACTGAGCACAAAGCAGCACAAAAGCCTAACTAACCGAAACAACCAGAGTGCTGACTCTTAGTATATCAGATTATAATTAGTGATCTATAAAATTGATCACTGTGCTGAAAAAATCCTGGTTTTCGTTCCTCAGTTCACAAAATGTGTCCAGTAACTGATGAGTGAAAGCTCAGGATTGAGCACAAAGCCAGTATCCCAAGGAACAATGGATAGGAAAATTATGGATACGTTATGGTGCATGTAAGTTATGGATTATAGTTCCTGGATGCTGTAGGATATTCTGGGATAGAAGGAGTATTTTGGGGGTTAGAAAAAGTCTTGTATTGAGATCTGAAAGAGTTAATCTATCCTGAAAATCCTTCCTTGCTCAAAAATTGCTCCTTGCTCCTATAGCTTTTAACACTGGAACTAGCTCAAGTATTCCGGGCTGCACGGGTTTGGCCAATTCTAGACATACCTAAGAGATCAGGTTAAAGTGAAGAAATCCTTATAATCAACTTGTGACCTATGAGCAGAAATGGTCGTTGGATGTATTATTATTGTTATGTAGTATTATTATCATAGGGTTGAGTTGCCACTAATTAAGTCAGAGCTCCAAACCCATTTCTTTGCTTTTGTGCTTAGTGAGGAGAGCTCAGGGCAAGGGTTTTAAAGAGTGAAAATGCAGAAATGTAACACCCAACTTCACTGAGGGATTAGTTTCCCAAATAACACTGAGTTTGGTACTTTGACTTTGGGCTGTTAATGTTATGGAGCATTTTGCCCTGGTCAGAGGCTGTATCTAAGCTTCCATGTAACAAACGCCCCACCCTGAAGATGCATCACTCTCTTTGATGGACATTTGTAGTGTTCACAATTTGTAACAGCTGTATCTCTGAGTAACTCCAGACAAGCAGTCTTCAGTGGTTTTGAACTACCTGTTAATTACTCAGACTCCAACACTAATCCTGGCACCTACACACTTCAGTAACCTAATTGCCTAATATCCTCAGCTATTGTGCCCAAAGCCTTTGACACTCAAAGTTTCTGAAAGATGGAGAACTAAACAGCGTGTAAGCAACATTTCCTCTCAGGATTTTTCTTTTTGAATATTTTCAAACTATTAGGAAGCTTTCCAGATTTAGCTATTGCTTCAAATTCTTTGTTCTGCTCTTGTTTTTGTTTTCTTAAATGGATTTTTCTGTCAAAACTGTTCCTCCTCCCTGCTGAACAGGTTTTGCTCTTAGTGCATGAAGGTGTTGATATGTAATAGTTATAACTAGAGCAGATGAAAGATAACCAGGTGAAATCACCAATTTAATTATTTTACATGCATATATGCCAAAGGAAATCATAGCTTTCTGTAAGTATTTCAGATGGGAAAACTTAACAGTTTGCCTTCTGTTAGATGTGTGGTCAGACTAAGTCAGCTGAATTTTTGCACAAGGGACATGCGATATGGAAAAGAGGGAAGCTGGATGAATTTAAGTGTCCACTCTAGCTGTTCACAGGTTTTTCGTTTCTCTAAATTTTCTCTTTCTCGGGTAAAGATTAGAATCAATCAGATGGTGCCTTAAGGTGCAATTGTCAGTCGTAAAAATTCAGTTGTTTGTCACATGTTGTGGGAGCAGAATTTACCTTGTCATGTAGCAGGTGACTCAAACGCAGACTTCTAGCCTCAGGAACACTTAGAAAAAGCTCTGGAAAGGGATACATTACAAAACATTTGAGTGACATGTGAATGGAATGGATGCATTGAGGAAGCATGTGGGCTTTTTGGTTTGACTCAGATTCACTGAGGAGCTTAGGAGCCTGTTCTGACGTGATGTGATGGGATGGTGAGATGGGTGACCTGAGTCTTGGCAGAGCTCCACGTGGTAAAAGATCTCACATTCTCAGAGATCTTTCCATTGCTCTTTCCATTGCCAGTAGCAGTTTGGGGGGGCAACTGGCCAAAAAGGGTCATGTTTCACACCAGTAATCATACTGTAGCTCACATAATAAATAAGCAAGTGGCAAAACTCTCCTTCCCCCTCTACTCAGATAGATAGATACTACTTAATTTTGTCTTTATCTGTCTGTTTATCCAAGTTCTGGATACACGTTCCACTTGGCAGTGTGCAATTGCACGCTGACTCATGTGCAGTGAGGTTAAAAATTCGGGAAACTAGATAAACTGGAAACTTCAAAGGCATACAAGCTGGGAGCATGGAGTTCATGTGAAGGTCACTTGAACCTAGATCCTAGAGATGTATTGATAGCTGAAGGGGTTTCTGGCCACTACCCAGAAATTGATATCCTTGGGCAAATTGTGTCATCAGATGCTAGAGTCATTTGATGGTGGAACCCTTTCACGCGCACCGAGTAGTAGTGATGCAGCTTGTAGGAAATGTCAGCACGTTTCAGTTTTTCCTGGCTGTTTAGTCTAGAGAATGGTGAAGACAGAGTGGGACAGCAGCCATACACATGAGATGGTGTCAGCAGCAGCAAGTCTCATCCAGGGTGTTGCTGTCATAGTGAAGAATGAGATCAATCAATCATAGATACTTACCGTGGACAACAAAGAAATAAAGAATAGCCATATGGTCTCAAAAGTCACTTGTCTGAGTAATCTTGTGAATTTTTTATTATTATAGAAAATGCAGCTGAATGCTTCAAGTTTATTCTTTCATGTCTTCCAGATTAAGTGGCTCCAAGCAGTTCTATCTGTGCAATCAACACTTTGTCTCTGAATTTTTACAACTAGCATAAGATTTCAAATAGTTTTTCTGTTACTGTTCCAGTAGGACTGTCTGTCCAAACACTAAGGAATTCACAGCCCTTACAAGAAATCTGAGAGTCTAATGAAGCAATCAGTGCCTAAAGACAGTGGAGGAAAGAAGTATGGTGGGTTGACCTTGTCTGGCTGCCAGGTGCCCACCACGCAGCTCTCTCACTCCCCCCTTCTCAGCAGGACAGGGGGAAGAAAATAAGATGAAAAAGCTCAAGGTAAAGACAGGGAGATTGCATGTCAGTTATTGTCACCAGCAAAACAGGCTCCACTTGGGGAAAAAAATTTATTGTCAATTAAAAATAGAGTAAGATAGTGAAATACAAAAGTAAAACTGAAAACCACCTTTACACCTGCCTCCCTTCCCAAGCTTAACTTCATTCCTTCATTCCCGATTTCTGTTTCCTCCCACTGAGTGGCACAGAGGGTCTAACAGCCCCTCTTTACCATTCCTTCCTTCCCATACTGTTTCCTTACTCCAGTGTGGGATCCTCCCATCACGGACAGTCCTTCATGTTCTGCTTCAGCATGAGTCTTCTCCACGAGATTCAGTCCTTCAGGAATGGGTTGCTTCAGTGTGGGTCCCCCGCAGCATCGTTCCTGTGAGAAAACCTGCTTCTGCCTGGGCTCCCCTTGATAGGTTGCAGTTCCTGCCAGGAGCATGGGCTCAGACTGGCAGCCTGTGAATCTCTGTTCTAGTGTGGTTGTCCTCATGGGCTGCAGGGCCACAACTGCTTCACCATGGTCTTCACCACAGGCTGCAGGGTAATCTCTGTTCTGGTCACTGGAGCACCTCCTCTCACTTCTTCAGTGTTGTGAGGGTCTTCAGGGGTGTTCCTCTCACTTAGTCTCACGCCTCTCTCACGGCTGATGCAGTTTTTTCCCCGTTCTTAAATATGTTGGCAGAGAGGTTCCACCAACTTTGCTGACGGGCTCGGGTTTGTATGGCTCAGGGTCCATCTTGGAGCCATCAGGCACTGGTTCTGTCAGACATGGGGGCAACTTCTGGAATCTTCTCCACCCCTGCAGCCCAACCACTAGCCAGATCTTGCTATGTAAACTAATACAAGGGGATACCTTCAAAGTACTTCGTTTTTGGAGAGAATGCCTACCTCTTTTGGAAGATGACAATTCATTGCCTCCTGTTGCTTTCCTGACATCATTAAGAACTGGTTCATGTCTCAGATGGGTATCACAGGAAAAGTGGGTAGAGCTGTTGGAAGAGGAGTGTGTTCCTTTTAGGTCTGTTAAGGAAGTATGATTACACTTTCAATGTGGAAGAAAATACAATGACATTTAGGAGAGGAATAGAGAGATAAATTATTTCCAAAGTGTGCCTTATTACTGGGAGGCTGATGTCGAGGCAGAAATCAAAGGATAGTATGAGGCACCTCTAAGATTGAACCTGACCTTCTTGGACGAGAGAAACAAGAAAAGGGACATGAGGGGGACAATGAGATTGAAAAAAATAAAAACACCATTTAAAATTATCTGCCAAAAAGTCACAAGGAGTTGCCATAATGGGATGTTTCTGGAAGTTGAGAAGTTGTGGTCATACAATTGAAAGTTTGTCTCTCATAAAATAATGAAGAAGGAAGATTTGAAAGCATTTGGATCAAATTTACATCTTAAGATGAGAAATAACCAGAAGTACTATAGTACAGGTGGTGGTGTTGGCATCCAGCACAGAAGTAGAGGAAAAGAATTGTTCATGGAGGAAAAATTTGGAACTTGATTTAAACTGGCTGTGAGGTTCGTTACTCCAATAGTCTGAGAAAATATGAGACAGATTAGACTGAAGAAGATGAACCAGGAATATTTTACTCAGTTTCAGCTGCAGAGTCACAGGTTCAGCCTACTAGAGGTTCTCAGAGGAAAGTAAAATTGTGAAGACAAGGAGATGACGTGAATGTAATCAAAACCAGAGTGAAGTGCTGTCATGACTGCTGGTGGGTGGCTGTGCTGGGTGAGCTTTGTTTGACCTGCCTGCTCTAGAGAGATTTTTTCAGGGATGTCAAACTGCAGTTTTGGAAGGTTGTGTGTCTTAGACCTGGAATTACTTAAAGTTATTAAAGAAAACCCTCAGACCAACAATAATTTGAATAGGAGGAGGTGCCAGTGAGCACAAATTGCACAACCAGCTTCCATTCTGCTGAAAATAGTATCTGGCAGGTCTTTACAATGGTTTTGGCTCAAAATGAACCCCAATCTGTCAGTTGTCAGCACTGTACCTCCTTTTAATTACCTGGGCTAAAATTACAGTTCATTTGCAAACACTGGAACTCAGAATAATTACATCTGTTAGACATACTGTGGTAAAAGGCAGCTTAAAAGGCCTCACCATTCAGGCAAAGTCAGTCCCTCAACTTTTGGCTTGCCCAGCTGAGCAACCAGAGAAGGAAGTGCGTGCCTGGCACAGATTCCAAAGTACCATAAGATCCATTTTGTGCTGGATTTTTATACCTCCTCACTGTGTGACATTCTTATTGTTAATTCAAAGTAAAGAGGAGAGAAAAAAGTAACTTGAGAGCATCACATTGGTGGCAGACATACCTAAGTCTACATGGCTCTCAGCTCAATGCTGCAAAAATGTATAGCTAAAGGAGTGGACAAAACACCCATGCTGCAGAAATGCTTATGAGAAGACACCAACAAATACAGCACCTTTGATGTGGAAATAAAAATAGGTCAGTTATGCCTGAGCCTTGCCCCACATGGACAGAGGCATGCCAGGAGTCATGCCAGGGATGGGGAGCAAAGCTAAGGGGAAGTCTCTGTAGCAGCACCGTAGGCTGTGAGGAGAAGAAGCTGGGGACTTCCTGGCATGGAAGAGGGAAATAAAGTAAGTGAAAATCAGACCAGTTGTGTGATCTCAGAGCAAAAGTATTCTAAGAGCAAAGAGTGGAGATGAGGTGGCTGGAGAGGCAATCAAGGACAATGAACGTGCTGGGCCGTAGGCAGACCATGGCACCAGCAAGAGCTGCAGCAGGAGGTAGAGCTGCTCTGAAGGTGGCTCTGGGTCTAGGAGGCATCACTCTGCTCACAGATTTGTAAGAGGCCGAAGTCTCAGGAGAGCAAAGTGACACGGAGGAGATAAAAAAAAAGGTCCTGGCCACTTACAGTTCAGATACTTACTCTCTGCTAATGCACGCACTATATTTTTGAATGTTTCATTGCTCTCTTGACCCATCTTCCCTGTACATCCCATGTCAGACTGTTTGACTGGCATTAGTTAGTGCCTGATCCTTGTAAAAGTCTGTAAGATGTACACCAGTGTGTCAGCACAGGCATAGAATCCCCCCCCACTTGATGGGATGCCTTTCCCTTACTGATGTCCAACTGGGGAAATGTTTGCAGCAAGACACCCATAGGGCCAGATGAGAAAAGTGCCCTGACTGCTTATGGCATCCCCAGATCCGAAATGCTGCTGCCCCTGAAAAATCTGGCACCTGTACACCCGTGCCAACCCATAAGTGCAAGCTGGTGAGCTGGTGCCAGTGGGTGTGCTAGGACTGGCATGGGGAGTGCTGTCCTCCAAGCAACAGAGCTTCCTTCTTGTTTCTCTCATTGCCAGTCCAACTTGCCTTTCCCCTGGAAGCTGATGGCTTCTCTGCAGAGAACTGGATAACTCTTAAGTCCAAATGATGAGACTTAGGCGTAGTCTCCATCCTTTTCTTTGCACAGAAACCCATCCATTCCTTCAAAACATCTTCACAGATCAGTCATCTCAGATTTGTGAGGGTACTCTCCTGGGAAGAAGGGTAGCAGTGCAAATTGAAAGATTTCAAATTCTTCACTCCTTGGGGATTTAAATATGCAATAGGAGGGTAGATAGCCCTTGCAGAGCACCTCCAAGTGACACTGCGCTGCATCTGTGCCCTGCCTGTTGTGGACATGTTAAAGTAATCTGGGCTGTAACACAGAAATTATTGCTCAAGGTAATCTCACAACACATTAATCATGTAGTGGGTTCCTTTGGGAGGGTAGGGCTTGTTTCACCATTTTACTTGGAATCATGTGAACGTAAATACAGATTTACAGTGCAGCCAGTGCAGTCAAACTCTGTTGAAGCGCATACTGGAAGAATATAAAATGTACCCTGTGTATGGGCAGTGATATCCTAGAGAATGACTATTTTCCTCATATCTCAAGTGAACACAGGTCCACTAAAGAATTTAGACTGTTTTAAGCTGCTGTAAAATGAAATTACTTAAATATATCTGAATACTCCCATTATGCTCATTTCATAGAGGCAAGATTTAAGTGGTTGTCAGATATTATACCCTCCTGAGTTTCAAGCTTAGGTTTTTTTGTGTTTGCATATTCTTCCTCTTTTCTGCAATCCATCAGTTTAGAAACTTATGCTGATGGTTTGATTGTTTTGAGCTGGCAAACCCCTGACACTATGCTTGCAGTTCCCTGAGATACAAAGGTAAATCCAGCCCTAGAAACCCAAGGGGATCTCTCTGGATGAGTAATTATGAGGGCTAGATGCTCCATAAATATCTTTGGAAAGTCTTTACAGCTCTTTGTGTCGCTCTTCCATGAGGAAAATTTGTATGTCATGGTCTGCAAGGCTCTGTGTGTGAATTACTGATGCTGCTGGGTTTACACAACTACTTTTTAGCCCTGCTTCTGTGTTAAAACAGACCTTTACAGTGCCTTTTTATGTGGAAATCTTGTAGCTGGGTGTGGTGGGGAAGCCGCTTGGTGACTCATGCTGCAGGGAATTCCCTGATGAATTAGAGTATTTTTACTTCTGGACTGTGCGCAGTTTCCTTCAATGCCGGAGCGAGCGGCCGATAAGGGCAAGCTACAAAGGCCCATTCACCGTTCAGCTCCCCCATGTTAAAACAGGGTGCTTATACTTTGCAGAGCTGAAAATCCACGCCCCCCCATAATGCGTAGGTTCACAGTATTTTTGTCATAAACAATTCCAGGTGCTCCAAGTGTCACAGCAACAAAGAAAACAAGGCAGAAGCGGATGGTGGTGAAGCACACACGGAGCAGGGAGGGCTATAAATAACAGGGTTGGGTCTGTAAATGTCAGGCTTCCTGACAAACCTGGTGTCTTCAGCTGGCAGTAGTGCTGATGGCCACCTGTCAGCGCAGCGTCCAGCCTGTGCAGAACGGGTGGGAGCTGCTTCTCCTTCCCCCTGCACTGCCTCTTTGGAGGAGGAGGGATTTGTGGGTCATTCATCCAGCCCGCTCTTGGTTACCCCTTGAAGCTTTGGCCCTGTCAGGTTAATGGCTGTTGCTGTTGGCAGTGAGGGAGTAGGGCACTCTGTCAGGGACTCTGCAGGGCTTCTGCCCTGCCCTTCTGTGCATGGATGTTTTGAGTTTATTTCCATTTGGTAGAAAACCCTCACAAAACATAAGAAACCAGTATAATACCTTGACCCAACTTTTTAGCTATATAAAGAACTGTCTTTCTCTACAAAATATTGCTCTATAAATCTTAAAAATGCCAAAACAAAGCCAGGCTTTTGGTTTGGAGAAGACACTTCTTATTACTTGGTAAAAGTAAATAGTGAAATGAAACTGAATTAAATAGGACCTTTGGAAAAGCCGTTTTCTCCCTTTTCCTTCATGTCTCCTCCTCTCCTTCCTCTCCTGACTCTATCTCCCCCCCCCTCCCTATATAACAACTGCCCATTTGGGTACGGTAATTCCAGAGAGCAAACTTTAACGGGAATGCCTGAAATGTGTCTGCTTCAGCTTTGTGTTATGTCTGTAATTTGAATTATTTGCATTTTGGAAAGGTATAAATTGCTCTGGTGTACTTGGGTTGGCTGGCAGCCAGGAGGGAGTTGCCTCCGGCCCAGACCAGGCGCGTTGCTGCAGATGTGGCAGGCGTACAATGGAAACTTTTGTGGGCGAGCAGCCCTCACTCCTCCAGCACATGCTGACAGGAGGCGGCATCCCGCCTGCTTGCCAGGCTCCCTGACAGATGGACACCGGGGCAAAACCATTTTCTCCGCCATAGGCAGACTATCTTGAGGCTTAGGGCTCCCACAAACCATTCCAAAGCCATTATTCCTTTTTTTTTTTTTTTTTTTTTAATTTCAGCTGAACTGTTTAAACCTGCAAAACATGTTTACTGTAAAAGGTTGACGTAGTGGTCTAAGGTTTCCCTCCTGGAGCTGGTCCCAGTCTGTGGGCGTTGAGATTTCCCTCTTGGTTCACCAGACGTAATATGAGGAATTGTCTTGCCTTCTTTCTTTCTTTTTCTTTCTTTCTTTCTTTCTCTCTTTCTTTCTTTCTTTCTTTCTTTCTTTCTTTCTTTCTTTCTTTCT
>JAHLSL010000006.1:1226043-1259298 GCA_025920805.1 Petroica traversi | reverse complement strand
TCTTTCTTTCTTTCTTTCTTTCTTTCTTTCTTTCTTTCTTTCTTTCTTTCTTTCTTTCTTTCTTTCTTTTTCTTTCTTTTCTCTCTCTCTTTATCTCTTTCTTGTCTCTTACTTCATAACAACTTTTCTTCCTTGTATTTTTGTTAAATGAAATGTCACTAGCTATTAATGAGTTGTCTGTTCCCTACTTCTCCCCTCTCTTCCCTTTCCCCTCAGATGCTGATGGTCTGGACAGTCCCAAGGGAATTTCTTGGAGCAAAACCCGTATTGTTCTTACTAGCTTACAAAGACAAACCACGGCTCTGGATTTTTATTTTCCTGATAGCTTAGATTACAGCATCTAAAATACTTCTGAACAAACTCCTTTTGTCATCATAAAAATTTCAAAAATTCATAAAGGCAGTGCTGCGTGAAATAATTGAAAGATTAGCCGAAGATGGAGTAATTTTGAATTTTACTAAAGTATCGGCAGGAAATAAAAACCAGAAACCTGAATCAGATAATTCGTCTTGCAAAGCACAAATTAAACATAGCAAGAAACCTGAACTTCTGGTAATCCATTTACAAAGGCAAATTGAACACATGTTAACTACTAGTCTGGATGTCTGTAGGTCTGAAAGAAACCAGCCCAGCAAACCCCTTCCAAAGCAGAAGTTCCTTCACTTTGCAAAATGTGTGATAGTGTCAGTGTTGTGTTGCTTTTATAACTTACTGAATTAATTAGGGGCAGGGAAGGAGTGCTGCAGGGACGGGAGATAAAGGAGGCTGCTCCCAGACAGGGGATGTGTCCTGTCTTGCCAAATTTTGGTCATGGTTTTCTACTGACAGCCCAGGGGAAGCATCTGTTGGATAAATTGTGAAGTGATCGCCAGTCCTCCCAAGAAGCCTACTTGAATTCTGGCACTCTCCAAAGTCATCATTAAGGAGAATCGAGCACAGTCTGGCAGCTCCTTCTCTCCCTGCAGCTGAACGTGGCAGTACCAATTAAAGGGATTCCTTTTCCAGCGTCACAAGTTAAAATGTAGGAAGAAACTGAGGGTAGATCTGCTAATTGTTTTCCTATGGAAAGACCTGCCAAATCCACTGTGGTATTTGTGCTGCAGCCTTCATGTTGTGCTTATTTCCATACATTAAAAAGAAAGGGCTTTTGGACATTAAATCAATCGCCAGGGATAGTCCCTCAGCAGCATTCCTTTCACAGTAGGACAGCTGTACACAAAAATATTATTTACACACATTTGTAATAAATCAGGCAGTTCTAAATGCGTCACCTCCACCCTGGCCGTGAAAAGGAAGAGAAAAGAAAAAGTGCATTCGCTCTTTTACCTTTCAGAGAGCTGTTTTTCTAAGGCAGGCCCACGTCCATGTGATGAAGTTCAAAATAACTAATATTTGCATTTTCATGTCCCAATGCTGCAATAAATATACAATAGAGATGGCCTAAAGTCTCAGTTTCCTCTTCATTTCAGTAACATCTGACAGTGGTGGGACTTGTGAAGCTTCATGTGTCTCCACTGCCCAGCTTATCCAACAGTCTGCTTATGGCCTTTCATTTGTGTTTTTCTAGGCCTGCAGAATGGAAACCTTACATACTCTATTATTTTTCTCATTTCTTTCCTATTGAGGTCTGAAGGTCCAAGGAAATAAAAGCCCACCTTGTTTTCCAGTGATTTCTGTATCAATAATGTGTGGGGGAAATGACCAGACAAAGCCTGTTTCTTCTAACAGATAGAAAAAGTTATAGTTGTGGCTTAAATCTATGTTTGCTTGAAAACAGAAATTCAGTAAATTTGGAGGACACAACACACCACTAAAAGCAGCTTCAGAAGTAGGACTGCTGTAGCTGAGCTAAACCAGCTTCAAAATGGAATCTGAGGCTGTGTTTCCTAGCCTATGGCCTTGCCTTTTGACCCAAGTAGCAGAATTATGACAAGCCAGACTAGGAATAAATTAAAATCAAATCCTGCATGGCTGAGTAGCTTCCTTAATACGATCTTGCTTTTTGTATTGTTTAATATTAATATTGAGTATGACTCACAATATAGGTAAAAGGCATCATAGGCAGCAATATTGTTGTCTGAAAGTTCAGCCAACTGAGATGTAGAGCTAACGGCAGAGCAAATTCCCAGTGACTCTCCCCCATCACAGTATCATGCACTCTCGATTGTGGTTCTTCCCTTCAGAAAAGCTGAAGGGGCTCCTGTCACAGGTTACCCAGATGGTCTCTTAGTTGGGCAACACTTTGGGCAATGCATTTTGAGAGCTCCTTTTCATGCATGCAGTGCCCCTTCAAAGAGATTGGTTTTGAAAAAGTTGTTCCTTTCTTGGCTTGGGAAAGGAAAAAGGGACAGAACTAGATATCTTTTTCTTTTGTCTTTTAGATGGTCACCATGTGTGGGAAATGGAAGCCAAAACCGACAAAGAAATGTGCAAGCCAGTGAGTCTGCCTTAAATATTTTAACATCAAGATGAAAAATATATATTGCCTTCTCCAGCACTATTACTACAGAGGGATTTCCAAGGCTTTGGCACTGAAACAGAACAAGTATTTAGGCCTCCTCTCCTGGAAATCTTTCTTTAACGCGAGCATGGGGTAAAAAGCCTTCACTGGAAGCTATCCCAAAAGTAGGAGAGACCATTTGGAAAATATTTTTTCATTGTCCAGGATGGGCCAGTTCCATCTGCTCATCTTTTGTCTTGCTGGGTCAGTTCTTTCCACTGCTCCCAAAGCATTTTCTGATCATTTTCTTTGGCTTTCCTCTGTCTTTAGCAGAAGAAACCTGAATCCCCTCACAGGAGATCAGTTCCACATTGGAGAAGTGTCGCTCCCTCAGCCATGACTCTAAGTGGGAAGTACATCCACTATTCCACGTCTGCAGGAATATGCAATACTTGCAAACCTGCAGGAAAACAATTTAAAGATGTTGACTGAATTCAGGCCAAAAGCTAAGAAGAGCATTCCCCGTTACTCTTTCAAAAATGGCCAAGGGAGGTTTTGATGGTCATAGCAGATTCACTGTGCATATGTAAGCTGATGCCCTAGAAACTAAGTCATTCCTTAGCCCCGTGCTGGAGCATTTGTTTTCTGACAATGGAAGATCATCTACATATTCTCCAGCCCTTTTTCATGTTTCACTAGATGTTCTTGCAACGGTGAATCTCCCATCCACAGAAGCTAGCGTGCTTAAAACTTCCTGAGTTGTTACACAAAAATATATTGCACTGTGGAAAATGGAAATATTTGAGTAATGCTGTCCTAATGCCTTTCAAAGGAAATATTGTTAGGTTCAGATATATCAGGGTTGACCTGCCAACCAAGCCGTTGTGCTTTCTGCTGCTGAATTAGAGACCATGGTTTGATTGTGGTCCCAGATTCTTGACAGAGGCAGGCTGGATAGAGCCTTGTCCATATGCAGTATCATAATTGCTGTCCAGAGGGAAAAAGTGAAAGCTAGTGATTTTGTAAAGATCTGAGCCATGCTAAAATAATTTCCCTACTTCTAGAATCCTTGGCATGGACACTGAAGTTGGTGGGAAGCCATCCTTGCCCACAAAGCCCACCAGTTTCCCTTCAGAGAGTGTTTCTCCTTATAAACCTCGGCATTTCCTTCTTGGGGTTAACTTTTCAATATTGTTGTAAGCTCTACTGCCTTAGTCGTGTCTTGACTTTCTGACTTGTTGCCTTTGCAGAATTCATTGGTGGTTGAGATACCACCTTTCCGCAATCAGAGAATTACCAGTCCTGTTCAGGTCAACTTCTATGTCTGCAACGGGAAAAGAAAGAGAAGCCAGTACCAGCTTTTCACCTATCTGCCTGCTAATGGTAACAAAACAAATTCCTTATCTCTGCTAGTAAAAGTGAGAGATAATGATGATACATGGTTCTGATAATTCTTTAGTAATTCAAATATTTTGGAAGTACACTTGGTGCTATATGAGTGAGAATAAATCCAGGAGAGCTATCTTTGTCTCTGCTGCCCACACAAAGGACTGCCTCTGCAGATTATTTCCATATGCATTGGTGGCAGAGACCTGTTGAAACAAGGACTTCTGCTTTTGGGAGCTGAAGAGCCACAGCACGAACTCGTGTGTCTGTGAAGGCACTGAGCTCTCTGCTAAGTTGCTGTCAGCCCTTGGTCTGACTTTCTAACCCCAGAGGGTAAATTGCATTTAAATAACATTTCTGAACTCACACCATAACATTTTAAGCATGCTGGGCTCTGAGCTGGAGGTGGTGTGTGGATTCTTCTTGCAGTCATCTCGCACCTTGCTGCCTTGCAGAGTGAAAATTGAGATGGACAAAATGGGTAGAGATTGGAGTGCTCCATGTAAAATGCTTCATGGATGGGAAATATTCAGGATCATGTGCCAGTATTTTTTTTTTTTTGAGCTTATATTGGTAGCTGTGAAGTGACAATAAAATCACTCATGATAGCTGAATTCCAAGCAGGCTTGTATGAAGATTTTAATAGCTAGTAAATATACAATTATTATTATTATTGTTATTATTATTATCACTATTACTCTTACTATTATTACTATTTTTTTAAATGGCTCTTATACTGAGAACACTCTTTGGGGGAAAGTAGGAAAAGAAGGGTTGTTGCTTTGTTTTTCTTCTTTAGGAAGAAAGAAGAATCAGAAAAAATTATTAAGTTATGCTTTTTTGTAGATTTTCCAAGTGAAAAAAATCCTCCTGTAGGAAATACCCACAAAGCAATACTCAAGTCATGGCACATGACTTGAAGAGACATGCTAACTTTTTGTAGGTGAAATCCCATAAAGTACACATTTGGGATTTCACCCAGTTAGCATGCGTGTGCTTTTATCGGGACTTAAATTTAAAATAAGAGTACAGGAAACCTGACATGGCAACGGAATGCTTATTGCATATGTTCTGTGTAGCTGTGCTTCACTGAGTCAGCCTATTTATGCAAACTCCATCCCCAGTGGGCATGTCTGTATTTATTTAAAGACTGTTCATCTCTTAAATTGGAAAGAAAAAGAGTTGTTATTCTCTTTCACAACACTTTTCAGCAACAAAAATCACTTGTAGAGGCAATCAGGTGTTGCCTTGTCACCCAAGTTACCCTCAAAAATATTTCAGATTCAGGCCTCTTCTTAACTGCTGTTTATTAAGCAGCATCTTCCCTCCAGCCTTCACATAGGCCCTTTTTTACCATTGTATTCTAAACCCTGGAAACAGTGTGCTCTCCTGCAGAGTTGGGTTATGTTATCACTATTCTGTGTTTGGAATATTTGATGTTTCATTTGATGTGAAGAGATGGGAATATATACCTAGTGACAGCAGACCTGGTGACAACAGAGAACCAGCCGAAGCTTTATTCTGCAAAGACATCTTTAATTATGGCAATTGTTGAAAACATTAGGAATCTTGTTTAGTCTACTGTACCAATTTAAATTCAAGTGAAATATTTTCATTTCAGTGTAAGGAAACCTGAAAGAAAAAATATAACACTTGGGTAGGATAAAGGAAAGCAGATATTCCTAGTAAATACTCCTTCCTTTCCTGTTTGGTTCTCCACTCACATTGTCTTAATACATATGTATATGTGCATCTAAGTAATTGAAAAACATGTTGCGTTCTTTGCAGCCTCTTCCATAACAGTGGTAAAAGGGAATGTGCTTCTGCAATCAACAGAATTGATAGTATAGTATGTTTTTATTATGCTTGTGTTGTAATGCCTGTGTTACAGCTATAAGGTTTTGTCCTTGTGTGGCTGGTATTTTTTTCCCATCATGCCTTTCAAAGATAGATACAATCACCTCAACTATGTATTTAGATTTCGTGTACAGTGACTGAATCAGTCATTTATGCTGCTGTATTTCTACGAGTCATTTTAGGCTTTATTTGATTTCAGTCACAACATTCTTTTACTGTCTCAAGACATTGTAGAAAACCAAAGGTCCTGAGTCAAGAACCACTGGGTGAGCAGTGTAAAAAAAAGTAGATGAGATAAGCATGATTTTGGCTCAGGTAACACTTTGATGTTTAAACAAATCCCACAAACAGAGAAGGTGTAGGGTTTTTACAAGCAAACACTTGTCATTAAGTGCAAGATGTGGTTTTACACAAATTAGACAGTATCCTGTAAGCTGCTGCTTCTTCTGTGCTTTAGGGCTAAACAAATGCTACATTTCAGTGTCTACCATAGTTTTGCTGGTACGTCGCATGAGGAAGCTTTTAAAAGCTTCATGATGCACATCAGACAAATATTTTACAGCTCAACTTGACTGTGCCAAAGCAAAATACTGAATGTGGACTAAAGCCTAAATATTATGTGAGCCCCCTGGCTGTGTTCCTGGGATGGGTGTGGGCACACACGGACCAGGGGGAGGGCCATGGGCTCGCTGTGCAGCTCCCACCCTCACCACATGGCAGTAAGGGGTTTTTCCTGTAGCTCCTATTTCTCCTCATTCCCTAGGGGAAAACAGCCAGTGGATCCAAGGACACGTGACCTCACTCATCCCACCTCCCATGGATGGTCCTATAGCGTCTCTATGGAGTACAGCTCTGAGAAATGCAGCCAGCACAAGCTGCCATCTCCAACAGTGTTATTTTGCCACCAAAGGGCTTCTCCCATGCTGCAAAGATGTGGCAGCATTGTGTCTTCCCTCTGTTAGCTCAAGTGTCTTGCAGAGCAGGGATTTACTTGGTGATGATGAGTTTCTGCTCCAGAAATAAAAAAAAAAAAAAACCTGCTGTAAAAATGGAAATCTTACTGCTCTGTAAATGAAAAGTTTAATAAAACAAGCAAAATAGAAAGTAGATGCTTTGCAAAATGAGCCAAGGTCTTGAAAATGGGCTTTTTGACGTCTTCGGCTTGAGATAGACTATGAACATAAGTTCTAATAATCCTCTTTTAACTGAAATTTTGATTTACTGTTCTGCTAAATTTGAGCAACTCCTGAAACCTGTATTAGCCTATATTGTACAGGAATGACTGTAATGTCATTTTTTTTAGTATTACTTTAATGATACACATCACTGAGCAATTGCTGATCAGTTTCATCCTGGAGCCTGCAGGCTGTAGGCTCTTCAGACACCTCCAAAGACATGCCTGGTGCAGAAATAGAAGTATTTTCCTTACCATTGTAGCACAGGTGAATTACCATAGCTCATATGGTAAGTACTGATACGTTTTGAATTGCCACATCCCATCAGAATTTGAGGAGAAAAGCTCTGGACCAGGCACTGCAGTCAGGAGTCTGAGCAGAGCACAATGAGCAGACCCTTGGATGTTCAGCTTTTAAAGCACCTCCACTGCTGTGGTTCTGTGCAGGGGGGCTCTGCAGCTCCATAATGTGCAGCAGAACACTTTGGAAAACCGCGTTTCAGGATTAAACTAACCCGGAGAGTCTGAAGAAGCACACAGGCGTGTATGCTGTGGTTCCAAATCCTGTTTTTTCATCTGCTAAGGAAGCTGAAGGAGTTCTCTTGCTTAGAAGACTTTAAACAGTGAATGGTAAGGATTAGATGTCTGTCTGTATCGATTTCTTCTAAGTAGGTACAAAAAAAACCAGAGGAAATGTGTTCAAGAACTTATTTTTGCAGATAGGAGAGAGTGCTCTCTGTGTTTTGTTATCTAACAAGTTTTGATATCAAGAATGTTGAAAACAGGAAGGTTTTTCTTTGAATTTTATTTAGACAAATAGTGATATTTAACTAACCAAAGGCAGGCTAGTTTGTCTAGGAAATATTTAATAAAGAGGAAAAAGGAGAGTTTGATGTATTTCTTCTACTGGAATGAAAAATACACTTTTGCAGAGTTGGTGATAAAGTATTTCCGGTTCCTGTTTCTGTCAGGCTTCTTAATTGTCAAAGCATTATTAAAAGATCATTTCATTGCTTCTAGAATTTATTAAAATGGTGTTGATATTCTGGGTAACTTTTACTTTGAGATGCGTTTTGCTACTCACAGGGGCAGATTTCCAACTGCACAGCCTTCAGTCATAGAGCCAGGTTTTCCCCAGTTCCTTTGGCTCTCTACAGTTATCTGCACAAGTCTCCAAGATGTTGAGCTCCTCTGAAAACCTGGCCACAGTGACTTGGTGGGGGTGGAAGTCCTTTGAATCTATGGGTGTAGAGTTGTTCTGAGAGCCTGCTTGTGGTGACTAGAGGTGCCTCAATACTGTGTTTTACAGCCCAGTGTCACAGAAGTGAAGCACTTAACATTGTAGAACAGAACCATAGAATATCTCAAGTTGGACGGGACCCATAAGGATCATTAAGTCTGACTTTCCACTCCTGGCAGGACAACCCCTTGGTGTACACCTGAAAGGAGTGAGCACTGCCCATGGCACGTTGTTGTCAGCACCCTCCTGACTTCCTGCCTCTGCTCTAAAATTATCCTGGGCCCTCCATACAGATGGGTGCAACAACACTTTTCTCATGGCTGCATTGAGCAGCCATGCCTCTGTTTCACCTCAACCCTTCCACCCATACCTCACTCTGTAAGTTAAAAGATGACATCAGCCCCCTTGGCAGAGAACTACAAAATGAGGATGCAAAGTGTTGCCACTCTTAAGTGACACAGCACAATAGAGTGTGGCTTGTGCTGATTGCCTCCTGACACCTCTCACCTCTCAGTATTTGTTGAATTTTCCTGCTTAAGGTTGGCAAAATTATTAGCCTAGTCCTTTATGCAAAACAGTGGTGATTTGGGGGCTGCTGGGGGAGCAGGGCCGAATGCAGGGCCTGGGTTGTGCAGGGACCATAACCAGTGGCTGTTGCAATACAACCTCAGCAGCACTGCAGCAAGAGGACAGTGTGGCTGAGGCAGGCCTGGAGCCTCAGACCTGCTGGAGGTTTTTCCATCCCCCAGAAGCATCTGGACTGCTGCAAAGCCAGTGCATGGCAGCATAGGGCAACAGAAGGGACTGGGTAAAAGGTTGGCCCCAGGGAACTTTTATTTTAAGTGAAAATAGGAATCACAGTTACTCATTTTTACACTATACACTGACATTTGGCTACTCTGTGGCTGATTGTTACTTTTGACATTTAGCCGAGTAACTAAAAGCAGGTGATGTTTTGTCAGAGTCCTGTTCTTATTTAAGACAATCACAAAGTTCATCATCACCAGGTGCGTCAGCCCCTCCCATGGGATGATCTGTGGAGGAGCAGAGGACGTGTGTGTTGCACTCACCAGCATTAAACCCTCAGGCGCTGGGTACGCACTGGAGCTGTCCCCGTGCATTGCCCACACTTCATCCAGGTGACATCCATTTCCAGCAGTCAGACAGAGCCTAGCCATCCACATCTGACCTGCAGACAGAGTCCGTGTTGATCTGTGTAGAGAGGCAGAATGCTGCCTGTGTGTGGTGCTCCATCTTCACCTGTAAGGCCAGGAAAAACATCACCTGTGTGATGACCCTGAGATAGGCAGGGGTGGTCAAGCACTATGTAGAAGCCCCTGGCTGTATCTGACCATGAGCAATGATCACCCATAACAGTTAACTTCCAGTGATTAAAATTGTCTTTTTTCAGTACTTCCCTTTTCAAAAAAATACCAGCCTGTATTTTTGGTTATTTAACTCCTCTGCATTAGCATTTTGAGGACTCTTTCCCTTGCTTCCCAGTGATTTCACAAACAAGCATGGGTAAAGTCAGCATTGGTGATGTAATGTTGTGTAGCATCATCAAGAGACCTCAGCCCAGTGGATTTTAACACATCTGACAGAGGTAACATAGAAAGCCTTGGCCAGTGCAGTCTGGGTGTTGTGCGCAGTTAAACCTCCAGTTGAAGGCAGTAGTGGAGCCAGGAGCTGCACCACACCGTGGAAGAAGCAGTAGAGCAGCCCAAGTGGGCATATCACAGAACTGGATTTTCCTGTTCAACACTGTAGGATTTAACAAAGTGTTATGGCGGAAAATTGTGCCTTTTAAGAATTTTCGTCTCTTTTGAAAGAAAGCTAATGCATAACCTTCTGTGCTAGCACAACCCAAGATGCCCTCCACCTGTCTTCTACTTCTCCCCACCTGGTTTAGCAGTGCAAGCAACAGGCTACCATATAAAATATTCTGTCTCATAAATGTGTAGAATAACCTAATGGTTTAATAGCTGTTGAAAAAGCATTTAGCAAATGAGTTAGCTGGAAAGCACTTCCAAATCAGATAGTGTCATTGTCCGAGATTATACAGTGAGGTGTACGTGCTAGATTTCCATCTTCCCAGAGCTATTCTCATGTAAAACTATACCTACTCACCTGAACCTGTAAAAATATATACACAAAACCCAAAAGGGCATGCAGGCATGTTTTAGAGTTAGCCTTCCTGGTGAGCAGCACCAGTAGCAGTGTACTAGCAAGAGTGGGTGAGTTCAGATACTTGTGCAGTTGCACACACACATGTGCTCCCCATAGTGGCTTGATAGTGAGAAGCTTTCTTTGTGTCTGAGTCAACATGTGCTGGCTTTAATAACTAAAAGCAAAGGCTTGGTAGCAGCTTGACCTTTAAAAATGTTTTGGTTTAATAAGTGCCTAGGGAAAAACACCAAGTTCATGGACAGGTCCTGCACAGACCCTGTAGTTGACTGTCTCACAAGGTCCCTGGGTTTGAGTGCTCATCCCTTGTCACTGAGATTGCTACTGCTGCACATATGTTGGCAGGGCATTTCAGAGAGTTTTGCTCAGCCACTGCTGCTTGGGTGTTACTAAAGCAGGGATTGTCTTGTGAGGGCAGCCAGCCCCTTGCCTCTCCCCAACACCAACTGCTTCACAGTCAGAACAAGGGGTGAGGCCTCAAGTATGCTGGATCCAGCCAGTGCTGCAGCAGCAGCTATTTTGTCTTTACACGAATCCAGAGTGGCTAAACTATACATGGAGATGTGTCCATATCCCTAATTAATCTCTGGTTGACCAGCAGCAAAACAGCCACAGGAGCTGGGGTGACCTATGCAGTGTCTTCTGATGATGTGCTGCCAATATCAAAACTGACTGACAAGGAAGGATTTCAAAAGCACAAATAGCCTTTCAGAGCTCAACTCAGTAATGGAGATTTAGATACCTAACTTCCCAGGTCTCTTCAAAAGTTGCATCCCAAATTCTTACCAGTTGCCAGATGTTTAGTCCAGAAGTTGAAGAAATGTGTATGTACACATGATGAAAACAGTAATGTTTTGGTTTTCATACTCAACTAAAATCTGTGTGCAAGTGCCAAGGAACTATGTCACAGTCTGCACCGTGAAAGGAAGCTGTTTTATTGGATAGGTTCAATCAAACTTAAGGGTAAAATAAATATATTGTAGTGCCATAAATGTCTACACTGATAATACTACAGGGAAATGGGAATTTGATAGTTAAATGTTAATCAGAATAAACATCCGTTGAATTTATAACATTATATTTTTTCAATTTACATATTTTAATAATATTGCCGCTCCCCCCCCCCCAAAAAAAAAAGTTTAAAAACCCATCTGGATTGCTAAAGTGCAAAAGCAAACACACTTGTTAGAATTGTCAAAAAATATATATAATTTATATCTGAGCACTTTCTGACTCCCTTTACTGAATGTAAATGATTTATTGTTTTTCTTCTAGGTTTGATATATTAACTTTTTACCTGCTAAAAGGCCTTTCATTTAAATATGGGCTTGCAGAACTGGCTGAAATATTTCTCCCAGATTCAGACACACACAGAAGGACCATTGTCTTCCACCAGTGCCTTGGTATGATGTCATAACCCTGATCTCTCTGAGTAAGAAGCTTTGATTTATAGCTAGGGCTGCTGCCAATGCATGGTTCTCAGAACTTCACATTAAATTAGATGACATAATGACATGAGTTCAGAGTCTTAAGAAGGCATCACCAAACCATTGAAAACCAAATAGAAATTAATTTCCTTATCAGACTAATTTAGAACAGTGACTTCTGTCATATTTTAATATTCAAAATCAAGGACTGTTTAAAACTGTCTGTCACTGACCTAATGCATTGTGAAGTAACAGCATTTAAAATTTCACCATTCCAAACTTGCTTTCTTTTTTACCTTCTTAGGGCCAAGGCCAGATCCTTTAGCACTCTTAAATGAATAATGTTGCTTTTGAATCTGAGCTTACATAGAAAGAGTATCATCTTTAGTGTTTACATTTTCACAATTCTGCCTTCATTGCTGCAGTTTATTATGGGAAAATCTCAGCATATGGCAAATTCAGTCACAGTTTTTCATTCTAGTGAGCTGAGAGTCTGCAAGACTGGGTGCTACCTCAGCACCACGGAGCAGTTTGAGATGGAGCAATTGTTGCTGTTTGGTGTGGCTCTGCTGGATTTAAGAAGTCACTGTTTCCACTGAAAGTGCTCACAGGTTCTGAGCAGCTGTAGGGCTTTGCAGTTAATTGCCAGCCCGGGCCTGCTGTGTGACTGACTTGGGGTGTTTCTTTCAGCTGGCAGGGTTTTACCAAGTCAGTCAAGAGCTGAAATATTTGAGCTAGAAGTTAGACTAACACTACTCTCTGTTAAATATTAATCCTGGGGAAATTAGTGGTACTGTCTATATCCCACTGCATGTCCCTGTGTGAAATACTCACTTGTGGAAGTCAGTGACGATGGACATGGATGTGTGTGATGGCAGCTAGCTTACCATGCCTCCACAGGGATGTATAGCAGGGCTCAAACTCCCGTTTTCAATCTTGGGTTTGAAAAACCTGCAGTTCATCAAGCAAGAGTCAGTAGGTAAGTGGTGACACAAGTACCCAGTTGGCCAGTGAACAGCCCTGTCTGCTATGTTGTCTTGTGCAGAGGGTTCTCCTGTGAATTAGCCAGGATTTGGACTTGATCCTTGAGGGTTCCTTCCAAGTCAGGATATTCCATGATCTTCTTATCTAGGAGAAAACGGTGAGGATGGGTGCTAAGGATTGTATCCTGTTCTAAGTCAGGTGCAGTTGCCCACCCCAGCTGAGCATCTCAGTCCCCCAGAAGTCACTGAGACAGTGGGTGAGGATGTGTTAGTTCCTTGGAGCCTCATTATGTTGTTTGAGTAACACTGTAGGTGCTGTGGTGGTAAGTGGGTAGCCAGTGTCTACAGTTACAGGCTGTTCCTGGCCAGTTTGGGGAGGTGTGCCTTGAAATACCCATAGCTCTTACTTTGGGCCCTCTGAAGTCCTTTGAAAAGTGGAAGAAAATAGCTGCCTTTTCAAAGACAGAATATAAAGTGATTAACTAACTTTTGACACAATCAAAGTATTTTCAGAATGACCAGATCAGACCCATAGGTAGTTTGAGTTGGGTTTGCAAATACAAACATTGGCAAAGATTTTTGGTATTAGTTGAAGTTACATAGGCTGGGGAGAAGCATATAATGGGACAGAATAGCATAAATAAACCATTAACTGATGAAATGTAGCAATTTGTGGTATTGTGTCCTCCACAAGTCAAGTGCTACAGTTTTTCACATAAAATACTGAAGTTGAAATCTGGCTAGAAGGAGGAATGTTAATGTCTTACGTTTCTTCTGACATGCTCAGCTTTACAGGTCTCATTATAGATAATTTGGATGATTAGTAATGGTTTCTTCATGGGAAAAAAAAATCCTACAGACCTTCCTTCTCCAAACTGGTACCTCATGAAGACATTTGCAGTTTTTTTAAGGGGGTTGAGTGGCTGCCATCCCAGTTTGTTGATGCTCACACTCACTCTGCACAGGGTGAATGGCTATGCAACTGGCAAAACACAGAAAAGTCAGATACAAATCCCTTCACCATTCAGCAGAAATACTTTTTCTGTCTTCTGGTGTGATACTTATTCTAGTGATGAGATTAGTATACAAACAAAATATATGATACTGAGCAAGGGCTGACGTTTTTACCATGTTGAAAAAACACGTTAAAAAAGGTAACAAAGACAGTGGAACAAGTTCAGGCAACTCTAAGTGCAGATAGTATTTGTTCATTTAAAGACAATTTGTTTCCCTTTACCTGGAATAACTGATGGCCAGAAGTATTACCTCAGAGCAAAACAATGTCAACAGATACCAAATAAAATGGAGGTGCCACTTATTCTCATATCCTTCCTTCTTGTTTCCCTCTCTTGCTACCAACCTGCCATTAGCAAACCAGGTACTGTGACTTAGCGTGACTAGACTCTGTTTTCCCTCTGAATTTGTAGGCACCAGGAGTGTCTTTGGTTCCTCTCACCATCTCCAAGTGGACTAACAGGTGTGGAATAGAGTCCATCCCACCCATCAGTCCTTCACCTAGGTCAGAGCAGGACTTAGTGGTGGTCCTCCATTGCCTGCAGTATGTGTACTTCAGTGTAACAGCATACAAAAAGAGTTTCACAATATTCGTGCCCACTAATCAGACCTTCCAATGGACTCCATGGCATTGCTTTTGTAGAGAAAAGACTCTGACTGAAGTGACAAAAAGTGCTTGGCACACCAGGTAGCAAAGATGTGTTGTAGAAGAGCTACAATGAAAAGCCAGTCTGAGATCAGGAACCTGCCTTCTGTAAAGCCTCCAGCCTGGCTGCCACCAGGGCTATAACCCTTCCCTAGGCTATAACAAGTCAAACAACTCCAGGGTTTATTGGAGTTGTATTGCCAGTGGTTGAGCTTGGAATTATTTAGCACAGGTGTTTCTATAACAGTGATATATTGGGAAAATTCAGTGTTCAACAACCATCATATTTCCAGCTGTGCTGTGGTTAGTGCTAGCACAGTGAACCTAATATAAAACATGTGAGAATATTTACTAGCTCAGGAACTTGTTAAAGGTATTTTCTTACAATACCTGAGTGGCTGTGTTTGTGTAGGTGTGTTTCTTTGGTCTTGCATTTTCCTAAAGAGTGTGATAGTGGTTTTTAAAGCTGTCACTGAACCTAGAATCTGCTTCTCTGCAACAAAGTGCAGTAGTAGGCCTGCTAGCCAGTGTGCACACAGGCTGGTGAAAATAAGATTATGAGAAATCCAAGGACAGTCCATCACACCTAGCATATTTGTCTTGAGCAGCACCTGTGCATCTGTTACAAATATAGACCTGTTTTTACTAGGGTGCTAGAAATCTTGAAACAAGTGTTGCAAGCATCTACATGTAAAAGAACATGAAAGGAACAAAGTTTACAAGGGGCTCGGGGACTGTAAAACACGGGTAGTGAAGTGCATTCACCACCAGCAAAATCCGTGAGTGTTAAAAGAGGCTTTATATGTATAGATGGACACGTGTGGGTTTTAAGGGGCTCAAAAAGACTCATACACAAACATAATAAATGGCTGGACAATGTGTAACGGTTTTGTAAAACACACGCAAATAAAAATACAGTCAGAGACACTAATGCAACACACATGTATCTGAGCTGAGTTGTGAAAAGATGTTTCATTATTAACTTTGAGCCACTATGAGTTCAGTTGATTATTAGAATATTCTGAAAAATATTCTCTGTTGTCACCAGAATTTTTTTAGAAAGAAGATAAATGCCACTCTGCATCCATACTCAATCATTGTATGCATTAGAGTTGCATCTATCTGGGAGAAAATACATCTGCAGTCTAGCTTGGCCTTCTTGTTTATAATTTTCCACCTAGAAAAAGTGGGTCAGTTTTACCTGTGCACTGCATCTGTTGAAGGAGAAGTTTCAAAGACACCTCTCTTTGATTTAAAAGAGAAAGCAAATGTTGAAAAGACACTTCGATTTGAGGAAGGATCTTTCTTCTCTGATTTGAGAAAGCAGTTCTTCTTTTGTCATGACTGAGGTGATGCTTGCTGACAATGATTTCTGTCCACATTCTTGTCATTTTTAGAGACATGACAGCTCAGTTATGACATTGTTTGAGACAGTGGATAGAGGTCTAGAACAGGAGTCAGTTTTTCTTGGTAGCCAGATACTGACCAACATTTGTTAGGAGCTGACATTAGCAAAAATTAAATGAAATTATGTAAAAAACTAAACAAAACAGATCTTATTCTTTCAAAGATATCCTCATAATTGAAAACTTCTTTTACATACACTTTGTCATGTGTCTTTACAATTTTATTTTCATTGAACTCTAAAAGCTCCATCTCTACCTTATTATGCTCCAGTTTACTGCGTGTACAGACATTTATCAAATGGGCCATCGGTAGCTGTAGAAATGCAGTAGTCTATCCAAGTTAAAATTCTTGCCTTGATTACTACAAATCCATGGAGCCCTTGGGTCCAAAGCTTCCACTGAAGCACAGCTATTTGCAAATAGATTTTTATAGCACATTAGTGCTGGAGGAGAGTCCAAAGAAAATAGTCCTTTTCAATATTAGAACCAGCTGTGATTTTCTTGTGCTGATGACTCATTCATTTTTTTTATAGGGTGGGAGAACTAGGCAAAAGACACACAGAGTCTTATTCATGACGTTGTTTGTTTTGCAAAGGGTATCCTAGCCACAAGCCAACTTGATCATACCAGTACGCAACTCATGTTTATTTAAAACCTTTTTTCTTTTAACAGTTCCAATTATAAAAACAGAACCCACAGATGACTATGAGCCTGCTCAAACCTGTGGACCAATGAACCAAGGCTTAAGCTCTCTCTCTAAACCATACTACAGTCAGCAGATCATGATGCCCTCTGATCCTGGTTCGTGCCTCGTGGCCGGCTTTGCCTCCTGTCAGCAGAGAAACGCTGTGATGTCACCGTCTCCCAACGCAAGCCCCAAGCTGCACGACCTTTCGTCCTCTCCTTACAAGTGCATCCCCAACCCGGGCCACAGTCACCTCGGACTTCAGCAGCCCACTGGAGGTGTCCCCACCATACAGGAAGTGCCAAGGTCTATAGTTGTGCACCCAAGCCCCCCCCGAGCAATCATCTCACGTCATGCTGCAGCCGCAGGTGAGTCAACATCTGAGCAGTAGCTGTCCCCTTGGTTATCAACAAACACTCTATCCCAACAGTCCCTCTTCTCCAGTTCCATCTGTTACCCAAGAGCCAACCTATTTGCAGTCCTGCAGTCCAACTCACTCATCCATAATGGGTCAACAGCAGCAGCAACTGCCGAAGGTTCACAGAAATGAGTCTCCAACAACCCAACCACTGTCATTGCCTGAGTTGCATGAGGAAAGTAATCATAATTTGGCCCCTATTCCTGTAACGATCAAGCGAGAACCTGAGGAATTGGACCAGATGTACCTGGATGATGGTAAGTCCTCCACAGCACAGGTTTGCGTTCACCATGTTGCTCTATCAGTGAGTTCCCTTAACCCCCCCCCTTCTTTTGAGTCCTGGTGAAAAAAATGTTCCATTAATAGCCTGGTGGAAAGGTGCGGACTTTGCTTGGATTGTCTTTATACAGGAAAGGGCCATTTCATTTCATTTGCAATAATGAAACCACCTTATCTAAGCATTAAACGTTGTTAGTTAGCATAGAGCTCTAGCTGCATGACCAATAGCTATGTTGTAATAATCTTAACTGTATGTTCTTGGCTTACGCCCATGCCAGTGACCTGTGGAGATGCAGTGAAAACATATTTAACATTGTCCCATTCATAATGCAGTGAAATGTCTGATGTGCAAATCTGTTCCTTGAAACTAAATCTTAAACTGCTCTACTGCAGTTGAGAAGGTTCAAATTAAACATGAAGGCATATCTTTCAGTGTCACTTTTCAGTCTGTTTGCATCTGATGTTAAGACTACCTTCTGTTTTCCATTTTTCTTGTGGCCTTGCTGCTGCTTTTTCTTTTTTTTTTTCTTTATATGCTTTTGTGAGATTCTATATGTACATATATTCTACATGCAGCATTGAAAATTTGAAATGCTGTGATAAATTTGTAAGACCCTAGTTCCCAAATATTTGTAGTTGAATGTGACAAAAGGGATAGTACAGAATTTGGCTATGTGATCTTACTGAACTGTGATTTAGCATTTCTTGCTAAGTATCCCAGTAGTATTCTCGACCCATACCTTAATGAAGGATGTGAATTCCCTTCCAATAGCCACATAACTTTATATAACACACCATGCTAGTTGAAGAAGAAATGCCACTTAAATGGCTGCATTGAAACTAATTGGTGCCAAGGAACATCTGAATGTTATTGTCCTTCAGGGAGAATTTAAGGACAATTCATTGCACTTTTTTTTTTTTAAAAAAGGACACTTTGTCATTCTATTTTAAACAGAATGCTACTCACGGAATTAGGATTGCAAATTAATGTTCTGAAGCCTGAGTAGCAACTCTTTGCTTTTCGATTCTAGGAAAGTTATTTTTCTTAACAGAAGTTGTTATTGGTTACATGATAGAGAGGTCTAGGGAACTTTTCCTAATCAGGAGTTAAGTTCATTAGTTTTGCACAACACATCTTTTGTGACTTTTCTTCATACAGTGTGCATTTTTATCACTTACCTATGCTGCAAGGAGCAGGATTTCAACAAGCTAATGAGAAATGTACACAAACCATAAAGAGCCATGCCAGAATTTTGGGGTTGAGAAAAAACAGAATTTATGTAAGGAGGAGAATTTAGATAAATCTAAACCTAGTGTATAGATGTCTTTTGTAGAAAAGCACAAGAAATGGGTAGCCTTCCTGCTTTACCTCTCAAAAATCCAGAAACCTCTTCTCTGACAAAACCATGAAAGCTGCCTTTGGCTGGTCACAACTAGGGAGATGGGACTGTGTCTCAGGGTTGAAGGGTGAATGAAGCTCCTCAGCCATGTCTGCTTTAGATTTCTCCTGGAGGAACAGGGAAACTTTGCTACCATGTGGTCTGAGAGAAGGTTTGTTGTTGTGGTTTTTTTTTCAGCAGTGTTAATTCTCCCTGACAAAGCATGTGTGTTTTAGCCTTTAACCTCATCTCTGTTCCATCACTCTCCTCCGGACACAGTTGCAAACCAGTCCTCTAACAGATGATCAGAATTTGTTGTAGAAGCCACCACATACATCTACACTGATACTTGATGTTGACTTTGAAGACCTCTTCAGCTAGCCAAATCCAGATACGATTTGGCATCCAGCAGGCTTTCAAAATCATTTGGTGGCTGCCTACAAGAACTATTGACCAAGAAAGAATTAATAGACCTAACAGTCTCAATAACAGTATAAAATAGGAAGAAACACAAGCCTTTATAGTTCAAAGAATTAAACCCCACCAGTTCCCTCTAAGCATGTCAATCCCAAATGGCTAAACTGATATTTAGGTTTGTCTCAGTGGTCACACTGATGGAGCTCAACCCACATAAGCTGCCTTTTCCTATTTAAGCCTTATCTCACTGCCTGAAGAAAAGGTCATCCACTTTATGTAAATCTAAAGTGGACTGCTACCCTCATTATATTTCTCTGAGTATCTGGACAGTTGAGAGAAAAAGTATGTGGCAGAGGGACTAAAGGCAGGAAGTATTTCTTTTTGGATTTGTGCTGCCCAAGACACCCATGTTCAAACCATGCAGAGCTCTGGCATGCCTCAGACACACAGCACAGGAGCATGAAGCTGTGAGTAAGGCTGGAAGCCTGTTTAGGTGTATGCTATATGCATTTCATGAAGGCAGCCTTTTCACCACCACTGCAGACATTGGTTTCACATTACATTTAATCTGATGGAACTGCAGGCTCCTGTGGAAAGGGTGGCCTCAATCCATCTTGCTCTGTCACATGTTCTTGCTGCTTCCTTCGAGTCGTATCAATTGATTATGGAGCAGCAGAGCAGGCTAATGGAAAACTAGCTTCCCAAAATAGCAAAATCCACATAGTTTGCTCTTGGGTCAGCTCATGAAACCATGTCCAGTAGCTGGGTCCAGCCCTCGAGAGAGGGGCAGGAAGCCTGGTGCTGTGAGTTGAGGGGTGCTGCAGGGTCTCTGTGGGTGGCAGAAGCACACCAATAAGCCGAAGTGTGAGTTGAAGCCACATCTGATGTGATCTTATTCTCCCCAGCAACTACCCAATCACTCATCCTGTTTTGGTTAAAAATCCCCTTCTCATGCTCACCTGTCAGTTAAGGAAGGGTGGCGTCTGGGCTCCATCACACAGTCTCAAAGGGCAATTTGGCCACTCTGGTGACTGCCTGGAAACCACCAGTGACTGCCCCCGGTGATCCCAGGAAGTGCTGCTCCCTGCAATCAGCACGGAAAAGGCAAGGCTGGTATGCAGCTCCTTTGTGCCTGGTGCTGTTTCATTCACATCTCTGGCCATAACAGTGGAACGAGGGACTGTGGGTTTTGGTCGGTGGCTTGTACCAAATAGGAGCAACTCGTTTTTCCATGTTGTTTGTTTGTTTGTTTTTAATAGGAGCTTTTTAAAGCTATCACAGTTTTTAATTACTAGTATATACACATCTAAGTGTTTTTCTTGTTGGGGGGGGAGTGGGTGGAATATCCATAGCATTTGTGAACAATATGAAAGCCAGAGACAGGTCAGGTGTACTTAATTGCTTTCCTTGCCTGCTACTCCAAGTATAACAACTCCTTTCCTCATCCCTGATTTATGAAATATTTTAATGACATTAAAAATTAATTTCTTGAAGCATCATTCATTTTAATAAGTATATCTCCACAGCATCTTGTAGCTATTTAATACCTCCAGTTTTATCTAAAAGTATTTAAGAAGTGTGAGGTATTGACATCTAACATACTTAGGGGACTCCTAGTTAAGTAAAATGTCTAATTGATTTTCCCAGATTATATCTTATAAAATTTTGGTTTACCACTTATTTACCACTTTAGAGAGGTTTGATTTATGTATCTAATATACATTGAGCAGTTTTGGACCAGATATAAACAGGTATCAGCTTGTGGGTTCAAAGTAATATTCATTTCTTTAGTTCTGGAATAAGTCCAAATATAGACCATCTACACTGCAAAGTATAGATGGAAAAAAACAGTCAATGAATTTATATAAATAGAGATCCTTTATATAGCATTTTTCTGCTTTGGTAAAGGTGGGTAGCTGAAGTGATGTATAGGGAGCACACAAAGAGAATTCCGTTTTGGCAAGTAAGTTCTGGTCTTGGCATTCTTATTTTAAATCAAAATCTACAGTAGTCACCTGGGCTACTCATTAAATGTGCAGTCCATTTCAGTATGTGAATATATGATTTCACGTATAGAACATATTTCAAACTCACGCCGTAAAGTGATACCTGATATATTATGGCCGTGCTCTTGATACTGAAAGGTATCTGGCTTGGATACCAGCACCCGTTTCAAATCATTTTGAGTTCAGCCTTTCAGCTGAGATTATGGCCAACCGCCTTTGCTGCTTTCACATAAAAATTTGATTAAAAATGGTTGAAATTATGACATTTATGCCTGGGTTTGGCCCTCTGCAGGAGCCCATGGTCCTTTGCAGGGGGAGAGGGAGTGTCTCCTGTCCTCTGCACCAGGAGCTCTTGTGGAAACCTGCAGGACACTGGGGCACCCTGAGAGGTGAGGCCGGCGCTGATGGAGTCTCCATGTGCAGGTGCCACCCCTGCCTAAGACAGTGATGGTTAAGTGATGTTTGCCTTTCAGACCTAACCTAGGAGCAGTGTGGCGTACTAGGGTGGTTCAGCTCATGGAAAATCATTAGGCTGTCAGGTTTGAGGTACCTCTTTAGTCTAAGTCCATACTCTAATTTCTTTTAAGAAAATACGTGTTATTTAGATATTGATGTGACTGCTATATAGCCTCTTGACACATGTAGTGGACTTAGTATTGCCCAAAGAGATGGATAATATGGGAAAGCTATAGGCTGATGAGAAGTCTTCGTGGTCCCTTGAACCATATGTGAAAATTTACATAATTTATATCTTTGACATCTTTATGTTTATATTTTAAGTGTGCTCTCTGCAATTATCTAATTAGTATGTGGGTCAAAAGCTATGCTAGTTTGTCCTTGAAATAATCCTCCTTCTTTTCTGTTGACTAGGGCAGCTCAGACAATTTTTTCAGAATTTTAACTGCTTTTCTTAGTGTAGAAGAAAGCCAGAGGCAGGAGAGTGGAAGTTCACACAGCTTTCCGGATGTCCAGACAGCTGGGAACTGGCCAGGCTGACAACAGGAGATGCTGTAGGTGACTTGAAATCACCTCCCTCATTCTCATTTCCCTTTCCTGTGCCTAGTGTAGCCTGTGTGGAACACAGAACTGAGCTAGAAGTCTTTCACTTCACCGGGATGGAGAGAGTTCAGTTAAGCATGCTGATGCCAAGAAACATTTTTCAGGTTGTAACTGGCACCTCCCACGAGCTATTTGATATTTTACCTGCAGCAGAATGACACTCATTTGTGAAATTATTTCCTGCTGTTAGAAAAATCAAAAATGTAGTTTTCATTACAGATGAAAATGAAGCTATTTTGAAAAAGCAAGGGGGAAACACATTGGTACCAAGATGAAAAAATGTACGACTTAAATTCTCAGCAGATTTCAAGGTGTATTGTACTTTTTGCAATTCCATTTGTTATATTAATGCACAAAACTTTACAAAAGCAGTTTTTAATTGAAAGCAAACCAGCAATCTGGAGGATTCTTTAATCAAGGTACTTGATTACTCAGTACCCTTGAGTACTGAGGGCCTGGATTAAAATCTCAACTTTGAGATGCAGTGCCAGCCTTCTTGAAATCAGGAACGCGCTCCCATTGCTGGCCAGGAGGCCAGTATTCCACATGCTGTTGAAAAAAACGTTTTCCAGATTGTCCTGAGTCCTGTGTAGGAGCCAGAACTGAAATAACAGTATCTGAAAGAAGGAGCTCCTGTCTGTAGTTTTGTATATTAATTCAGCCTCCTCCTCTCCACATAGGTGCTTTCATAAAGGTCTCTATCCTGATCTTGACTTGATCAGATGTACAAATCTTTGTGCAGAAAGATGAAAATACACAGGCCATAAACAAAGGTATCTGATGTTTGGATATGTGGCTAGCAGAAAGTATCAGAACCACATAATCATCTTTTTTAAAACAAGGAGGTTTTTGTTCTTGTGATTGTCTTTGCACAGCAGTGAGTTTTATAGCACCATGCCAATGAATGCACTCATTGCGACTTGTATTTTACTCTGAAAAGGTAAATTGGGAGTATTAAGCCCCAAATAAGTATGTAAAAGTGGCAAAACCACAGGTAAAGTGTTACTGAAAGCTGCAGTCCTGCCAGCCATTTCATTTTAAACATGGCTCTTTTAAAAATAACTTTTGCAGTAAAAGCTGTAACTCCTGGATGTAATATGAGCTATCGCTAATGTCATTCCCATGAATTGCTTACAGTGTTGAACCATTAGATGTCTGACAAGTCCATATATCTCCTATACAGTATATATGAAAGTTTTTTGAGTCTAAACCATATGTTCTTTTTTTACTCTTCTATATTCTGGAAATGCACGTGGTTTGGTGATATAGTTTATTTGAACAGGAACCATAGCAGACAGAATTATTCTTTTGCTGAAATGTATCCTTTTTCATACATCTCAGCTTCATGATTAAAGCGATTGGCTCGTGAGGCGTTAAGTTTAGTCTGCCTCTGCCACAATTATGCCTTTGAAAACTCCTGAGTTCACCCAGTGATTTCCAGTAGTCCAAATGTCATTAGAACAACATGCAGGTAGTCTGCAAAGTCCAGTAACACTGTCTGCACTTTTGGCTTGGGCAAGCTTTTCCCTTCCTCCCTCTTGGCCAAGCCTCGCAGCTCTGGGAGAAAACAAATAGCTTTCCTCATGGAAAGTTTTACTTAACCTGGCGTGGTGCCTGAGTCTAGACCCTCCTCGTCTCTAATGATGATTGAAAGTGTACATGCTACTGTGATAAAACATGCTGAGTCGTTAACATTTGGGGCTTGGGTTGTAGGCGATGAGTAAGGGAGGGCTGAAGTAATGCATTCGAATCAGACCTTCGGTGGACTTGTGCGTCTGGATTGGAGGGGGATCTTGTTACACAAAACCACACACCCATGGGAATGGGTTTGCTGTTCCTAGCAGGTTTGATGTATTGGGTCTCCCAGGAGGCCCGCCAGAAGAAAGCCCTCAGAAGCACAGATGACCAGACAAGGTGTCTTCCCTGGTTTTCTTCAGCCCCAGGTGTGCAGTTGTCCACAGAGCAGACCTGCCTACCTTTTAGCTGTGGTATGCTGTGAAATATAGTAGGGAACTTTGCTTTCTTTCAACGTCAGCATTTCCAGGGAGGTCCTTGAGTCTCAGGCTTTCAAGGAAGTGTCTGGTCCCTTTAGAGTAGTCCGTAGTGACTCCAACCCCATTCAGTGATGCCAGACCCTGGTGGAGGGAGCAGGAGGCTGACCAAATGACAGGAAAGCTGCAGAAAGCAGTGTTTTTAGTGTTGAAAAAGCTCTTTGGTTGATGTGTGTCTGCACATGCACCTTCATGTTAACATTTGGAGTCATTAAATGTTTGTCTGAAGCTGCATTGCTCCCCCTCTTTCCAGCTGAGAGCAGCTTGGAAGGAGTCACTTCTCACCCCCATGCCCGATTCATTCTTCCATTTCAATGGCTGTTGGTATTGCCATTTCAAATGGTAAAAGTTTTGTTGGTTATTTTCTGTAAGCTTTCCCTGGCAGCCAGGAGAGAAGTTGGTGTATCTGAGCCTTGGTAACATTTACATCTGCTTTTAAGCCTGGAGCAGTGCCAAGGAAAATACATGGCTTGCAGAAGCACAAGCTTCGTGAGAAAGCTTTGTTCCGATGCAAATTATTTTAGGAATATGTTGTTTGTTTGAATCGTTTCTGCTGAGCTGAGCAGTATTAATTGCTCAGGTGTGGCCTCATGCATTGGCCTCCGTGCTCTCATGTCCTGAACCCCTTCTGTCAAAACACTTGTGGGGAAGTTGTGGTAGCAGACCCCTCTTCTCGAGGGAGCAAAATATGGCTCAGGCCCCACAGCACCTCCACAGAGCTGGGCTGGCGGCTCGGCCCAGCAAACACATCCATGTCAGAGGGAGCAGCCTCCCTGCCTTCACGTACGCCACTCTTGGAGAGGTGCTGGCAAGCTGCTGGATCCCCAAGCTGAGGAGGGCCTGCCTCTTCTCCCACTTAAGTCAATAACACCGTTCCCTTTGGGTTCGTTGGGAACGGGACCAAGTGCTTGGCTGGTAGTTAAAGCACACATAATAGCTGCATTCATGGAAGCTTGGTCCCTGATAGACAGCCAGAGAGGGAGTTTTTCCAAGCAGATTTCTGCACGGCACCACTCATTGTTTCATCTGTGTCTGCCGGACAGCTGGGGGCTGGATCACTTGCCTGATAGTGGCTTGACCATCACTGCAGAGAGCAGGTTGCTTGATAACCTGGCTCCGGGTCTTTCCTCCTCTCTGAGGAGCTGATGTTGATTACAACCAAAGGGGGCACTGGCTTCCACAACAGGCTTATCAACAGGCTGGGAGCAAGCTTATGAAAAAAAAGCAGACCCTCAAAGTGTTCCCCTCCTCCTCTGTCACTGAGGAAGTCTACAAAGCCTGGACCTTGAAAATACCTGGGACCAATTGGTGAGTAAGAAATACAGTAGGAAAACTGCAGTCCTGTTCCTTATTGGCCAGCCTGGCTGGGTTTGGCAACAAACCAGGGAGTTGGACCAGCCCCACCTCCTTTACAGGCTTCACTTTGTCAGTAGGTCTTCTACATTTTGCACACCATGAAACCTACTGCAAGACAAATAGCAAAAAACTGAGTGAGGTTGTACTGCAAGTGTGTCAAAACTCCCAAGCCATATTGTTCCTGAACACATACATTGCAGTATGAGCACTGGAACAGTCTTGAAAAAGCAATGCTACAGGCTATCCAAATCCATAATTAGTGGATTAATTCTTTGATCGTTATGTAGTTATAGCTGTTTTCTAAGCACTGTGTAAACATAAGAATGTTCCTCATGTGCCTTTCCTTTGCACAACTAAACCATGATTCCTCTATTTGATTTTGACCCCTCTGCAGCCATAGTGCCGCAGGGAGTGCAGAAGACAAAACTTGACTCTTCATGTCTCTGCTGTCCAGATTGCTCTTGATGTTAGATTTCTGTGGGAGCTAGGGCTGAAGATCTGTTCCCTTCCATAACTCTTACGATCCCTTTGGGGTTGCAGAGTAAGTATTGCTGCAGATATTATTAATCCATTTTTGTACCCTGAGAGCAGCAGTCAGTTCCTTTTCAGGGAAAATATGTGTTTCAGTGCCACCTCATAAGCAAAATCTTCTGCACATTACTTAAGAAGTAGAAAAAACACTATTTTGGGTCACATTAGAAACCTCCAAAAATAAAAAGCTGAAGAATATTTATTTTAACCTTTATCCTGGATATGGAAATCCATACACAGATAAAGTATGTCTGAAATTATCTATAAGACTTCATATTCTAATTCTTTTGCAACTTTGTAGTTGTGGTGGGCGAGAGTGATCTAAGTCTCTTTTACTCATGATTGACTTTTCTGAAAATCCTGCAGGTGCCTGGCAAGTAAAACCTTTTAGAAAGATGAGGTCAGGTGGAGGTTCTTTGTGCACAGTCAGTTCCTGAACCATGCAGCTCCATGCTGATGCACAGCTCTGGACTGTTATTGTCACTAGTGCTGGCATCTGAGCTTTTGCTATCCAGTTAGTTATCTAGTCTTTTGGAAGATTGAAGTGACTGGTAATCTCTTTGCTATTAGTTGACTTACGTTTTTTCCCTCTGTAATGACTGTGTTCCACCAGGTTCCAGGCTGTACTTGTGTTCAGCTGTTGGCTCGAGGCCTTTCACCTCAGAGCATCTGCATAAGGCATTAACATCCAGGCATCTTCTTGTTGTAGTGATGTCTTTGGGTCAGTAGTACTGGGAGGTTCAAATGTTCTTCTCGATCTAAAATGACTTTGTATGAAATTGCCGTATAAAAAGAGAAACTGGTTCTGTTTTTTTTCAATTACCCTCCTTGTTTTTTTTGTTCTGAGAAATTTCCCTGACTCATTAGCTGTTAACCACTGTGTGACACACTGTGGGCCCCAGCAGTCAAGGGCTAGAGCTTCCTGAAATTGCTAGAATTGATGCCACACAAACTCTAGTTATGCAGATTGTTGTAATGGGTCCAAGTTTTGCCAAGTTGTGCCTCAGCCAGACACTGCACAAAATCTCTCTGGAAGGGCCATCTGAAACAGAGATGGCTGTTCTATTCCAGACCCTGAGCTCCTAGGTAACTTTGAAAAGAGTTCTCAGGCAGTTTTTCTTGGTTTTTTCTTCCCCAGAGAAAGCATATTAGGATGAGGAAAAGCCTCATTACAAAAGAAAAAGAAGCAAAACTGATTCTAGGGCAGAAAGTGTCATCAGCCACAGGGTGATGACTATGGTTTTTGCATCGGCAGACAAACCCAGGGGCAATAGCAGCTTCAGAGGACTTTCCAGGAATTCTCCCACTGTTTCTGGAAACCTGTACTGGACTTTTACAGGTCAGAAAAACACACTACCATCTATTTAAACCACAGACTTAGAGCTGGATGAGCTGTCACCACTTGGTAGGAACCTGCAAATGTCCATTGTTACCAGACAAACTGCTGATTTCTGCACTATTCAGCATATAGTCAGAGTTGTAGAGATAAAGGTGACCATGGCCTTTGGGGTTAGAAGGTTCAGATTTACCTTTTTGCAGTCTGATATCCCAGATACTTCATGCCATTTCAACAATAAACTGAAGTCTTAAAGAGGAACCAGCAGTGCTGAAGTCAAGGAAAGGTTTGCCAGAAGGGCATGTTAGTGTGAAAGCAGCTTCTTGCACTATTGTAGTAGCTAACTCTCAATGTGGAGATAGCTGCAGCCCTCAGTTGGTGTGTTGGTGCTTGCTGGCAGAGGCAGATCTGTGTTGCAAGACACCAGGGCCCCCAGTCAAAGCTGGGGCTCTGCATGGGCTGCAAAGGATTCAGCACATTCAAAGGGATGGAGGGATGGGGCCTTTTGTGACAAGTATTGATAAGTGCATGTGTGTATATACGTTTACTCCATTTGGAAAACTTAGTAAAAAAATATAAAATAAAATAGAAGCTTTCTCACGAAGCTGAAGCATGGTTAGCAAGCATTTTAAAATTTCAGACTTCGAGTATGGCTGTGAAACTACCTAATGGCGTAATTAGAGTGAAAGAAGGCCTGAGAAAAAGAGAAATGAGAGGAGGGTTAAATATAACATCCCCATAAAAAAAAAAAAAAAAGAGTATAGATGAATTCTGGAAGAAGAGGAGAAAGGATGAGTGTGGGTGTGAGAGAGAGGGGTTTGTCTAAAAGTGAAATGGTACAAATGAGTAGTAAGAGCCCAGGATTTGACTGCCATGGAAAAGTAAAGAATACCTCGCTTTACCCCAAAATAATTTAAGTATAGAGAAAAATGAGAGGAGATGATGAAATGAGCATTGTGCTCCTTAAACTTAGATAGATCCAAGGAGAGAGGGTAGAGGAGCCTATCTGTTTGTATTGATCTGCAGTGGGATGGCTGCATTGTCTGCAAGTGGAAAGGTTTGGTGTGCAGCTCCCCTGGGGCAGGACCTGCAAATAACCCCATGGCTTATTTCCAGATTTCCAGGGGCAAGGAGAGGACTTCAGAGCTGCCGGTGGATGGAGAAAGCTGCAAAAGGGAAACCAAAAACCCAGAAATACGGTGAAAATGAATGGGAAGTAGTCTTTGAGTAAATATAGTTCCATCACCTGAACATAGTGAGAAATTTTCATATCAGTTTTAAGACTTAGAATGTAACAGGGTATTCAGTAAAAATGAGAAAAATAAGAATATATTATCCATTGACTTCCCCAGCTGGAAGCTACCCAGAAAAAATAATGCTAGAAGGAATATAAGTGATCAGACCATGACAAGGCAGTTGAGGATATGTAAAAGCTCACTTTCAAGGATATACAATTGAAGACTAAAACAGGAAATCCCCTTCTTTGCAACTTTCGAAAGATGGCATTCAAGTTACATTTAGGATGTGATCCAAGTGCCATGAAAATTTTTTCCATCTACTTCAATGAATGTTCTAAAACAGGATGTGTTAAATCAGGGAAAATAATAACAGGCTCTAAGTAAATTAACAGAAGATTCACAACAGATTATGAATCACTGTATTAAAGAATCAGTTAGAGTCAGCTATTTACATAAAGGCAGTGTAGTAGCAAAAGAAATTTTGAACTAGAAAAAAAAATCAGAACATCTGCTGAAGTTTCCAAAGCGGTATTAATATTATCTTAGGAAAAGCACCTGGGCTGAATGGTGTCTCATCAAAACTTTGTAATTGTTTCCAGACCAAAATCACTTGGATACTTCTGGGAATAAAAAAAAAAAAAAAAAAAGAAAAACCGAACAAAACAAAAAAAATTGATAAAGTAAAAGAGAAAACTGTCTAATCCCTTCCCTTCCACTGAATTTTGTCATGGAGAACATCACCATCTTAAACAAGAGCGCCTTCTGCTGCCATGAGCTACTTTGCTGGAACCAAGGCATGACCTTGCATAACAGTACCATTAGCTAACTGTAGGATAGTCTTTATTATTATAAGGAATATTTTGGATTAAAGCACTCAGCACAGAGGAGTGTATGAAAAGTGAGCAGACCTCAACAGAGATGCCAGATTTCCGGCCAAGAAATCCACAGATGGATGGACCTTTTCTTTGGTTGTTAAATGAATATTCAGCAAACAAAATCTGCTTTTGAAATTTGCAACAAACCTACTGTCATTTTTTAGTAAGGAAGGCGGTAAGATACAAGACAATCTACATCTCATGGTGTGATTTGCGACCCAAAAAATGTTTGGTCAGCCAGCCAGAGGTCGGCCAGATGTATACCTGATGTTTCAGGGCTATTTTTATGGTTTCTGTGATAATAAAATCTAGATTTCTGCAGCAACCAACACAATTTCTCTGCTGTGAGTTAAGAGTCTGCTTCAAGGAGGAGCTGGCAGATGCTTGTGACGCCAGATGAGGCTGTATCATGCTTTCTGTCGTGCATGGTCCCCTGAGGAATGTGGCCACCACCTTCCTGTGCCTATTTTTGGAAAAATATCTGTGTTCAGAAAGTTGTCTGAAGACAGATTTACATTTCATATGAAAAACTTACATTGGGGGGAAGCACCACTGAAGGGGGAAAACCCCACATCTTGTGACACTAAAATGGTTGCAAGAATTCTTCACTAAGGTGTCTAAGTGGGAATATTTCTCATAATATGGAAAAGACATCTAGATTTTACATTGCTGCTGCAAAATTAAAATCTTACAAATAGGAGAATTTACCTTTGGGTATTCTTGTTAGAGGCAACTGGAGCAAGTCAGCATAGATCCATCTAGTTGTAGTTCAGCTGCACTGATTTTTATCTGTTCAGACCCAAACCCAATTTATTTAAGAATGAATATACTAGCTACAGGAATGATTCTTCCAGCTGCATCCTTTCTTGAGATTACCTTGCTTTTAAGTACTAACAGCTATTTCTGTGTATCTTCTTCTTTTCCTTTGCAAATTATTTCTGTTATGTATCTGTGTCTCACATGCCAATGGAAATCAGGAAAGGAAATTAATTTGTATGAATGGACTTCATAAAATTCATGATTTACCAGTAATGAAATCCGGGTTTGTAGAATGAGAAATAATAGGGCTTTTCCAAAATATCTTAATCCTTGGCTATGATTAGCGGCATAAAATGAACCATTCTTTCCTACGTGTCTAAAGTCCAAGTTGTGCTCCATGTGATATTCTTTCCAGTCTCATGTCAGTAAATAATTGCCATGCTGCAATTTAGTCTGTCTCTGACCTTCAGCATGCTCGCTTTTCTTGAACAAAAGTTGGGAATTTTTGCAGATTGATCTCCTACTGTGATCTGATCTAGTCTAGTATGAAAGGAAAGCTCGTTAATCCTACTCCCAAATTCCTTACCCAGTTTACTATAAATGTACTGCTCTATAAGCATACGTAATACAGCACAGCCATAACAGTGCTTTAAAAGGATTAGGCAATGCCTCATATTTTCTAACTACTTCTACTTTTACAGGAATACCAATTCACTTTCTTTGTATTGCCAAGGGTGACTTTAAGAAAAAAATTGTTTAGCTCGTTTCAGTTTCATGATTTTATGCCAGAATATTGTCTAGTCTGTCTAAACTTGGCCTGTTTGTTTAATTACCTGAATATGAACCAAATATGGTTCATATCTTAAGGACCCTCTTTTGTGGATGGGTAGAACCAAGTACCTTACCATGACATTGTTTTAACAATCAAAAATAGGCAGCTGTGCTATGAAGTGATTCAAGGATTTTTAGTCCTAGAGAAATGGTTTAAAATCTAGAAAAGAAAAACTACATGCTGCTGCTAAAACCCTGTGCATGGTTTTCCACTATTCTCTAGAAAGTGGGTAGGGCTCTAGGATCAAACTGTACCCACATGCATATGCACTAAAACCAGTACACTGAAGTAAACAGAAATGTTATTGTCCTGTTTGAGTGGTGGAAATCAGAAGTAAGTCTGCTGATCTCAGGGAAGTCTTGTGTGCTTCAAAATTCAGACAAAATAAGAGAACAGAGCTACTTGCCTCTTTTGCATATCAACATTAAAACATTTCAGATTATCTTTTGGGAATAATGAAAAAAATAGAGTGTTTACAATACAGTGACTGATATTTTTTCCTGCCGAGACATCAGACCAGTACATTACATATTTGTAGACCACCTTTGTATATGTTTGTCGGTGTTTAATAAGAATTTGATGAAAAGCTCATTGAAGCAAGTAGGAATTCTTCTATTGTCTCCTGTGCTCTTTGGATCAGGCTCCAATTTTCAATCAAACCTTCACTTAATGCTCTTCTAGAAAGTCCTGTGTTGAAAAGAAACAATGCATGAAAATCTCTACTCTTAGGTGAAAATTTCAGGACCCAAAACTCGTTGCAGAAGCAAGTTATAGTTCCCAGAGTAACTGTAGAATTACATTAATATGTTAAGGTTAATGGCACATAAAATAATCTCAAATACTGCCTGTATTTCACTGACTGGCAGTGGTTCAAGAGCACTCACTTTGGTTGTTTGGATGTGCTGATATTTAAAGCAAAGTTTATGTTGATTGCAAGGGATCTCAAGGAGGTCTCGGTGTGTTCTTGCACACTGAATGGTGCATAAGTATATTTTGTATGAGTGCCCCATGTCTGTTTCTATCTCCCTTTATGCCAGTAGGACAGAGATATTCTTCTCCTGGAGTAATTCTCATACAAATATATAAGGTCTCTTTGTGGGACCGTTTTGGAAGTCTCTTGAGTGGCTGTACTTGTTCATGTGGTCTGTAATGAGACGATGACAACGCTGCACAATGTGTTCTCCATGGAAAACAATATAATTTCAACAAGTCTCCATTTTCTGTGATGTTTTTCTCTAAAGAGGGGGCCTTCTGTATGTGTATAAAGATTTCGGTTGCCGCTCTCCATAGATAGCCATGCCAAAGAGAAAGCATGAAAGCTTCTAGGGCAGGACATTCATCCTCACTTATCTGGCCCTCAGAGACATTAGCTAATCGAGGCGCGATACTCCATACAATAGGACAAGTGCTGTAAAGCTACCTCTGTTATCCCAGCAAATATGGAGACTTATCGTTCCCATGGCCATTTTACAGGATTTGTTTGCTCCTGACAACAACATCCACAGCCTGTGGTGCTATCAACTCCAACAGTAAATCTGATGCTGGCTCTCTGTGTTATCGTCTTCCTAATAAGTCTTTTTTTTCTTCTTTTTTTTTTTTTTTTTTTTTTTCCCACCCCATTTGTGAGAATTTCTCCCCTGGAGCTCTTCTCTATCAGGCCCCTGCAGCTGCTGTTTTTTTTAGATATGGCAGGAAGTAGGTATCGGAAAACAGCGAGAGCTCACAGCACTCAGAAAAATCTAGAAATTCCTCTGATTTACCCCAGGCTCTGTCTCCAATCAAAGCTGGTTGAAAAAAGAAAATGAAAAGGGAGGGGGTTAAGTTGGCGGAGGGAAAGGCCCAAGCAGACGACTGCGTCTGGGCTGCGTTTGTTAGGAAGGAGAGTTTCAGCCATCACCTCCTGCGGGGTACCGGGGGGACGTTCTGCACAGCTGTGTGGGATGGGGAGTGCTTGGCTGGGAGTAACATTCCATGGCAGGGCTGTGGCCGCCACCCTCTCCAACAGCCGAGAAAACCCCTTCTTTCCTCCCCAGGGACATGTGTTTCTCATCTCTTTTTCACGTTTTCCCCATCGCGTGTCCGGTGTGCACGTGAAGCAGATCAGCGTCCCTGGCTGTGTGGCGGCTCTTGTAAATGCTTTTAGCAGCATTTAACAAGGGGTGCCAGCCAAAGACTGGTGGAAAGTCACTGGAGCAGGAAAATCACATTATTATTATTATTATTATTATTATTATTATTATTATTATTATTATTATTATTATTATTATTATTATT